>BLSH010160753.1:1010643-1043574 GCA_018402905.1 Glandirana rugosa | reverse complement strand
CTAGTGATTACATACAATGCAAGTTTTATGGAATAATCCCTACACAGCAAACAATTTACCCTTTGTTGCAAAGAGTCCATTTGTAAATTGTGTCAGCCAGGGCTGGATTAACATAGGGGATATTGGAGCTGCAGCTCTAGGCCCTTCCCTAAGATAGGCCCAGCCCAATGGTGAGTCACAATATTGCCCAGCCCTGCTCTGTATGCAGTGTACACATGATTGATACGTTAGACTATTTAATTTGTTTTAACAAAAAATTGTTTGCATTTTCATTTTATTTATTTCCATAAAAAGGCCCACCAAAATCCTCAGCACCTGGCCCATGATGCTCTTAATCCCACCCTGGTGTCAGCATCAATGTGCAGCTAAAAATACAGAATTAAAAACAACAGGTGAATGTTGTGTCTATAAAACGTGTAGATGTGACCTGCAGGGTCATTTTACTGAAATGTACAACCTATCTCTCTGCATCTGGGTGTTATGAATGTTGTATCACATTACACAATCTGTTATGGCTGGTATTGTCTAGCCACTTGCCGACCGCAGTCTGACGGCGACAGAGTGGCTCTATATCGCAAACCGCCTTCATATGACGGCGGCTGTGATATCCCTCACTGTGAGCGCACTCACTGTGTTTGGGGGGGTGTATACACCGCTCCTCCATCGCCCCTGCCATTGAAATGAATGGGCATTGCTTTCAAAGCGCGATTTGAAAGCAGCGATAAGCGGGCACTTTTAACCCCTTCTGGGGGGGTTAAAAGCATCCCGCTAGCGGCGCCTAAGTGCCAGTAAAGCTCCACTAAAACTAGTGGCACTTTACCGCTACCACGGCCCCCACCTCAGCGTGAAAGTGGTGGTGTAAATGTCAGTCAGTGTTAAGCCTAGCACACATGGGCTGAATGTTGGATGGCATTGGCCGGTTCAATAGAAACTGTCCGACATTTGGCCCGTTTGTATGGCAGCCGGTTCAAACGAAGCCGGCCGTTCTGCCAGCTTCTGTCAAAGACTCATGATGGAAAAAGGTTTGCTGATGGGCTCCCGACCAGCGCTCTCAGCCAGTGTTCGTGCAGGGATCTGTCCCCCTGTCAGAACACAACAGATCAGTGGGGGAGATCGCTTTAGTGTTAGCGCAAGTGTCTGTGATTTAGTTAACTACTTGTGGGACTGCCCACCATCATTATACGGCTGTACTTTGCAGTGGAATGCCGTTGATATGGTAGCAGATAGCTACCATAAACCCGGTATAATTTTAAACAGCAGTCGGTCCACTTTCTGATAAAAGTGGTCTCTGCAGTAGATTAGCCGCAAGATCACTTTTATTGGGGCGGGAGAGGTGCCCCCCTCTGCATTCCAATTGTCTCCGCCGCTTACCAGATCCGCAGTAGCAGCGGAGCCGATTGGGTCCTTTCCCCTCAATTCCTGGATGCTGACTGAAGGGAAGATGGCCCCCTCTCGGCTCCATAGCATTGAAGGGCAGAAGCGATGTCAAACATCACTTCCGCCCAATGCTCTTAAAGGGGATTTTTTTTTTTTCAAATTACTTTTTTTTTTATTATTGCATTTTAGTGTAAATATGAGATCTGAGGTCTTTTTGAACCCAGATCTCACATTTAAGAGGTCCTGTCATGCTTTTTTACATTCCTTGTAATAAGAATAAAAGTGACCCCTTTTTTTTTTTTTAAATGAACAGTGGAAAAATAAAAAATAAAAAGTAAAATAAATAATAATAAAAAATTTTTTTTAAAGCGCCCCATCCTGCCGTGCTCGCACGCAGAAGCAAACTCCCTCCCTAACTCCCGCCCGCATATGAAAACGTTGTTCAAACCACACATGTGAGGTATTGCCGCAATCATTAGAGCGAGAGCAATAATTCTAGCACTAGACCTGCTCTGTAACTCAAAATTGGTAACCTGTAGAAATTTTTAAATGTTGCAGATGGAGATTTTTAAGTGCCAAAGTTTGTCGCCATTCCATGAGCGGGCACAATTTTGAAGCATGGCATGTTGGGTATCAGTTTACTCAGCACAATATTATCTTTCGCAATATAAAAAAAAATTGGGCCAACTTTACTGTTGTCTTATTTTTTAACTCAAAACAGTGAATTTTTTTCTAAAGGCGCTTGTAAGACCGCTACGCAAATATGGTGTGACATAAAGTATTGCAACGACTGGCATTTTATTCTCTAGGGTGTTAAAAAATATATATATATAATGTTTGGGGGTTTTGAGTAATTTTCTAGCAAAAAAAAAATTATTTTAACTTGTAAACACAGAATCTCAAAAAGAGTCTCGGTCCTAAAGTGGTTAATGTCAGTGTGTCAGTAAGTGTTGGTGGCAGTTAGTGGCAGTGTAAGGCTAGGTTCACACCTGTCACATGACAGGAGATTGTGACTGGCTCTCTATGGAGCCGGTTCACATATCTCAGATGCGGCTGCGGAGCGGATCGCACAGGAGTGCTGTGTGTCTTTGGCTCCATTTCAGGGCCGAATTCTGCCAAAAATTTGGCCTTGATTCGTCCCTGAAATGGAGAGCAGGGATGCACCGGACCCCTGCCGTCGGAGGTGTGAACCCTGCCTGAGTGTCAGTGTATTTTAGGTAAGAAAAAAAGGTTTTATAGCATTTAGGGTAGAGCCCTACTATGAGTACAAAAAACAAATCAAACACATATGTGGTATCACTGTGATTCTCAGGATTAGGAGAACTTATTTTGCAGGGTTTTGGTCATGGTAATGGCTTAAAAATATAAAGCCAAAATTTTAAAAACTTTTTTTATACTATTTTGGGCCAGTTTTCTGTTCATAATAAAACAAAATCAGGAGATATCCATTACCATTTACCACCAAATGAAAGGCCAATCTGTCCTAAAGCAAAATGGGGCATAATCCACCTGTATACACTAAGTAGTTGTGATCATATGTACAGTTTTAGTAACATATGTCAAAGTTGCAAAATTGGGTTTGGACATTAAAGGCTTGTTTTGACCCTGGTTATGAGGGGGTTAAATGTCTTTTTAAAACGCAACTAGTGTTGTTCTTGAATTTGACTGTATATGCCTTATAAAAGTAGCCCTCTGCCTAATAGTGGGTGGGACAGAAATATGAGCCAATGATGTGTGCTGCATTCAAATGTGCAAACAAGGAATATGCTGATAAGAATGAAGAGCAGGGTGACCACTTCAGTCTCCTGGTGCTCCTTCATTGTCCAGTCAGCGAGATGGGAATGAGTAGAGAAAACCACTGTATCTCTAACGCAGTCTACAACTGTAACAGTGAAAGTAGTATCATCTGCCTGGCTGTCCTATTTGGCAGAGTTGTAAGAGTCTCACAGACTACGCGTCAGTGGTGCTTCAGGCGAGCAGAGACCAGGAGAAAAAGAGGAATAAAAGGCCACAAGTGAGATCCTTCTAAGAGTAGTGTTCAGTTGTACATCTGAGAACTGAATGAACAAAAATACAAATCCTTTGTCATGTAAAACAGCCCATTTGTATGTAGTTTATCTGTGTATTTAGCTATTGCCATGACGTTCAATTTCAATCAAACATCCAGCCAAGCCAGCGGTTACATATAAATCAGATATTTAATGATTGGTTTCCAGAGCAAAATCCAGACATAGATACTTTGCTGTGACTTTATTATTAAATGCTGAGTTCAGGCCTGGAATAATCCTGTAATAAAAATACAATATTCCTGTATATGGTACATTTAATGATTACATGGCCAGGTGTTCTCCAAGAACAAGTGCAGCACATAAATGAAAAGCATAAAGCTCAAAAGGATTGCTGGGTATTTTCACATGACTGTTGATCACAGTTGCGGTTTGCAAATATACCATGTACACAACTCATTCTTAATTTAATAATGTGAACCTAATAATTATCATAAAGTCAATTTTGGAATCTCATATTTACTCTCTTTCTGTAGATCTTATACTGATGAATTTGGACCAAAGCACTGGCCATCTTCCAGATTTGTCCATGTGATGAAACTTCGCCAGGCTGCACTGCGCACTGCAAGAGAAAAATGGTCTGATTATATTTTAGTAAGTCAGTTATTGAACATTGGTTATTTAAGGTTATTAAAATGTATTGATTCCTTTTGGTTTTGTTTGGAACCAACTATAAATCAGATTTGGCTGGCAAAGTGTAATATTATACAATTAACCTTTGCTATCATCAGTTATAGTAATAAAAACATTCATCAACAGTCAGTATAAGATAACTTAAAGTGGAGTTCCAGACAAAAAGACAACATGGTCTCAAACAATTGACCACCACCCCCCTCCTTTTTTGCATCTTTTCTTTCGGACTTCCGTCCTATTTCGCCGCAGCGAGGTACGGCACTTCCGTGGTTGCATCCAGCCTTCCTCCTTCAGAAAACGCAGCACGGCTTGCACATGTGCAGTAGAAAACTGGCTGTGAAGCCTGAAGGCTTCACTGCTGGTTTCCCTTACTTGCAATGCCGGTGTCTGCACCAGAAGCCGATGGACTGATTTGCTTGAGGTGCCGACATCGCGGGCTTCCTGGACAGGTAAGTGTCCTTATATTAAAAGTCAGCAGCTACAGTATTTGTAGTTGCTGACTTTTATTTTTTTCCCCAGGATGGAAGGCATTAAAATATATTTATAGAATGTAAACTGGATTATTTTATAATTCATGTAATATGTGTATTTCTTTTATTTAATTTCTTGCATACTTTTTTATAGTACATCGATGTAGACAACTTTATAACTAATCCTCAAACATTGAATCTTCTGATTGAAGAAAATCAAACAGTTGTGGCTCCTATGATGGAATCTCGGACATTATACTCCAATTTCTGGTGTGGTATGACACCTCAGGCAAGTATCAAATTATTAAGAAAATATGGCTGACCACTGAACTGTATGCAATTTTTCATACATTTCAAAACAAAACTCTGTTAAGATTTGTTACATTATGAGAAGGTTTTACCGTAAACAAATTGGTTTCTATGTTATATAGAAGTGGCCTCCAAACTGTGGCCTGGGGGCAAGATTGCTTGTCCTTATCCAGTCCTTGGAACACTACTTCTCCAGCTGACACCAATTATGGGGCACTATTCCTCCCACTGACACCAATAATGGGGCACTATTCTTTCCACTGATACCAATGATGGGGCACTATTCCTCCCACTGATACCAATGATGGGGCACTATTCCTTCCACTTGACATCGATGATGGGGCACTATTCTTTCCACTGATACCAATGATGGGGCACTATTCCTCCCACTGACACCAATGATGGGGTACTATTCCTCCCACTGACACCAATCATGGGGTACTTTTCTTTCCACTGATACCAATGATGGGACACTATTCCTCCCACTGACACCAATGATTGGGCACTATTCACCTCACTGATACCAGTGGTGGGGTACTATTCCTCCCCCTGATATGAGGCACTGTTCCTCCCACTGACACCAATAGCAGGGCACTATTCCTCCCACTAATACCAATGATGGGGCACTATTCCTCCCACTGATACCAATGATGGGGCAATATTCCTTCCACTGATACCAATGATGGAGCCCTATTCCTTCCACTGATACCAATCATGGGGCACTATTTTTCCCACTGACACCAATGATGGGGTATTATTCCTTCCAATGATACCAATGATGGGGCACTATTCCTCCTACTGAACTCATTGATGGAACATTATTCTCCACACTTATACTAATAATAAGACACAATTACTCCCACTAAAACCAATGGTGGGGAATTGCTTACTCAGACTGATGCTGGATCATTTTCTACTCCAAATGGCCCCAGTCCGGTCCCCCTGAAGTCTGAAGGACAGTAAACTGGCCCTTTGTTTGGGAAATTTGAAGAACCCTGTTATACAGCAATGAAATGTAATCTTTGAACTGTAAATCACCCTGTTACTATTTTTCAATAAAAAATTATATTTTTAAGAGATCCTAAGCAAAAATACTTTCCATCCTATAGGTTAGACTTATTTGTAGCCACCTCTACCATAGGTAGGTGCTTAGAGATATATTTTTGTTGAGAGTAGGTACAATTTAGCCAGGCCTGACCTGCTTGTTTTGATTCTGGCCAAGGGAGTGGTCCAGAGAGGACTGGAGAGTGCAAGGAGCAACTGCCATTGGTTACCCCTCCCTTCTTCTTCAGAAGGTTCAGGAAAAGGGGATTGGAAGAGGAGGTGAGGCTTTCTGATGTATGTTAAGGAGCCCTGACCAGTCCCCAACTTGGATTGGCAGGGGGCAGGCCTCCTTAAATACTGTGATCTGCCCAGTGGGAGGTAAGAGAGTTCAGGTGGAAGTGACGGAGATGGAATAGTGTGGAGGCTGTCAGGGCCTGAGGGAGCCCCTAGTCTGGGGGGAGGGGGTGACCTCGGCCTGGGAGAGCTCGGGTGCAGCCAGGAGGAAAAAGAGATCCTGGAGGAGAGGCACAAGGGTGAGCGGAAGAGGACAGCAGGAGAGAGAACACTAACAGAGAGATCTCCGGGAGGAACTACAAGTAACAGTGAGTGACATAGCCCAGGGGAGTGAGATGCACAGGACAGATTGGGAGGAAGACAGTCTAGAAGTGGTGCAGGAGGAGACTGGGACCTAGTGTCATGGACAGTGTACAGATGGGCTGGGAGTTGTAGTCCATCGTGGCTAGCTAGCACCAACAAACTAACATTCTACACAAGGGGAACCTCAACCCCATGCCCGCAAAGGGTGGTCCTGAGGCCTGGTAAATCTACATCAGGCCTCACCACGTGCTATCTAGGCCGAACAAGATGATATGGAGGCCTGGTAAATATCCTTCCAGGTCTCACATGCGCTAAGCAAGTATTGTGCAGGAGTGAGGAACAAGGAGAGAAATATGCAGCAAGTGTCAGTGCTGGAGTGAAGAAGGAGAAGTGTATATGCTGGAGAGTGTATATAGTGGTCCCATGTACAGAACTGTTGATCTTTGGGCATCCCATAACTACCCCAATCCCTATCCAAGTTCAATCCCCAAATAAAAACAACAAAAACAAGGAGCAAGCCTGTTTTCTGACTCCGGAAGCTAGTAGGAGTGTGATTGAGGGCAGTTGTGAGCAGGCAAACCGCTACTTCTAGCCACCCATAAGGGGGACATTGTCTACATTTGTAAAAAGAATAGTACCAGTTTTTAATGTTAGACTTCCTCTGCTCATGAAAATGACTTTGCAGTGGTATGAAATTGGCACATTTATAAAATGGTTCCCAATATTTCATATAAGCGTACCTCCTGGTGTAGATTGTGCAGAGGTGTTATAAAGGGTCTTCACATATAAGTGTAGCAAAAATCTAGATGACACAATCTACACTTCCATGCACAATAGTGCAAAAAGTTAGATATTAAGATATTAGTTAGAAGTAGAAGTTAGATATTGAGCTTGAGAAAAACATTTTATTATCTATACACAGACCCTGCCATACAGCTTTATACTGCTAATAGGGTCATCAGTATTTTGGGAAAATGCACCGGGAAAGGTTCAACTAATGGAATAAAGACTGTTTAGTTAGCACGAAGAATGTTCACTTAGGGACATAGGGCCCCATATACAGTATAAAGCAGCAGTATGGCCTTACCATGGCCATACAGCTACCTAAAAAAACAACAAAGTGCACATTTATAAAGCATGGCAGTGTACTTTCCAAATTTGCTTAGAGCTCCATTTGCTTTGAGTACTTCTAAACATGCGGATCACAGTTAACATAAATGGGAGGTGGAAAAAAGCCATTAGGAGAGTTCCATCACACGACCTGTCAGTAAGAAGTCCCCTTAGCTTAGTAAATAAAGTAAAGCTATGTTTACTACATATACCCAATTATGTGCTAGGGAAATTAAAAAAAAAATGATACAAATACAGGATTGTTGCTTGTAAGAGATCGGATGACTGAAGTAAATGCTGCTTCACCTTTTATACTTTCTAAAGCAGGGATCCTCAAACTATGACCCTCCACCTGTTGCAGAACTACACATCCCATGAGGCATGATGGGAATTGTAGTTCCTGAACAACTGGAGGGCCATAGCTTGAGGACCCCTGTTCTAAAATGTTTACTTGGCTAAATGAACAGTCTCTATTAGTCAGTGAATCATTCCCATTAAATCAAGCATTCTGTAGCTGGTGTACTATATATAACAAAGGTTGTACATACAGGCGGTCCCCGGGTTACAAACAAGATGGGGTCTGTAGGTTTGTTCTTAAGTTGAATTTGTTTGTAAGTCAGAACAGGTTCGTTCTTTAAGTGTAGCTTCAGCCAAAAAAGCTTTAAGCTTTTTTGAATAGCATAGGGAAGGGGTAACACCCCTGTAATGTTTGTTTTGCTGTCTATGTTTCTGTTCAGAAGATTTCATCTCACTTTCTGTCCCAATGATAATTGGATTTTGAAAATTTTGAGTTGTTGTGGAAACAAACCTTGGTGATAAAGCATCACTGGAGACCCCTTTTCCCATAATAACTCTTACAGGAGTGAATTTCCCTTCCTAAGGGGAGATTTCCTCTCACTTCCTGTTGTCTCCCTCCTTTTGCAATTAGGAGTCGTCTGTAAGTCAGATGTTTGTAACTAGAGGGCCGTCTGTATTTGTAATTTCAATTTGAAACTCATATTTGCCTGTTCCACTGCGTGCAGTGCAAGTACCTGCTGATGTCACTGTGGACCAACGCAGAATGGTGGCTTAAGAAAGATCAACTTATTTTAGTATATAAGATAAATGTAACTACTTTTGTAATTTTGTATTCCTGCTGTAATCTCTTTTAAGGGTTATTATAAAAGGACTCCTGAGTATGCGCTCATAAGAGAATGGAAGAAAACAGGCTGTTACCCTGTACCAATGATCCATTCAACAATGCTAATTGACCTTCGAAAAGAAGCATCTCGAGATCTTCAGTTTTATCCTCCACATCCAGACTTTACTTGGTCATTTGATGACATTATTATATTTGCCTTCTCCTGCAGGCAAGCAGGTATGTGTTTGCACAGCAGTAGTTTGATACAAATGCAGGCCTATTCAATAAGTCAATGGAAAAACAACGTGCACAGTAAGTTCAGCAGGTACACCTATTAATGAATCATGTCACCAAGCTGATAGGTTCCTGGCTACTGCATGTTGCACATCCTTGCTGAAAAAGTAGAATAGTGGCATAGAATTGTTTTAGCACAAAGAAATATATAAAATAATCAGAACCTCCCCCCAGGCCATCCTAAATACTTATTCGAGCCCGATCTCGATTCAGCGATGTGCACGAGAGCGGTTCTCCCTCTCCTTATTGGACAGAGAGGCAGCTGTGGGAGCCATTGGCTCCTGCTGCTGTCAATCATGGCCAGATAGGAGAGAGAGAGGGAGGGTGGGATAGAGCATGCACAAGTGCCCCCAAAACAAGCAGCTTGCTATCAGGGCACTCGTCAGGTGGGAGGAGCCAGGAGCGCCAGTGGGGGGCCCAAAAAGAGGAGGATTGGGGCTGTTTTGTGCAAAACCATTGCACAGAGCAGGTAGGTATAACATGTTTGTTATTTTTTCTTTAAAAATGTACCTTTAAAATCACTTTAAACCAAATTTTATTTAACAAATGACTACTAGGGATGAGCTCCCGGCTTAATCCAAACATGATATATAGTTGCAGGTTTTTCTCCCATTACAATACATGTAGCTTCTTTTTTCCTGTCATTGGTCGTTGACGAAGCAGCGGGTGCCATCCGGCAGTGACATCACCTGACCCCATTCATTTATTTGCTGGGAATCCTCAGTCTTGTTAACAGTTAGTTAAAAAAAATATAGTTAAATAAAAATGTGGGGTTTCCCCCACAAATCATACGAGGCCCTTCAGGTCTCGTGTGGATTTTAAGAAGGGACACCATACAAATATAAAGAAAAAAAAGTGTTATAAAAATCTCAATAGGTGTATATTAATAGGTTTGTGTGAAAGTTATAGCATCTACAAACTATGGTATGTTTTTTTCTTTCTGCTTTTCAGGGAGAAAAACAGCCAGATTGCTATTCACAGTACACAGAGCTGTGTGTTTTTGTAAACATATAACTCTGTGTGTGATTGGACACATCCAGTCACATCACGGGTTGGCAGCGGGTGCATGCATGCGTGCCCCAAACCCGGAAGAAGGCCAATCACGTATATGTACATATTTACTGTGGGCAGTTGGCAGGTAGTTAAACACACTTTTTTCTTTGTAAGTATCAGTTTTACTGAAGTTGGTCATATACACCGTACAGATGCGCCACTTTGCAGTCAGGGTCAGGACATCCCTGGACATGTTATTTAATAGACATTTTCCATTTCTTTGCCATTCCCATGTCTGTTAGCTAAGTAAGCATCTATTACTGTTTTTTAAACTCTGGCTTGCATTGACTTCAGTAGGGTTTGGATTAGGCACCTAAATTTAGGTAATGTTCACAGAACTTGCCCCAAACCAGACCCAGGTACATTGGGTTTATCAATAAATAAAAGGCAGCACTCCAAACAGCTAACTTTTAGATTTTCATATATTTAGGAAAGACAGCGTCATATAAAGACATGAGAGTACATCAGAGTACATATGCAAGACCTCCCTACAGTAACTCTATCTATTCTAGACAAAGGCAAGCTCACAGCTACAAGCAGCATATACATCTGCATTAGAACAGGGAGGAAATCCAGGCTAAAAGTAGGTGGAGGTGGATCTCACTTGTGAAAGAGATTTTTACTCTGAAATGTTCCTGAGGGTCTGTCAGTGGCCAACAAGGAAGCGGTCCTGAGACCGCATTGGCCAGGAGTCCTAAGGCCCCATTGGCCGGGAGTCCGAAGACCCCATTGGCCGGGAGGAGAAGCGATGGCCGGGACACAGAGGAGACAAAGGGGGGAAGCCGCCACCGCAACCTGCATTGGGGGGCCTGGTGGGCCAGAAGGCAAGTGAGTAAGCCGGCGACTGGGGGGGGGGGTAGGTGGTGGGTATGGTGTGCAGTGGCGGGTTTGAGAGATGGGGGAGGGAAGGGTTAGTGTGGGGTGGTGGTCTGGAACAATGGGGAGGGGGGGATGTCTGTGGTCAGGTCTGTCTGTGGCCCTTCTCCCCGATGGGGCACATGCCGCTGTATCTTTAGAAACCCAATCTAAGTAATTAACCCTTTATATACTGATGTTATGATTTGTGTGTGCATTAGCTTACCTTTTTTTTTATTTTACTAACTTTTCATTGGTTTTATTACTAATGACAACTCTTATAAATGCATCATCTTTTCAAACACATCATAAACAGATTCTAACTAAAATGCTTTCTAAAACATGGCTTTTGCCTACATTGAATTGCAGTGTTTATGTTCACAAGCCTTTAATTTGACACTAAACTCTGGGTTAGAAAAAAAAATATATAAATTCTATTCAACTGTGTATTTTTAACTCAAAATGTACCTTCTATTGCTCTCAACCCCCATCAAATCTGCAAATTCCTTCCAAGTCCTAGGGACTCTTGACAATGAAAAATAGATTACAGTGCCATTAAGCAATGGGTGTGTATGGATTATTTTTGTAGAGTACAAATATTGTTTAGTGGCACCTTAAAGACACGTAATTTTCCATCCATGAAAGAAAATTTGACATTTTTATCGGAAATGTACTGCCACCTTGTGTATGTTTGTAGTCTTTGCATGCTACTATAAATATATTATTAATATTACAATATAATTAATGGTGTGCGTATAGGCTGAATGAGATAATACAATCAATAAAATAAATGAAACAGCAAGTATAGATGAATGCATAGGAAAAGTGGAGTAATCAGTGTTTAGCTACAGACTAAGGGATCCCAATACAAATATTGAGTTAGAACTCTTTTGTTTCTCTTGACAATAAGCCCTTTCCATTTATTGAGTTCTTCATTTTACTGCCTTGCAGTAAACTTGCATTATAATAGAGTGCCCCAACTGAAGAGGTATTGTGTTCTGCAGAGGTGTAAAAGGAAGTTACATTGCTGTTGAAGGGTTCATTGAGTGTAATGTAACAACAGTATGAATTAATCGCCACACCACTGCTAAGAAAGTGCAGAAATGACATTATACCATTAAGGGTCAGGGGGGCAATCCTACCTAGTTCCAACCTATTTTTTAAGGGTAGTACTAAAAACTGGGAGGCACTCCTTAACATTTGTGCCATGATGGCAGCCTAAGTCCACCCCTTAGCAACACAGATGATCTATCTAAACTTATGATTAAACCTAATGATTTGTAATGTCTTAATGTAATAAGAAATAAAATTGTGAGCATTTTGTGAAGTCTACATCTCAAATTCCCATGGTATGATGAAAAAAAAAATAAAACTATAAAGTGCACTCTATGATTGTACGAAAACTGGTGTTATGATCCTTAGAATAAAAAAAATGCAATTTATCCAGAATGATGGCCAGTAATTTGTACACCGTATGAGGGAAATTGTGCAATAGAATTATTAAAGTCTATATAGATGCCTGCCAGAATTTGCAAAAAGAACAGAATTGGCTAAGTTGATCTGAAACTTCTATTGGAAAATAATACAATGTCAAAATATCCCCCAAGAGCAGCTAGGGAATAAATGTATTGAAGCACAAGCTGGGATAGGTTTTCTTTACAATTGCAGGTCTATACGAGATTGTCGCCCTATTGTTTTGTTAAAAGTCTGTTTCAACTAGGTGTAAGATTGTGTCCCCTTAGCATGAACATTTACCATTTGCAATGCACGAAATGGCATAAATTTATGACAAACCTAATCATTTGTGGACAAAAGTTTACATATTGAAAACTGTATACCATTTGATACAGAATTTCTGTCTTTTTAGGAATTCAGATGTATATATGCAATAAGGAGCATTATGGATATCTTCCTGTACCTCTTAAACCATATCAAACTTTAGAAGATGACAATGAGAGCTTTGCTCATGTTCTTACAGAAGCAATGAGTAAGTGAAGAGTGAATGAGTAGAATATAAGTAAAAATCATTGATTTCTGATGAGTAGTAGTATGACATAACTTATTTGTGGATACAATGATCAGGAGAAGACCTGCTGAGTTCCAGCTCTGGGCTAACCCACAGGGAAAAGTGACCACATGTTCATGTAAAACTGTTGGCTTCAAGACAAATGTGTGGTACCCATACAGCTCATTGAAACAAGCCTTCACTCCTATTGAAAGTGATAAAAGTAAAAGCAATTGTGTCATATATACTCTACCTGCTTACCATCAGTATGTCATAGAGTAAAGCAAAGAAATTGAGAAAAGAGAAAAATTATTGCATATTGGCCTAGACAGATTTGTTTGTACCTCTTGAAAAGATTATAAATAATTGGACCATAGTGACTAACTGATTTCTGTAATTAGTATCACACATGCCTACAGTCTTCTAATCAGACAGTCAGCTTATTTAAATGGAGAAGATCAGAAAGAAAATTTAGACTAGTATGTGAAAGGTTTAGGTTACAAGACCATCTCCAAGCAGCCTGATGTTCCTGTGACTACAATTTCAAGAATATTAAGAACTTCCATAGACATGGTTGCAGGAGGAACATTGGCCCCTGAGTAAACAGAAGGTGTGAATGTAGTGCAAACGGTAGGCAAAGAGACAAGGAAAACTTCCAAAGAGATACAAGCTAAACTCCAAGGTCTAGACAGTGGGCTAAAAGGAAGAAGGGCCAGGGAGATGCTACTGTTGAAATAAATAAAAAAGCCTGGCTCTGATTAGACAAAATGTATATTGACAAGCCACAGTGCTTCAGGGAGAAAAACTGGAGCTCTGAGGTAAGTCATACCAGCTCTATATTCACAGAAAAAAATAAGGCTTTCAGAAGGCTTTCAGAAAAAAGAAAACTGTATCTATTATGAAACATAGAAGAATAGAAGAACATTGGTTATGTTTTGGGGCTGCCTGATAGCATCTGGCATAAGGTTCTTTGCAGGGCACAGTGAAATCTCCAGATTATCAAGCAATTCTAGAGTTTCCAGTTTCAGAAGGCTCTGTCTCAGTCACAGGTCATGGATTCTCCAATGGGATAAAAGCACCCAAGAATGACAAAGAACAATACATTTCACTATACTGAAGGGGCTTCCTATGAGCCCTGATCTTAATCTTATCGAACATCTATGAAATAAGCTAAAACATGCGACCTGGGGAAGGCACACTTAAAGGTGATATAGCTAGAACAGTTTTCTCAAGAACTGTGAGCTAAAATATCTGTCAGCAGGTTCACAAACCTTATTCTGAGCTATAGCAAATGATCATATCTAAAGGTTTTACAACATAATATTAGGTTAAGAGTTTCATCATTTTTATCCATGTAATTGTTATTATTTAAAGTATTCTGTTGAATCAAAAATCAAAAGCAAATTCTATAAGAAGGAAAAAGGGGAATAAGGGAACATAATGGGACTTTAGATGAGGTCATGTGGGTCATAGACCTCCATCCCTGGTTTAATAATAAATATAAAAGCAAATTCTAATTTTATTTAATGTGCAATAAGCAATAAATGGAATCTAACTACCTTGGTCAGTTTAAGGTTATTTCAGAGAGAATTGTTGGTTCTTCTTTTACCTGGAAGGGTGCCAACAAATTTGTCCACGTCTGTACATCAGAAACTCCAGACATCTGTGCAAATGGACAGCCCCCCTGTGACCACTGCTATAAACATGTCTGATCAACAGAATTCTTATTAAATATTGCTGCTGTTGATGCATCCTGATAAGAGTTTCTATGCCCTTTGGTAGTTGTCAGGCGCTTCAAGGGATTGGAGAAAAATAGCCCATCTCCTCCCCTAAAAATACAAGTTCAGCTCTGGCCTCAGCCTTACCTCCTAGGTTTTTTAATGCCAGCCAAGGTGAAACCTCTGTCTCTGGCGAACAAGAATCTTCTTCTGTCCTTTAAAAAAAAATATTCTTTTTTCTCCTTTTAAGATGTTAAAAAAATATTTTCAGTGTTTTCAGTGTTCGTTTTTATTTTGTTAGATATACTGTATGTGTAAAAGAGATTTGCTTCATGCAAAAAAATTTTATCAATGTGCGTTGATGTTTTCAAAACCTAATTTCTGTGGATAATTTTTAATTCTGTATGTACAGGCATTTTTGCATAATACATATATATATGATTAATCATTACAACACTCACAGTCCCATTGATATTGGCTAATCTATGGAACTCTATATTTATTACAAATTACATAACATATATTACATGCAATGATAAGTATGGAAATGTAATATCAAAAATGTATTTTAAAATGACAACACAACACAGCTCTCAACACAGATGAGTACAGTATATGTCCCCATCAGTGTACTAACAGTGCAGTTGCACTTTAATGTAAACACTGTAATGATAAAATATTTGTTCACCAAAAATACACTATGCTTTTTCACTAATTTAGCAAAAAATATTTTAATCAATGTTTTCTATTGAATGAAAATGCAATATCAAGCATTCTCTGTGAGTATAGGGAGTCTTTTGGACTCCAGGAACAGAAACAATTGTTCCAACAATACTCAAAGAAGTATTTGGAAGAATCCATGGAAATGTAATTCCAGGAGGGTACACATTTAATGTAACTGTATACCAGAGTAGCAATATTGAAACCATATCTTGCCATTTGACCTATGACTGTGTGATTGCATCCCTACTGGTTATGTTTATTTAACCACATACGTGTTAAATTACTTTTGTCTTGTGTACTAAACGGTTTCACATGAAATTGAATGCCTTTTTATAGGAAATATGGCATATGACTTTATTTCTATAATTTTAGGTACATTAGGCTTATGTATATACGTGTATTTGTAGGACTTCTACATGTAAGCATGAGGTATATAGCACACGTCCTACTTTCTATTTTCCTAAACCCGGAGAATTGCTGACATATTGTGCAGTCGGCCGCATCCAGTTTTTGCAGTGAAATAAATAAATGCTTCTGTGTTGCCTCAAACAATGCAGTATACTCATCCTATCCTGGGGGGTCAGGGACCACTTGGAGAATGTTAGGCAGCTAGCAGGGTTTACGGAACATTCCATTTTTGCCGACTGAAGAATATGATTTTATAATGCATTTTAATGTATGTGTGACAACATTAATATATATTTTCACATACCAACATAAAAAAGTATGTTTGTTAGGAGATGGGTGCACCATGCAGGTCCTCCATTAAAGTGTGACCCATAATGAGCTTGTACTGCTTAATCTACTATTGTGTAAACGCATGTCAAGTAAAGGTTCATCCTGTAAACACACTTATTGGTTTTACATGTGGGGAAAAGGAGAAGGCAGTTCTTGATAATTAAATCAGGAGAATCAGTGATATTTCATAGTTAACACGTGCCAACTGGTTTTCCTGCATGGTGCTACTATAATGAAGGTTGACAACTGTTTGACACACTCAAAACAAAATTAGGCCCAGCAGACCACACACAGTTTTTGCTTAGAAGTTATCTGTTAGGTTAGCAACTATTATGTAGTGCAAGAGTTCTCTTAATTGAATAGAAGTTAAAAAAAATGTTAGTGCATCCTGCACTAAAAACATGTAAGGTTCAATTATTTACCCAGGTTCTCTCCGCCACGCCAAAATGCTGAGCTAAAACGAAAAAATAACTTTGCTAAAAAAGTTTGTCAGCATACTCACCTTACTGCTGATATCTTTTCTTTTTTATCAGACAAAATAGGGGTCAGTGTGCCCACAAACACTTGTAAGTAAGGTTATTGTCACATCCCAAATGTATAGAGAGGAGAAGGGAGATGCTAGCGGGACTTTGAAGGCAATACCAAACAATCAAGTATCATAAAAAAGGCTTTTATTGAGAATATATTTTATAAAAAAGAATTTCATGATTCAACAATTCAAATTGTTGAATCATGAAATTCTTTTTTATAAAATTATATTCTCAATAAAATCCTTTTTTTATCATACTTGATTGGTATTGCCTTCAATGTCCCACTAGAACCTTCCTTCTCCTTTGTATCTTTTCTTTTGTCTGCATGAACTAAATGCATTCAAATATAGAATTTATAAAAATTATGAAAAAAGAAAGAAAAGAGGTAGTTGAAATACTTACCATACCCCCCAGTTTCTGCCTGTGGCACCTTGGTGAAGGTGTCATCACTATTATTCCCAGGAAATTCCAGGAAATACTTATGGGGTTAAATCTCTTGGTAAGATGTTCCTGCACTGTGCTTCATCTCATGTAATTTGGGATACTTGGCATTCCACGGGATCTGGCTGGAAGCATGCTGATGTCACCCCTTGCAGTACGGTAGCCTTTTTTCTTTAATTTTAAAAACAGGATTTTAGTATGCAGTAGGAGGCCCTTAGTCATCCAGTACAAAGTTTGATTTATGTTCTGACATTGCATATGGAGATCACATCCATGTGCTACAGTTTAAAGTGGTTGTAAACACTGTACTACCACTTTTGCCTACAGGTAAGCCTATAATAAGGCTTACCTGTAGGTACTGTGAATATCTCCTGAACTTGCACAGTTTAGGAGATATTCACTTTATATGCTTGCGCCAACGTCATTGCGCATGGGCACTGAAGAAACGGCTCGCTGGTGCCGTTTCTTCAGGTCCCGTGCCATGAGCGGCGGCTCCCAACTACAGCGCCTGAGCCCGCAAACCCGAAAATAACTCCGGGAGACATGCCGGCCGTGTCAGCGGGGTGCCAGTGCTGATCCATGGCATTGTTTTAAGGTAAGTATTTCATAATGAGCTAGTATGCGATGCATACTGGCTCATTATGCCTTTGTCTTGCAGGGTTTTTTTTGAGGTTTACAACCTCTTTAACTGGCCATACACAGATCACAGATCGATTTTCAGCCTGTTCCTGTGGATGGCTCTGTCGGCACCCTCTCGCTTGACATCCTTCTATTTAAATATCCAAAAAGCAATGCTAAAAATTATCATCTGAACAGAGGCTGTATCCATTTAGATTCAATCCTTGTTTGGGTATTCTAGAAACTGTGAGTACTAGTTGTCAGAATACAATAGCTGGCAGGGGAGATTCTTCCATCCACATTGTTTAGAAATCTTACAATGTATGGCCAGCTTTAGTCCATTTTTAAAGATTATATGTACATAAAGCATTTTTATGCACTTAGTGATATTAAGCAGTCCCACCAAATTAAATATTTTGTGTGGCTTATGCCTTTACACAAGAGTTGGTGCTGCAGTGGATGGACTGTAAACCATGTTAAAGGCGTATGTATTTCTGAGACTTGTAGTACATTATTTCAAAATGATAATCAGACATACAGTATATTTCTTCATTTAATTTGGACATACTGTAAATGAGCAGATGTCTTACCTCAAATAGTAAGTAGTGATAGATCTACCCATAATCAAACACATTGAGGTTGATTTACTGAAGAATAACCAATCAGGTGCAAGGAAAATTAAAAATACAGCATTTTTGTTTGTTTGTTTGTGGATGATAAATACAATAAAGGGTGCCACGATTATTAATATTCTCCATATCTGTGCTGACAATCACAAAATAGATAATATATAGTACTAGAGTTGAGCGGACTCCTGGATGTTCAACTTTGGTGGGTTCGGCCGAACTTTGCGAAAAAGTTCGGGTTCGGTACCGAACTTGACCTGAACTTGACCCCGGACCCCGACCCCCATTGAAGTCAATGGGGACCCAAACTTTACAGCACAAAAATGGCTGTAAAAAAGTTCTGGCAAGTGCTAGAGGGCTGCAAAAGGAAGTAAAATGGGGGTAAGAGTAGGACATGTGCCCTACAAAAAAATGGGGATAGGGAAAATAACTTAAAATCAAATAAAAAAAATAAAAATGGGAAGGGGGGGTGGATGTGGAGTAGGAGCCTAGAGGTTGACTAGGCCGTGACCGTGGCAGTGTAGGTGATGATTTTAGAACAATAATCTGTCCCTTACAGCAACAGCAGGAACCTGACCCTATAGGAGCAGGCGATGATTTTAGAACAATAATCTGTCCCTTACAGCAACAGCAGGAACCTGACCCTATAGGAGTAGGTGATGATTTTAGAACAATAATCTGTCCCTTACAGCAACAGCAGGAATCTGACCCTATAGGAGTAGGCAATGATTTTAGAACTATAATCTGTCCCTTACAGCAACAGCAGGAACCTGACCCTTTAGGAGTAGGCAATGATTTTATAACAATAATCTGTCCCTTACAACAACAGCAGGAACCTGACCCTATAGGAGTAGGCGATGATTTTAGAACAATAATCTGTCCCTTACAGCAACAGCAGGAACCTGACCCTATACAACTAGGAGAGGATTTTAGAACAATAATCTGTCCCTCAAAGCAGTAGACTCTACCTAGTCCAGAATCAGATCGTTCTGTAATGCAGGATGAGATCTGCAATCTGTCCCTCAAAGCAGTAGTAGTAGTAATCTCTACCTAGACCAGAATCAGATCGTTCTGTAATGCAGCATGAGATCTGCAATCTGTCCCTCAAAGCAGTAGTAGTAATCTCTACGTAGTCCAGAATCAGATCCTTCTGTAATGCAGGATGAGATGTTATTATATCTGCAATCTGTCCCTCACAGCGCCGGCAGCATCCTCTCCCTACACTAGCCTGAGAGCATGTGACATGCAGCACTACGTGACTCCAGCTTATACAGAGGCTGGGTCACATGATGCACTGGCCAATCACAGCCATGCCATTAGTAGGTATTGCTGTGATGGCTTCTAAGGGCAAACCAATGAAACGCTTGTTGATTGGCTGCCCTGCAGCTATTCAACAGGCGGGATCAAATACCCGAACCCAAGCTTTTTCTCAAAAGTTCGGGTTCGCTCAACTCTATATAGTACTATACATTTATACCACATATCCAATATCATGTGCATAATTATATATCCAAAATCGTGTGCATTATCATAGGCAAAAACATATATATATTCATGCATTCAATATCCACCATAAATTGGGAAAAGTCCCAATATTTGCATGAACTATTAATTATTTTCATGTGCACACCAACAGTGTCTCTTCTTTAAAAAAAATATGCCTTTTCAAACAATTTCCACTTCTTCGGTAACCTCTAGCGCCATGCAGGTATTGCCCTCATCTCCGACAAGTTGACCTAACAATACCGTTTAAGGGTATTTGTGTTCACGCCTCTTCACGCTGTTTGTTCCTCCATGGGGGCAATAAGTGATGAGGATTGCTAAGGGCAATATGGAGGAGACAGGTTGTTTTTTTATATTTATTAGGTAGAGATGGGCACAGGCGTGTTCAGGATCCTAGTCCCAACACATCTGCCCGATAACGCCAGGAAGCCGACACTGCACACTGCTAATCACAGGCATTGAGACATTTCCTGGTCTGTGCAGCTGTGGACTGGTAAATGCCTCACTACCTGTGTTTAGCGGTGTGCAGTGTTGGCTTCCAGGCATTATCGGGCAGGTGTGTTGAGAGTAGGATCCAGAACACGCCTGAGCCCATCTCTATTGCTAAGCATAATAACCAAATCCGAATAACAAGTCCTATGAGTTCTATTGCTTTTTAAATGATAAGGCCTCATGCACACAGGACGTTTTAAAAACGTCAGCGCTATAGCACTGCTAAAAACACACGTTTTGCCATTAGCGTTTATCTGCGTTTTTTTCCATTAAAAACACTCTATAAAATGTAAAAACACGTTTTTAGCCGCATTTAGCCGTGTTTAATTTCACTTTTACAGATCGTTTTTACTGCTCTGGAAGCACAGGCTGTCGTTTTTTCTACTGCCCCTAAATGCTTATGCCTCCAAATGCCTCTGACAGTTTATGTGTGCAAGGACACATAGGCTAACATGGAGGGGCTTTTAGAGGCACCTAAAAAAAAAACGTCAAATGCCCCTAACAGCGGCTGTATAAGCGTCCTATGTGCATGAGGCCTAATAGATGCAAATCTTTATTCTAATTCTATTTTGTAAATTTTCCTTTATTGTCTTCTAGTTGATCGCCCACCCCTAGAAACATCACGATATGTCCACGTGTCACCTAAACTTCCGGACAAGATGGGATTTGATGAGGTTAGTTGTTTGACATTTTTAGATTAAATACTTTTTAAGAAAATGAACTTAAAGCAGAGATCCGCCAGGGAAAAAAAATTAAAAGTCAGCAGCTACACATACAGTAGCTGCTGACTTATAATAATAGGACACTTACCTGTCCTGGAGTCCAACGATGTCAGCACCTGCCGCCGATCTTCAGATCGGGGGTCGGGTGCAGCTGCATCCATTGCGGGTAAGGGAACCCGGACGTGTAGCATTAGAGATTCACGCCGGGAACCTTACTGCGCATGTGCGAGGCTCTGCTGCGTTCTGCTATTGGCCAGGCGGCCAGTAGCAGAGCGAGCAGGGAGGAGGGAGCCGGGCTGCTGATGTCAGCGGCCACGGCGGCCGGCCAGAGCTCCCGGATGTGTGGAAAAAGACACCTGTCTAAAGACAGGTGTCCTCTTCCCCCTCCCCCCCGAAAGGTGCCAAATGTGACACCTGAGGGGGGGAGGAATCCAACCAGCGGAAGTTCCACTTTTGGGTGGAACTCCGCCTTAATTAAATTATACCAGAAGTAAGGTAACTGTTTTTTCACATTTACTATAGTACTGGTATTTTTCACATTTGGCTTAATCATGGCTGCACATGGTCACCATAGTTCCCTGGTAACCAAAGTTTTATGCACATGAGCATTCACACTCAGGCCTACATGTCTAAATACAACCTGCTGCACTGTGTAAGCTACCAGGAAGTGGGACACAGTTTTTACTGCACTTGTGTCATGTGCTGGTCAACTTTCTGTAACATGATGAAGAACACATGGAAATCTGAGTTCTTGAGTTCCGGAGTTCCAAGCAGTTTGCACAATACAGCTGTTCTCCATTGAGTAGTAAGGGAATATGAGTAGCTTTGCATTACCGTAATCCTAAAGAGTGGATTTCGCGAAGGACCAGACCACCATCTTTAATGTTTAGCAACTTAAACATGAAAGTGCAAGGCGGTGTCCCAGGCTGTCCCCTGGCCATAGGCATTTGATGAGCCCGCTCCACAGTAACAAAGGAAGACAACTTGGCATTCGGAAGCAGTTGCACCAGCAGATTTTAAGTGAAGATAGTAGGGTCTGAGCTCTCTGCACCTTCTTGAAGACTCAAAATGCTTAAAGTGGTTGTAAACCCTCTTCTATACCCAGTGAAGTGAACAGCCTCAGATGATACACAGAGATGAAATAAAAATCTTCCTACATAAGTTTCACATGTATATCTGCTGTCTTTCCCTTTCTACACTCTTTGGAAAGTGCACATTGTGATAAAAATCGTTCTTCCTGTTTCAGAAGTACATAAGGGTGGGAGTGAAGTCTGGGCTTACACTGTGTGAGAGCTGATTGGAGGAAAGGCACACACCCCTCCACATAGGCAGAGGAATGAAGGAACACGCACAGCTGTACTCTGAATAGACCTGCTCTCTGCTCATCTACCTCTAAGCTCCCTCCCCGACACAAATTTTCAGCTGCTGTTATCTCTTGTCAGAAGTGACTCTGCTAATAAAAGAGGAACAGAGAGAGATAAGTAAACACTACATATATATGTGCCTACGTCAAATTTCTTGAATGGGGTTTACAACCACTTTAAGTTATTTCTGTGATGGCAATACTCTGCATCCTCAGCCCGTGCCTCTAAGTAGCAGATCTCAGTTTTAAGGGTATAGAGATCAGCCATATGGTCCCCCTGTCTATTCCCCATTGAGGAGCTCAACTGTAGTAATACGGTCCTGGAATTAATCCAAGTCCCTACTTATCAGACCGATGTCTGATTGGAGGTGGTCTATTTTGGTAGTTAAAGCCGCTTGACATGTGGAGATGGTCATCATAACCGCAGTGATATTGGTGAGTCAAGCTGCTAGGCCCTGAGAAGCAGTCTAAGTGGCTATGTGTACTGAAATGGTGCAGCTGCTAGGAACTCTTACTGATTCTTGTGTAACAATAGTTCCAGTGCGGCAGAATGGTGGGACACGCTTCACCCTGGTCCTGGGCATAGTCCCACGGCAGGAAACCAGAGACGAAAAGCCTGTTGTAATAGCTTACTTACGTGTTACATGCATTCCTATCCCTTCCTCTTTCAAGAATCCTAAGTGAAAAGATCTGTTTGCTATAATCACAGGATCATTGTGACTAGTGTTATAAGAAAATGGCACCCCTTACACATAGAGGAGAAGAGGTTTAAACTTTAGCTGTTAAAGGGGTTCCTTGTAAAGTAGTAAAGATGTGGAAGAGTATTCTAAAAGAACTGGTTGGAGCACATTCAAGCTGCTTCACAAAGGGATTTGATAGTTCCCTAATGTGTATTGCAGATTACCATGTTCATTGTATAGTATTGTACACAGAATTTGTTTAGGTATGCAGGCATTGGGTTTAAGAAAGCAGTTTTGCAATTATAAGTACAATGCAAGATCAAGGAACTGTTGTCTACTGGTTAACTGGAATTTTGAGAACACAAGACTTCAAGATCTATGTAAGTTACAGGGGCCTCTTTGAGGTTAACAAGGAAACGTTGTTAAAATTAATTGGCAGGATTCATGTCAAAGATTAAGAACATTGTTCTACTAATTGTCTAGTTGCTGTTTACAGTCTTAAATGATAACCCTCAGGTGTCCCAGGACTAAATTAAGGAATTTATTTGGCTCATTTCTTTGGATCTAAAGATCACACGCACACTTCCCAGTTAAAGTTTTCAACCCCAGCTCACTAAGCATAAACTACATCTCTAATTACTATTTGCTTCTAAACTGACTACATAGCATACATCTAAGGAATACCAGTAAAACAGTGGCTTTCCCTAAAATAAAAGGAACACTTTTTATGGAGTCTCCATGGCTCTAATATAATACACATATAGAAAAAAATGTTTAAAAAATAGCCTGTCTTTAGACATTAATTCTTCTCTGCATATCTGAGCAGGTCTAACAGGAATAAAGAAAAAATATTTTTTTTAATGGTGGAATGGGCCTCTGATTGAAATATTGGAATTTGCTTAAAGTAGATGTATCACTATAATCTCAAATAAACTTGAATATGTTAATGCAATTCTAAACATTGTTTTAATGTTTCTTAAGTATGCAGCTTTGTTTAGAATAAGACCTGGTGATCCTGCATTGAAGGTCCTGTAATGGGACATGCACTGGTCTTCCAGTGCACCTGCGTTGTCTGTTTGGTCCACACACCTCTCTTGCAGACTGCAAGTGCCAATGCTGATGCACATTGCATGGGCATTATCAACTTTTGTGACAGCATTTTATGAAAATAAAGCATAATCATTACTTATGGTACACTGCTCTTTAGCAAACTATGTGTTTTACGGTTAGGCATCATACACAGGGGACGCTTTTTCAACCTCCCCTGAACGATTTTTTTTGACAGCTAGTAGCCGGCGCCCATTTTTCCGCTCTTTGCATGTCGCGTTTAGCTGCGTCTATGGGCTTTTTTTTTTTATGGAAACGGCTGTAAATGAAACGCTCCTAGGCGCGAGTTACCACGTTTAGGCACATTTAGCTGCATTTACAAGCTGTTTGGCGTTTAAAATGCCTCTGAACTGGCATCTGAACCCATTTTTTTGCGTTCCAAAAAAAGCCTCTAAACTCAGTTGCCTGGAAATGACCTTAAACAACCCTTTGTAAACATGATCAGAAAATCGTACAGAAAATACCGCTTTTGAAGCAATCGTACGATAATCGGATCGTTAGTACAGAGCTTTCGAGAGCTGATCATGACAGTTCATCCGATGTTTCCATCTGGACATGATCAGACATGCCCGATCATACGATTTTCGTTTCATCAGTACAGCTGTCATTCGAAAATGCAATACAAATACCCTACAACACATCACATTTTTGTGACTAAAGTAAACTCTTCTGATTCGATCTGAGACTAGCATGCGAAAAAAAAACGGACGATCATTCGCCCCATAAGCTCATCGTGTGTGTACCAGACATTAGGGTTTATTTAAACTTTAACCACTTCAGCCCCAGAAGGATTTCCCATGTTAGGACCAGAGCACTTTTTGCAATTCGGCACTGCGTCACTTTAACTGACAATTGCGCGGTCGTGCGACGTTGTACTCAAACTAAATTTGTGTCCTTTTTTTCCCACAAATAGAGCTTTATGATCACCGCTATAAACAAAAAAAGAGCGACAATTTTGCAAAAAAAAACAATATTTCTTACTTTTTGTTAAAATACAAATCCAAAAAAAATATATATTTGTACTGTTCCTCATATTTTTGGTAAAAAAAATTGCAATCTGCGTTTATTTATTGGTTTGCGCAAAAGTTGTCACGTTTACCAATGATGAGAATTCATTTATGTTTTTCTTTTATATTTTACTAGTAATGGCAATGATCTGCGATATTTAGCGGTACTGTGATATTGCGACGGACATTTTGACACTTTTTTGGGACCAATGCCATTTATACAGTGATCAATGCTATGAAAATGGAAGGGATTCACCTGGAAGGGGCACTCTAAGGGTTATCTGTGTTCCCTCAGTGTGTTCTAACTGTATGGGGGCTGGGCTGGCAGGGGGAGGGGAGTGATCCCGGCTTCCATATACTGGGAGCCTGTGATCACATCCCTTCCCCTCTGTTAGAACGGAGATCCGTGTTTACATACACGGACCTCCGTTCTCTCACTGCGGGGGAGCCATCGCGGATAGCCGGCGGAGATCCACCCTACCTGCTTTCTGGCCCCCCCGGAACACAGTGAGCATGCGAGCGCTCACAATACTCGTTCTCACGGCTGCTGTCAGGTGGCAGCGTTTCGCGATAACGAACTACCTTGCCGCCATCAAGCGTCAGCAAGTGGTTAAGGGCCGATTCACACTGCCGCGACTTGCGCTCCAACTTGTGTCGCCCCAAGTTGCTTGACATCAGAAATCCCATTGAAATGAATGGGAACCATCTTAATGTACACTACTGAAGTCGCTCCGACTTCAAAAAAGGTTCCTGTACTACTACTACTACTACTACTACTACTACTACTAGGCGACTTCTATCCGATTTATGCTCATAGAATTCAATGCAAGTCATCTCCAAGTCGGATCCCCATCTATATTGAAGTGACTTTACAGGAAAAAGAAAAGAATTTACACAGGTACTCCCCACGAATTACCCAGACAACCCCCTCCATCCCTTCTCTGATTGGCCACAGGCAAAGTCGCCAGGCATGGAAGTCACTTCAGGTCGTGTTGTAAGCTGCCCAAAGTTGCGATAAAGTCACGCTGAAGTTGCCTTGAAGTAGCGCTCAAATCGCCTAGCAAAGTCACCCCTGAAGTGTGAACCGGCCCTTACAGGTGCTAAATGCATATCTCTATTGGCTTTTTTCATAAAATACTTACATTGTCCAAACAACACATCTGTGAGAACATTCCCTTGAAAGGAACAGGGATATAAAAGTTTAGATTTTCAACTTCTCCTAATATTCCTTACTGCATAAAGGGATATTAACAGGCTGCCAAAAATATGAGAAGGTGAAAAATATGGCTTACGTATAGAAATTCAAGGAGGGATTACTGTGGGCTTTCAGCAAGATTATGTAAATACAATTACTAGACTATTCATTTTTTTGACCTGTCCTCAATGACTACAACTGAGAAAATAACAGAATAAAGAAACAGAAATACAGCGCTCACTTGCAAGTTAAATTGAACAGCTGCCAGCACAACACAGTGACATATAGTGTAGCTAGATGGACAATATTAGTGCAGCGCTTATTCAAATACAAGAGCATGAGAGGATTATATACTCAGCTAGATTGTAATAGTTAGGGTTGGTAGACTCAGTGTAAACCAAAAACGCCAATAGGCAAAGTGTGGTTAGTCACATCAGTGTAAACCAACCCCACTCTGTAATATTTAAAAAAGGTACACAATAGTATTTCCCAAGCTGAAATAATCAGATAAGGTAGAATAGAAGAGGATGGAATTAATGAGAAGTCCCAAATAGTGATCTTGGTAGTATAAGTGTTTTTCTTCACATAGGTACCGATGACCGCAAACGAGTGAGTCAAACGTCATCCACCACCAGATAAATTAAACACTTACCGGAAACTGGTAATAACCAGCATGAATCATAATCCAGGAATGCTTTTCGGTGCTTGTATTGATCTTATACCGTGGGACCATATGGACCAACATCCCCAGCGTAGGATAGTTTCACCGTTAATCAAATCTTCAAGCCATCCAAAGATCACAGTATCAGGGTCACTTGTCCACCCATACAGAAAAACAAAAGTCTTGCCATAGCATACAATCCTTGATACAATTTATTAAAAAATGGTATAAAAACTTACATTAAAGTGGTATATATGAGCTCATCATCCAAATAGTGTATAGTAGTGTCCCCCCCTGAGGACAGGATACTAAGAATAATAACAACAAGAATAGGGTAACATGGTCATGTAGAGGCACATGTTAGTGACAGTAATCTGAAGGCCACACCAGCCATATAGAATGTGGACTCCTTCTCATGTAGATTGTACCAGTCACCTGAAAAGAAAAATAGGACAGGAAAAAGTCTGACAGTGTGAAAAAAGACTGCATTTTTGCCTGAAGATGGGCTGAAAGCTAAATCAGACAAGAAAAATAAATCATAACATTATTAGTATAATCATTCTATCTATCAGCATGCTTGGAACCTTCCAAAGTAGCCTGCTCAGGCCTCAAAATGCCTTTGTCAGTACAGATCACTGGGTCTGAGCACCGTCATGTGGGGGACTAACCAAAGCCTGTGCAAGTTGATATAGAGAACACAAGATTGAGGACTACTAAAGGACTCTAGCAATAACTCACAGCCACAGAGATAAGCGGAGGTAAAGCACACCTAAAAGAAAAAAATATAAAGTGTTGCTTATTAAAGTAAAAAAAAGTAGTCAGGGTGAATTCCCCTCTTTCACTGAAGCAAAGTGACATATGTTTAATGATAGATTATTTTTAGCTTATTAGATATGTCTTCTTTTCAGCGTATGTTGCTACCAGGGCCGTCTTTAACATAGGGCAAAAGGGGCAGCTGCCCCAGGCCCAGTCATTGTTGTGGGGCCCAAAGCAGCTGCCTCTTGAGCCCACAAATAAGTGTATTCTGGAGGGCCCAAGAAAATGTTTGCTCAGGGTCCAATCAATATTAAAGACGGCCCTGGTTACTACAATAGAAATGCGTGCAACAGTTGGAATAGAACTATAGAACAAGGCCTAGTCTTTGACCAGTATAATATAGGAAAGATGGTACTTTGTACATGCAGACCTTTTTTCCAAGCCATAGAAGACTGCCACTACAATATTTATATGTCTCTTACTCATTCACACAGCATTTGCATACATTCTATGGGCAAGCATGGTTACAGTGGAGACCTGCTCATCTGTTGTCATACTTTTGGTCACTAGGCCTCTGGTGCAATAATTGTGTGTCATTGTACACATAGATATGGCTGCCATAGCTAAGCTTTTATTAATAAAAATAATACTAAGTTTATGTACAGTATATGTTTGAAAAAATTAAACAGAAAATATCTATATAGCTGATTTATCTCTTACGTCTTATAAATAGGTTTTCATGATTAATTTAAAACGTCGTCAAGATCGGCGTGTCCGGATGCTGCGTAGCCTTTATGAGCTGCAAATTCAAGCAAAAATATTTGATGCTGTGGATGGCAAGTAAGTATTTCTTTTCCAGTAAATTTTTATTGAAGGTCAAGCAGTGTATTACAATGCAAGCGAATGATGCTGAACAAAAAGGCTGTGACGCAGCGCGCCTATATAGTAATAAAGAAAATACTGCAATACAAGCCACATGTTCTGTCTCTAGGACAGAGAGCTAAACCTTCCTGCTCCATTAACTTCAAATACCATATTTCTTTGATCTTAAATTTATTAGAACAAGCCAGGTGAAACTACAAATGATAAAATAAACATCAATCAGTACAATATTGCATACAATTAAGAAACAATGTTCTATAACACAGAATGGGATAACAAGAACTTACTTTTAAGCTCGCTAAGAGGTGATGGCGAGACATTGGAGATACAGCCTTACTCTCTTGTTTTAGAGTCTTAAAATGGAATCTGACTCAGGTGCTCTAGAGAATTCTCCCAGAATGCACTGGTTCCTAACAACTTTATTAACACATTCTAGGAGAATACAATATGTAATCTACAAACAGCAAAGCTATACCAGAAAGGGAACAGTTGGTGGTGCCCAGGGCTGGTGCAAGGATTTTTGTCCACACAGGCGAAAGTGCATTTTGGTGCCCCCCCCTCATCTTACAACCACCTTCTTTCCCCTCCACAATACATCCCCCCACCCTCATATGGTAACCCATCTACAGCTAACCACACACTATACAATCTGATTGTACAATTATCTTAGATTTATCAACTCCAGCTAACACTTTAACTGGTTACAGCAACAGTTTTTTTTTTCCTTTTGGGATAAAGGTTTTACATAAATAAAAGCAGATCATTCTAAGCACCCTGTTGGTGGTAAAGGGTTTATCTCTTTCCTCTAACTGCTACATCTGCAGGATAGGTTGTTCTGTTAAATAAACAACAGGGCCACCAGAGAGCAGTATACAGGGCCACCAGAGCGCAGTATACAGGGCCACCAGAGAGCAGTATACAGGGCCACCAGGGAGCAGTATACAGGGCCACCAGGGAGCAGTATACAGGGCCACCAGGGAGCAGTATACAGGGCCACCAGGGAGCAATATACAGGGCCACCTGGGAGCAGTATACAGGGCCACCAGAGAGCAGTATACAGGGCCACCAGAGAGCAGTATACAGGGCCACCAGAGAGCAGTATACAGGGCCACCAGAGCAGTATACAGGGCCACCAGAGAGCAGTATACAGGGCCACCAGGGAGCGGTATACAGGGCCACCAGGGAGCGGTATACAGGGCCACCAGGGAGCGGTATACAGGGCCACCAGGGAGCGGTATACAGGGCCACCAGGGAGCGGTATACAGGGCCACCCACCCAGCCACCCCCCCCCCTGCCTCCGGCGCAGGTGCCGGGCGGCACTATCCTGACACCACACACCCCCTGCACTTACTGCGTGTAGAGCAGCGGTGTGTGGAGAGGGCGGATGGACGTTCCTCTCCTCGGGTTTCCTGTTCTTTGCCAAAGCGCCTAGGCATCCAATAGGATCGCCTGGCGCTTTGGGCAATCAGGAAAAAGATTTCATTGTAGCTAGGTGAGGGATGCCTGGGTTTGGCGCCCCCCCTGGCCTGGCGCTGTAAGGCAGCTGCCTAAGCTGCCTTATGGTGGCGCCGGCCCTGGTGGTGCCTGCGCTCTGCATATAACTATCTTGGTGTAATTCAAGAAAGTCCAACATGTTATTTTAACCACTTCAAGACCGAGCCTCTTTTTGAGAGTCAGTGTTTACAAGTTAAAATCGGTTTTTATGCTATAAAATTACTTAGAACCCCCAAACATTATATATATATTTTTAACACGCTAGAGAATAATGCTTTATGTCACACCGCATTTGCGCAGCGGTCTTACAATCGCAATTTTTTGGGGAAAAAATCACTTTATTATTTTTACACTGTCCTTTTAAAAAAAATAATATTACTTTTATTCATATTACAAGAAATGTTTACATTCCTTGTAATAGAAAAAAGCATGCCAGGACCTCTTAAATATGAGATATGGGGTCAAAAGGACCTCAGATCTCATATTTACACTTAAATTCAATAAAAAAATGATATTTGAAAAAAAAGTCTTCTTTAAGAGCTATGGGCGGAAGTGACGTTTGACGTCGCTTCCGCCCTGCAATGCTTTGGAGCCGAGTGGGCGGCATCTTCTACTCACTCGACTCACAGGCATTGCGACGAGAGGATTGTATCGTCTCCGCTGCTACTAGCGGAGATGACCATAGCATGGTGGGAGGGGGGCCCTCTCCCGCCCCCTATAATAGTGATCTTGCGGCGAATCCGCCGCAGAGACCACTTTTATCCCAAAGAGGACTGCCCGCCGTTTTTAAAAATACCGGGGTTATGGTAGCTATCTGCAGTATTCCATGGCAAAGTACCGCCGTATAATGATAGCAAGTTAAGCAAATAAACACAATCTGAATAGAAGCCGGTGGGCAGAACACCACATATGCGTCGAATCATAAAAAGGCATAGTGACAATGTCATTATCCAAAAGACATTCTTCAATATTTCCAATAAGTAATATGGCAAGTAGAGTTGAGAGAACACCTGGATGTTTGGGTTCGGCCGAACTTCGCGAAAAAGTTCGGGTTCGGCATCGAACTTGACCCGAACGTAACTCCGAACCCCATTGAAGTACAATGGTGACCCGAACTTTTGGGCACAAAAATGGCTGTAAAAAAGTCCCGGAAAGGGCTAGAGGGCTGCAAAAGGAAGCAAGTAGGACAAGTGCCCTGCAAACAAATGTGGATAGGGAAATAACTTAAAATCACATAAAAAAATAAAAAATGGAGGAGGAGGTGGTGGAGTAGGAGGATGAGGAGGCGGTGACCTTGGCAGTGTAGGTGGAAGTGGCGGTGGAGGAGGAGGTAGCCAACACTGTTTTTTGTTTGCTTGTTTTTTTTCTAATTGGGGTAGCCCACAAAATATTGAGACATATTAAAAAAAAAAAAGTATACCAATGGCTGTGTGAGGCCGGTCTAAATGTCTATTCTGCACAAGGTACAGACAAGTCTTGTGGGATCCATGCCTGGTTCATTTTAATAAACGTTAGCTTGTCCACATTGGCTGTGGACAGACGGCTGCGCTTGTCTGTGAAAACTCCCCCTGCCGTGCTAAACACACGTTCAGACAATACACTGGCTGCAGGGCAGGCCAGCACCTCCAAGGCATAAAGGGCAAGCTCAGGCCATGTGCCCAATTTGGAGACCCAGAAGTTGAATGGGGCAGACCCATCAGTCAGTACGTGTAGGCGTGTGCACACATAGTGTTCCACCATGTTGCTGAAATGCTGCCTCCTGCTAAGATGTTGCCTATCATCTGGTGGTGCTGTTTGTTGTGGCGTGCTGCTGACAAAGCTTTTCCACATTTCGGTCATGCTAACCCTGCCTTCTGAGGTGCTGGCGGTGCCACAGCTGCGTTGGCGACCTCTTCCTCCTCCTCCTCCGCCTTTGCCTTGTGCTTCCATTGAGCCCCCTGTGTCATTTGGGAATGCCCTCAGCAGCGCGTCTAACAGCATGCGCTTGTAGTCGCGCATCTTCCGATCACGTGAGGGAATTAAGGATGGCACGTTGTCTGTCCTTGTAACGGGGATCCAGCAGGGTGGCCAGCCAGTAATCAGCACAGGTTACAATGTGGACAACTCAGCTGTCTTTGCGCAGGCACTGCATCATGTAGTCGCTCATGTGTGCCAAGCTGCCCAGAGGCAAAGACAAGCTGTCCTCTGTGGGATGTGTATCATCTGTGTCCTCCGTATCCCCCCAGCCACGCTCCAGTGATGCCCATGAGCTGCGTTGGGTGCCACCCTGCTGTGAACATGGTTCATCCTCCTCCTCATCTTCCTCGTCCTCCTCATCCTCCAGAACTGTGCCCTGGCTTGAAAATTTTTTACCTGGCCTATGCTGGTGCAGGAACCCACCCTCCGAGCCAGTTGTGAATGACTGGCCTAATAACCGTGGAAGTGACCCCTCTTCCTCCTCCTCCTGTGCCACATCCTCTTCCATCATCGCCCGAAGTGTTTTTTCAAGGAGACATAGAAGTGGGATAGTAACGCTGAGAACAGCATCATCGGCACTGGCCATGTCGGTGGAGTACTCGAAACACCGCAATATGGTACACAGGTCTCGCATGGAGGCCCACTCGTTGGTGGTGAAGTGGTGCTGTTCCGCAGAGTGACTGACCCATGCACGCTGCAGCTGAAAGTCCACTATTGCCTGCTGCTGCTCGCACAGTCTCTCCAGCATGTGCAAGGTGGAATTCCACCTTGTGGGCACGTCGCATA
>BLSH010160753.1:993288-1004487 GCA_018402905.1 Glandirana rugosa | reverse complement strand
GGCGCCACCACGCGCGCGGGCACGCGCAAGCACGCGCAAGCGCGCGCGCGTAGGCACGCGCGCGTGCGCGGCCTTTGTCCGCGGTTAGCCGGGATAAATTTGAACGTCCTGGGTCACGGGCCACGACAGGCAAGATGTCGCAAAGGGCGTAGACACGGGGGCCGTTCGATAAAGACTCACTGAAGGACAAGGACACTGGGGCCGATAGGAAACCTGAACAACGATAGACGGACGTGGACTGGGGCCGAACGGATGCTGAGAGGCGAACAGACTAGGGAACATGGCAGAGACGGTCGTGCAACGGCTGTAGAACGGACAGCACCGGGCACTGGGTCCTGCAAGTTTAAATAGGGCCGATTGGCGCCTGTTTCCGGCGCGTGCGCGCGCACGGATGCGCGCGCGCGAACGCGCACGAACGCGCACGGGCGCGCGCACCACCGCGGAAACCATAGAAACAGCTGCATCTTCCTGACACTATCCCTCACAGCAGCAGCAGAAACCTCTCCCTATAGCAGTATGAGATGATTTTAGAACGCTAATCTATCCCTCACACCAGCACCAGGAACCTCTCCCTATAGCAGTATGAGATGATTTTAGAACACTAATCTATCCCTCACAGCAGCAGCAGGAACCTCTCCCTATAGCAGTATGAGATGATTTTAGAACACTAATCTATCCCTCACAGCAGCAGGAACCTCTCCCTATAGCTGTATGAGATGATTTTAGAATGCTAATCTATCCCTCACACCAGCACCAGGAACCTCTCCCTATAGCAGTATGAGATGATTTTAGAACAATAATCTATCCCTCACAGCAGCAGCAGGAACCTCTCCCTATTGCAGTATGAGATGATTTTAGAACACTAATCTATCCCACACAGCAGCAGCAGAAACCTCTCCCTGTAGCAGTATGAGATGATTTTAGAACGCTAATCTATCCCTCACACCAGCACCAGGAACCTCTCCCTATAGCACTATGAGATGATTTTAGAATGCTAATCTATCCCTCACACCAGCACCAGGAACCTCTCCCTATACTAAGTATGAGATGAATTTAGAACGCTAATCGTTCCCTCACAGCGGCGGCAGCATCCTCTCCCTACACTAGTCTGAGAGCATGGGACATGCAGCGCTAGCTACGTGACTCCAGCTCATATCGAGGCTGGGTCACATAATGCACTGGCCAATCACAGCAATGCCATTAGTAGGCATGGCTGTGATGGCTTCTAAGGGCAAACGAGTGAAACGCTTGTTGATTGGTTGCCCTGCAGCTATTCAAAGGCGCGAAAAATACCGGAACCCCAAACCCGGACTTTTTCTCAAATGTCCGGGTTCGGGACACAGACACCCCAAAGTCCGGTACGAACCCGAACTTTACAGTTCGGGTTCGCTCAACTCTAATGGCAAGTAAATATTTATAAAGCAATGGTTGCATATCAAAGTGTACAATAGTGTCACATTCCATGTCAATTTGCCATATGAGTGCAGCCTATCTATGACAAAATATCTTTATCCAATTTTTCAAAAAACACATTATTATAAGGTCTCAATCACATGGGGTGTAATAAAGCATACGGAGGGCCGTGAGTCCCATTCATGTCATTTGAGATGCAGCGGCTGCATGGCCACAGATGCAGCTCCCAATCTGACATCTATACACCTGCAGGTGCATGGCTCATAAGGGAGACAGTGTGCGTTTGGGGCCCTGTACCCACACAGGTGTCAGAGAGGAAACTGAGTCTGTATCCGTGCATCCGCTACGTCCCAGTTGACACCAGTGCGTGGAAACACAGCCCTCCATGGGCGTGCGCATTAGTTTGCCCGTACAAATGACACCTAAAGTTACACTCAGGTAAAGATACATTTTCTGATGTAATAGTTTTTAGATGTATTTTTTAATTAACAGACAAAAAATAAAGCTGGACTTCATGCAGTTATTAAAACCAATACAATCTACTTGTTCAAAAGAATAAACTGTATTTATAAATGCAACCAGTTTTTGTACGTGAATTTCTTGTAATATCATCCTCTTGTAGTGCCCTGTATAGCAATATTCTGGTACTAGGATAAGGAAGGAAAGCACTAGAAGTAAGAGCACACATGCTGACAGAAGGGGAGCACAGTGTGATGACTTTATCGTCACAACTGGTCTCCCTCTCAGCAGTCTGCAGATGTTTCACTCAACATCCATCTTTGCCACTCCATAGGGAATTTCTAACTTAAAGTTTTACTAAACCCACAACAGTAAACTCAGTGTATATATGCTGTAAAGCATGCTTGTTATACTCACTGTGGAACCTAAGGGGTTAATCCTCTGCATTGTGTAAAAAGGCTGTTTGATCCTATTTTCTCTGATCCTTCCTTCTTCCACCCTCCCCAATCCATCTCCTGATAAGACTGAGCCTTTGGAGTCACTCTGCACATGCTCAGCTTGGTGTGTATTGCTAGAGAGTTTTTTATTTCTTGGGAGGGTGCACAGGGCCAATCAGCACTGTCCAGACATAGGATCAGGGGTCCTGCAGCCTCATCGGACATTCAGAGTAGAATGAAAACTTCTCCTACAAGCTTTAACCAGGCACTGATAGAAGTCACAAGACGCCTATATACTGCTGATGAGAAAAGGTATTTTGCAGGTTATATTTACTAAAATAATTACATTTCCACATTCTGTGTACTGTGTGAGACTAGACATAGTGAATACAGGGTCCTGGGTTTAGTAACACTTTAAAGTTCAAAAAGAGTAATGTACCATAGATGGCAGCCTGCTCACTTACGATATTGCGGCAGGAACTGATGACGTCATGCCGCAATACTGGAATTGAGTGAGCTGCAATCTTGTGAATGACCAGAGATACTGCACCTTAAGGGGGAAACACTGCTTATTGTCTGAAGTGTACCAAATTTGTGCACATTTTAATGTGAGTGACATTTTTTCATATTTTGATAAAATATTGGTGGTAAAACAGAGAATGCTATGATAGTTTACTTTTTTTGAGCCTTGAGTGAGAATTTCCCTACGGAGTGTCATTATTTATTTATTTATTACATGTATTTATTTAATGCCAACAATTTATAGCAGCACTTTATATATTGTACATTCACATCAGCCCCTGCCCCCAAGAAGCTTACAATCTAAGGTCCCTACTTCTTTTGCATACGTACACATATCTTGACATTATAATATATCTGAGTTTTTTTGTGAAGTCATACATATATTTTGTCTGCATAGTTCAAAGTACAGTACAGTGCATACAATAAGTTGTTTGCTATTGTTACTTTGGTTATAGTTACTAAACATTGATTTTCCTACCCTCACAGGGCTCTTAATACAAGCCAACTTAAAGCTCTGAATATAGATGTGATACCAGGATATCATGACCCGTATTCAGGGAGAACACTAACAAGAGGCGAGATTGGATGCTTCCTTAGTCATTATTATATATGGAAAGAGGTAATCACTCAATAGATCCTGCTATTCATTTTGTATCCCATCTAAAGCTGCCCAAACATGACTCAAATTATAGATGATTCCAGTGGACCGGGCAAAATTTGGGGCATGGATGGTCCTACAACCAGCTTGATGATCTCCAACTGAAAAGTCAAAGGAGCCGGGTGTAAAAAAGTTGGTGTAAATCCAATTGGTTTCAGCAGTCACTCTTTGGGTATTCTGACAGTCACAGGTGCTGGTTGTCAAAATACAATAGCCACCAGTGGGAGATTTGCAGTGGTGACTCTAGGAAAAATATATAGGGAGGGGCACATAAGATACCACAGTCAAAACTGGGGAGCCGCTAATAATTTTCACCACTAAATCATACCACTGAAAAAAACGAAAAAAGTATATTTAAATAAGATTACAAAATACGAGAGTAAAGCAGTTGCAATGATAGCTTTCTATTGTACTAACCTAACTAACACTTAAAAAACAAGCTTTCAAGAGTTTTCCTTTCTTCCTCGGGTTTTTCTTCAGACCTCAGAAATAGAGGAAACCTCTCAAAAGCTTTTCTTTATAGTTTAAAGAAATTTCAGCAAACACTAGAACTAAACGCCCTATTAACCCCCAGCACTGGTGTCAGCAGGCACACTATTAACACCCAGCAATTGTGTCAGTGGACTCACTATAAAGCTCCAGCACCAGTGTCAGCGGACGCATTATTAACCTCCAGCACCGGTGTCAGTGGACGCACTATTAACCCCCAGCAGTGGTGTCAGTGGATGCACTATTAACACATAGCATTGATGTCAGTGGACGCACTATTTACTCCCAGCATTGATGTCAGTGAATGCACTATTAAGCCCCAGCACTGGTGTCAGCAGGTACACTATTAACATCCAGCATTGGTGTCAGCGGATTCACTATTAACCCCCAGCACTAGTGTCAGCGGACGCACTATTAACCCCCAGCACCAGTGTCATTGTCAGCAGACGCACTTTTAACGCCCAGCATTGGTGTCAACGGACGCACTATTAAAACATAGCATTGGTGTCAGTGGATGCACAATTTACTCCCAGCATTGGTGTCAGCGGATGCACTATTAACCCTCAGCATTACCTCCTACACTACGCAAATACCCCCTCTTCACAAATGGCAACTCCAGTCACCACAATAAGGATTTTGCTCAGCCTCGGTGTGATGGCTCATCTATCTCTCCTCCTGGTAGTCAGCTGGTGGCCTGCCTGATCTTCTGCCTCCCAAACAAGTATATGGCGCAACACCCGAATTGACATGAGTCCCATAAAGTCACAATAATTGGTCATGGATAGCCGGTATGTAAACCAGCAATGAAAAAAGGAGTCCCAGCACAAAGGTCAGCCTTCAAAGGACCAGAAGCCAAGTCCTAGTACACTGAAAACAAAGAAGAGGCGCCTCTAAGTGCAGACTGTTAAAACAATTTATTAGACCAAACGCAATTGGCAACTCACATAGAGAAGGAAGGTGAAAGCACATAGGAAGGTCCTAGGGATGTCATCAGTTAGACGTCCATAAAACCAGGGGTCCTTAGCACCGCCATAAATGTCATTGGGCGTCCCTGTCAGTTGGAAACCGGCCGGAGACTAGGGAAACTCAAAGTGAAGCTTGGTTTCCGTGATAGCTGGGGTCCTGGGATGATGACGTCATTGGCGTGCAACGCGTTGTCCGAACCGGGGTGTTGTGATTGGTGTGGCGGCTGCACTCCTTTCTCAAGCTGATCTTCTGCCTCCTGAGCCCTCTACTCCTGGCTGTCAGGTTATTCAACAAAGGCCTAGGGCACCCCGAGAACGCCAGGATCTCCTGCCCTGAGTGGAGGACGGATGGGTAGCAGCAGGACCCTGGATCCGGAGCCAGGCACAGCCTCTGAGGGAAATCAGCTCAGGTCAGTCAGTGCCTAGGTGGGCGGGGGCAATGGGCAGATTCTCCCTTCTCTCTGCTTGTCTGTGTCTGTTTCCTTTGCTGTATGGGCTGGGCTGCAGCAGCATGCGGGGGAGAGGAGACAGGAGAGAGAGCTCTCACCATGTGAGCGGTGCTGTGCACTGCCGCATGTGATCCCCCGGCCCCCAGTGGGGGGCACAAGTGGGGGCAAGGAATAACCTGGGGGGGCGGTGGCCCCCCTTGTCCCCTCTAGTGACGCCACTGTAATTGGCAGGGCAATAGGGTAGGAATGGCCGCACACCACAATGAGATTCAAAGTCCTTTATTGATACATCCCAAACAGCAGGTAATGATTAAGCGCACTTGAAGTGTGAAACACATCTACCTATTGTGCATTTTGGTCTTGTGATGCTGTTTAGGATGTCCCAATAAAGGACTTTGGATCTTATTGTGGTGTGCGGCCATTGCTTCCCTATTTCTACTGTGTGCGGTGGTGAGCCTGGGTGGGCACCTGCTGGATCCATTGGGCTTCTCCACTCTCACCTGGAGTGGTGAGTCTCCTTTGATCAAGCTAATTGGGGGGCACATGGGGGGCACAGTATAATATTGGGGGGCATCGCCCTCTCTGGACCCCCCTAGTGACACCACTGGAGATTTGTCCATCCATGCTATTTGGCATGGATGGGGGAATCTATGGATTTCTCTCATTCAGCTCAGTATGTACATGTATGGTCATCTTAACGGCACATGTACTGTACATACAGTATAATGGCTGTCATGAGCCCTTTATTGCACACTCTCTCCTTTTCCAGCCCTCTACTTATCCCTGTACAATGTTGTGTAAAAATCGAATTCCATTCAGAAGTCAGATGTCCACAGTTGCACATTGTGACATGTAGTAGATCTGCCCAGACACCCTGAAAACTGAAAACTGCTCCTTTCCCAAACAACTGGGATCATTTATTGTTTGGAGAAATCATTCCAGCCAATCGGGAAAGGAGGGATGATTTGTATCCAGGTAGACTTCTAAAGAAAAATCCTTTTTTTTACATCTGTTATCTGGACATTTTTTAGAGAGCTATTAAGAAATAGAAGGTGCAATAAAGAGCAGATAACTGCCTGTATACACAGAACTGTTAGACAGGATGGCAAGAAGAATGGCATGGTTCAGTGTGAAACGAAACTGGTTTGAATTCAGTTGTATTTTAGTTTATTTAATTTTTTGAAGGTTTATACCATTGTAACTGTTTTATAGCTATTTACCACCTTAAATGATCTTTGTTTAGAAAAAAAAGAAAATAATGAGGGCAAGACGCCGCTGAAACAACCAGGTGCTCATAGAAGGAAAGGCCATAATGTTATGCATTATAAAGGTTCTTTACATTTATGTGCATAGAATATTTGCGTTATGGCACAGCAATGAATAAAAAATTAAAAAAAGACTTTCCTAAATTAAAATGGAACCTTTAATTTTGGGCTCGGCTATATTGTATAAAACATATGTACAGGGTAGCCTAATATATGGGAGAAATAGACAGTTTTGGCTACTTCCTAGGTTTCATGAAATATAGTTGTAGAAGAATCAGTGGAAACTGTGCTTTTAATTATTTCTTTCCATTAAAAACCCATAAATTCATATTTTTATACATAATAATATAAAATAATATATATACATAATAATATAAAAAAGAAGATTCAACTCAAGATGCTGCCTGGCACCTAGATAGTATCCCAAATACTACAGTAAAAAATGTAAACAAAATTGGTGCGACGCAAATCTACATACATATACTTACATATAGTGCCACCCTGTGACCAAACCTTTGCACCTTTGGTCACAGGGTGGCGCTATATGTAAGTATATGTATGTAGATTTGCGCCGCACCAACTTTGTTTACATATTTTTATACATGCCTATCAGTTAAAAACAAAAAGATATTCCAATTAAAATCTGATGAAACAAAACCCTTGAGTGAGGGAATCTAATCTTAAATAATGTTCTTGACCTGATTTTGTATACTTGTTTAGGTGGTTGAAAGGGGACTAGAGCAAGCTCTTATAATAGAAGATGATGTCCGGTTTGAGTACCAATTTAGAAGCAAACTGCTAAAGCTCATGCATGATGTTGCAATGGCTGAGTTGGATTGGGACCTAATGTAAGTATATTTATTTAGGTTGTTATTAAAGCTAAGTTATATTCTAATGAGAGTGTCATGTAGGCCTAGTATCTACTACAATGTTATAAAATGTACTTGTTATGAGAGAAATATGAAAGCTGCAAATGGTGGACCTTTTAAAAATGCTAGTTGACTGCATGTCTGGCTTCAATACAGACCTGAAACAGGGATACAGCAAATAATAGTCACAAAAAAGGGAAGAATTCCTTATATTTATTCTTGTTCCAGGTCCACATAGGTTACAGGGGACCTAGAAAGTATTAAAGCTAAAACAGCAGTATGAAAGAAAGGCACAAGCACTTTCAGAAAGAGAGGTCAGTAATAGAAGATTAGAGTTTAGAATGACCTTGCCAGGAAGAAAATGCCCAAAAAAAAGAGAGTGAATATTACCTGTCCCGCTCCTGGTGCTTTTTTTTTTTTTTTTTAACACATTTTATTGAGTTTTAAAAGTCAAAACAAGAATTGCAATACAATAGAAGCAATAGATCCAAATGAGAGTTAGCATAAAACATAGATAATCATGACATAGGTGAGGGCAGGGGAAACCAAGGGGGAGGGGTATGGGGGGGGAAGTGGGAAGGAATGGGGAAGGAGGGAGGGGAAGGGGTAAGGGTGGGAGGGGGGAGTGGAGGAGGGGGGTGACCACTATGGAATATATAATAGGGGTCAAAATAACATTCAGAGGCACGTCTTCAGTTATTGCTCAGTTATAGTTCCTTTATCTGCCGATATCTAAAGATGCTGGACAGCGCGGTTGACTTAGTTTGTTAGGGGAAGGTTACATCCAGTCCATTCAATCTAATCATCGGCCGGCTAGAGCCGGTAGGGTAGTGGTGGATAGTAGGGGTAGTAGGAGAAGGGCGTAAAATGACCATTACTGTAAGGCATTCCAAGCATTATCCAAGAGGTGGGGTCAGGAAGTAGACCCTGGGGTAGGTGGAGGCGTGGTGTGGAATTGATTGATAAAGGTTTCCCAAATTCTGTTTAATTTGCTCCTATCGCACCCATTTAGTGAGCAGTCCCATAAGGTGTGACTTTACCATTGCTATAGTAGGAGGAGATTTTGAGGTCCATTGTTGAAGGATGACCCTCCTTGCCAGCATGAAGCAATAGGTGAACCAATGCCTATGTTTACGAAGAACAATAGCGTTTTTGTTTTGGGTACCTGGAAAGGGATTGTCCATGAAACCAAAGAGTAGTGGGAGCAGGTCTTTACAGGGGGAATAGCCCGAGACTCGATTGGCTAGAGTTTCCACTTGTAACCAAAAGGTGTTGATAACAGGGCATTCCCAAAGTCTGTGTTTTAGCGACGGTTTATAGGCAGAGCACCAAGAGCATTGGAAGGGTGTTGGGGAAGACCTGTCCGTTGAGTATGGCATGTATGCGTGGTGGAGAATCTTCAGTTGTTGTTCTCTCCAGAATTCGTTTTGTATGAAGGCTCATGTAGTGTTGTAACCCTGAAGTGCAAAATCGGTAATAGCTCACCCTGGGAATACAATAGACCAAGGTGGGGGTGGTTCCTGGGTGCGTGATCTCCGGAGGTGAACTGATAATGGCTTGTGGATATCTCCGATTTTTAGTGTTCTGGACAGAAGCAGGTTGTCGATAAAGGTGGGTTTGAATCGTTTCAGCTTGTTTGGGTAGAGGCTGGCAGCAAAGCTTGTGGCTTGTTGAAAAGGGAGAAAGTGGGTTTTCGGGAGGTTAAATGTTGCTTGGACTTGAGAAAAGGAGAGAGGGTTCCCAGAAATAGGGTCGAATAGTTGCGCATATGTCCGTAGGCCTTGGCGAGACCAGAAGGCTATAATGTTTCGTTGAGCAGATAGAGGGCTTGTGGGATGACCCCTGACTGGTAGAGAGCAAGAGATGGTCGCTGGGAGGCCCATTTTTGTCCTGATTTCCCTCCATGCAATATTAGTGTCCCTGATGAGCAGATTTTGTTTCAGAGCAGGAGGAAGGTCCCGCAATTGACAGTGGAGGAGAGCATCTAGACCGTGAGGAGAGATCATCTGAGATTCCAAGTCATAATTTGAGTATCTGGAGGTTTCCGCTAGCCAGTCCAAACCCACTCTGAGGAGGCACGCTAAGTTGTAGTTACGTATATTGGGGAGATTGGAGCCTCAAAGGTGATTAGGGAGGAATAGTTTGGTTAGAGCTATTCGTGGGCGTTTCTTCCGCCATAGGAAAGAAGAGAGGGCCTTATTTATTATCTGAATGTCTTTGTGGCGCATGAGAAGGGGGATGGTTTGCAGGGGGTAAAGGAGTTTTGGAAAGCTAACCATTTTGAAGAGGTGACTTCTTCCCAGTAGAGAAAGCGGGAGGTTAGTCCAGGTGTGAAGCTCACCTACAATTCGTGATATGACAGGGGGAATATTTAAGTTATACATAGAGGAGGGGGATTTTCCAATCTTTATGCCCAGGTAAGTGATATGTGAGTTGGTGACGCGGAAAGCGGAATTGAGTGCCCATTAAGGTGTCCTTGCGTGGAAGAGTGGGAATACTTCGCTTTTGTTAAAGTTAATTTTAAGACCTGCACACGACCTGAATTCGTTAAAAATTTCTTGTCTCAGTGGGATATCTCTTTGGGGGTTGGCCGAAAATAATAGGATATCATCTGCGAATAGCGCCGCTCGAAGTTCGTGTGTGCCAATTTTGATCCCGTGTAATTAGGGTTGGGCCAGCAGAAATCTAGATAGGGGTTCTATGGCCAAATTGAATAGTAAGGGGGACAGGGGACATCCTTGTCGTGTCCCTTTGTGGAGAGGGACTTTATTAGAGCTAAGTCCGGCTGCAATGATATTAGCGTAAGGGGCTGCATACATTGTGTTGATGAAATGGAGGAAGGGGCCTACAAAGCCGAATTTATGTAGAACTAAGCTCAGCCAGCGAAAACTGACGTTATCAAATGCCTTTTCGGCGTCTAACGAAATTATGGCGTATTCGTTGGGTGTTTTCAATTTTGTGTGTTCCAGGACCGCCAAGACTTTGCGAATATTGGACGTCGCAGAGCGACCCATTGTGAAACCCACTTGTGTTGGGTGTATCAGAGTCGGCATAATTGTTGCAAGTCTCCTTGCTATAATTTTGGAAAGGATTTTGGTATCGAGGTTTAATAGTGAGATGGGCCGGTAGGACCCAGGGTCAGTTGGGTCCTTTCCTTGCTTGGGGATTAATTTAATGAATGCTTGAAAACCGGAGGGAGGGTACGGGCCCCCTTCAAGTATCCGTTGGTAGAGGGAGAGCAGGGTCGGGGCAATGGTGGTGATGTTCTGTTTGTAAAATTCTGCTGTATACCCGTCGGGGCCTGGGGCTTTGCTGGGTGACAGAGAGGCTATTACTTGTTTAATTTCCTCTAAAGTTATTGGGGAGTTTAGGGAGTCCAGTTGGGACTGGGAGACTTGGGGCAAGGTGAGATTCTCTAAGAATGCATGCGCCGCATCCTCGTCAATTGGGTCTTTCCCATATAACTTTGAGTAAAAGGATTTAAGGGTGTCATTGATGTCTTTGGGAGAAGAGGAGAGAGAGCCATCGGGCCGTTTGAGCGCGGTGATGGAAGTGGGGGTGAAGTTGCCCTTACATAGGGTTTCTGTAGTTACTGTGGGAATTTAGGAAAATGAGTTTCAATATACCCTTTCTGGGTTAACTGCTCCTACGCCGCGTACGTAAGAATCTCTTA
>BLSH010160753.1:966310-979394 GCA_018402905.1 Glandirana rugosa | reverse complement strand
AATTGCAACATATGTGTCGCAATTCGGAGCAGTCCGCAAGATAAGTATTAGTTACCAAGGGATACCCTCGGGTAACTAAACTTATCTTCGGCGTGGTCTTCAGCCTAGTGCCACTAGGCTGAACGCCGCGCTGAACACACGATCCACAGAATTTCCCCTTGGCGGCGTTTTTTTAATCGCACCCCAAGGGGCGGGGGTTCTCGTATGGTCCGAGAAGCTAGACCGTACCTAAAATTGGTGAAGTCGAGGCCTTCCTAAAGGTCGAAATCCTGGCCTCGGGAAAAACGCTAAGCCGCGGGTACAACGTCGCACGACCGCGCAATTGTCAGTTAAAGCGACGCAGCGCCGAATCGCAAAAAGGGCTCCGGTCCTAAAGCTGGAAATCCTTCCGGAGCTGAAGTGGTTAAAATCCATGCCAGATCGAAGAGCCTGGTATGCTCTTGGGGGCGGGGAACCCCACGCTAATTTTTTTGCGGCGGTTCCCCTTTAAGACACCTAGCACACAAGTCGCGCCGCAAGTCGGATCACCGTGATCCGACTTCTGGTGCGGCTTCTATTCAAATCAATGGGCTCCCATAGGGAACCATTGATTATGAATAGAACGCCTGACGAGGCTTAACGCTGTGTATACAACGTTAAGCAACGTTATTGAGAGTTTTGCCGGCTCGGCGTTAAAAACGCCATGGCGCTGCAGCTTCAGAACGCACTGGTCCCGCGTTCTAGCTACAGCTCACTAACGCCGATGCCCTCTACTGCTCAAAAACATCAACATTTTAGAGGGCCACTGAATAACATGGAGAGCAGCAAAAAACGCCCAAAAACGTGGCATAACAAAATGCCCGTGTGTATGAGGCCTTAAAATTGTGCATGCCTGTGAAATGGCAACAAACTCTGCTACCTAAAATTATCCATAGGTGGCGCTTTAAAAGCTTTTACAGGTTACCAGCTTAGAGTTAAGGCTGGGTTCACACCAGAACACGCAGCTGCTCACAGCAGGGGTCCAGTGCATCCTGGTTCACCGATTCAGGTCCGATTTCAGTCTGAATTTTGGGCTGAATCGGACCTCAAATGGACCAAAAGGCACACAGCATTTTTGTGCAAAATGCACTGGACCTGCTGTGGAGATATGTGAACCAGCTCCATAGAGAGCCGGTCAAAATATTCTGCTATTGCAAATTGGATGCAGGGAACCCTCATGCAATTTGCAATGGAGTGAGCACAGCCTGAATGTGAGCTCTGGCACGGGAATTATTGCTCTCACTCTGACGCTCATTGTGATATCTCACATGTGAGGTTCAATCACTTTTTATGTGTGGGAGCTATGTGTGCGTTTGCATTTGCGTGTGAACGGGGTGCTTTAAGCTTTTTTATTTTATTAAAATGTATTTTCTAACACATTTTAAAATTGTTTTTATGCAACTTTATTGCTATCACGAGGGATGAACAACATCCCTCGTGGTAGCTTTGTTCAGTGACAGGTATTTTAAATAGAGAGATCAGGGGTCTATTAGATCCCTGATCCCTTATCTACCCTCCATCTGTTGGATCTGTTTGATTGACTGCTTCTCTGGCTGTACCAGCCAGTGATACACAGCACTGTTTACAGCAACCCTGTGCTCCCTGCTTGGGAATGACGGTGGGAGGGGGCCCCCTCCTGAGCCCTGTAAAAGTGATTAGGTAGGTGTAGAGCCACTCAGATCACTTTTACATGAAAGCTGATCACCATCTCAAAAAATCAATACTATGCTCATGGATACAGCTGCAGCCATGATCCTGGTATAACAATTTGCTCCTAAGGACATATATATGACCAAAGGAAGAGAAGCAGTTCAAGAGGAACTGCAGTCTGTTCACATAATTTGTAATAAAAACAGCCACTTTGCATATTATTTTATCCACTTCAGCCCCGGAAGGTTTTGCAGCTTTAGGACCAGAGCACTTTTTGCGATTCGGCGCTGCGTCGCTTTGACTGACAATTGCGCGGTCGTGCGATGTTGTACCCAAACAAAATTTGCGTCCTTTTTTCCCCACAAATAGAGCTTTCTTTTGGTGGTATTTGATCGCCTCTGCGTCATTTCTTATCGCCGCTATAAACAAAAGAAGAGCGACCATTTTGCAAAAAAACCCAAATTTCTTACTTTTTGCTAAAATTCAAATCCAAAAAAAAAATATAAAAAAACATTTTTTTTCACCGTTTTTGGCCGATTTATATAATTCCTCATATTTGCGATAAAAAAAATTGCAATCGGCGTTTATTGATTGGTTTGCGCAAAAGTGGCCGCGTTTACGGATGGTGAGAATTCATTTCTGGGGTTTTTATTTATTTATTTTATTTATTTTTTTTTTTACTAGTAATAGCGGCGATCTGCGATTTTTAGCGGTAATGCGATATTGGGGGGGACATGTCGGACCATTTTGACACTTTTTTGGGACCAATGACATTTATTCAGCGATCAGAAATTTAAATGTCCACTGATTACTGTATAAATGTCATTGGCAGTGAAGGGGTTAACCTGGGGGGGCGATCTAGGGGTTAACTGTGTTCCCTGGGTGTGTTCTTACTGTGGGGGGGTTGGGCTAACATGGGCATGAGAGATCTAACTGATCCCAGTGACAGGGATCAGTAGATCTCTCATGCCCCACTGACAGGGCGGGGAACCGCCGTGTTTACATCGGCGGTTCCCCGTTCTTTTGTCTTTTGCCGCTCATCGCGGCTCGCCGGCGGACATCGGGCCCACCCGAGCCGCGGGCACACTCCTGGTGGGCAAAATGCGAATCGCCGCCTATTTACGTCGATTCGCGCCCAGCTCCCCGACTGCCGCCATGAAAAGACGGCGCGCGGTCGGGAAGCGGTTAAATATACTGTGAATCTGTACTTGTCAAATATGCTGCAGAAATCTCCCTCCACTATGTCTGGCTGCAGTCATTTTAACTGTGGGCAGCTGAAGCTGTTGCCTGTTCACTTCCTGGATTTGCACAGACACACAGAGGCACACCTCCAGCTCTGCAGCCCTGCAGCTCTCATTGGCCCTCTTACAACTCACCCCCCCCTTCCCACAGAGTTAGAGAGAGAGCTGTACATGGTGTCATAAGCCTAGGCTAATGACCAGACAAGAAACGGGAAGTGGGTTGTATAAGGTATTTACTGGCAGAAAAAAAAGTTTTACTATCCAAAGTAAAAACAACAAGGGCAGAAGATGTAATAGATGGAAAGATAAAAAAAAATGACTGAAGGTCCACTTTAAGGAAGGAAGGGAAGAGAAAGAGAAGATGGAAATATTTAAAGTAATTTGAGATTGAACTAACTTGACAATGAAGTCCATGTGTACAAAACAGAAAAAGCAGGACAAATTAGACAACAAGCAGAATTATCAGGTTGTAGGATCAAGAGAAGAAAACACTTAGCCGTGTTGGATACACCAGAAGGTGCTGCAAACTTTCGGGGGGTCTTCCTTCTCTCTGATCCTTCAAAAAATGCAGCTCTGTTAGTACTACTCTAATGAAAAATGATCTATGAATAGAGAAGGCAGACCTTTCATCCATTGGCCCATCCTTCATTCATAGAAGCAATAGTACAGGTGGCCGGAAAGGGTGGGCATAGTCAGGAACTCTTAATGAGTAATGAATAAACTACCAACAGAGGTTGTGAGACAGTCAACAGTAAATGGCTTCAAACATGCTTGGGATAAACATAAATTCATAGTCAGACAACAAGGTTAATGTAAAAAAATAAATAAATAAATAAAAAGGGGCAGACTCGATGGACTACTCAGTCTTTTTCTGCCGTCACTTTTCTATGTTTCTATGTTTCTAACTCCCACCGCACCAGAAGATTACAGTGGCGGAGCTGGGAAGAATCAGAGAAGGATGATTTCAACTTAGGCTGGGTTCACACCTATGCGAATTGGATGCAGCTTACATCACATCCAATTCACAGGACACTTGAAAACACATTGTTTTCAATGTTTCAGGTTCACATAGGTGCGGTGCATTGGCACTCTGCATTGCACAGACAACGTGTGCGTTTTCTGTGCAATGCGGTGAGAATTCCCAGCCTATTAAGTTCAATGGGAACACATCTAGCATGGAGATGTGTTCCCCACTGAATGTGGATATTTTCCCCTGCTCGTGGCCCCTCCCTCCCCCCGCAGCTGCTGCACTGTAAGAACGGACAGGAGTGGCTCCGTCCCTTCTCAGCAGCAAACAGGCAGGAATTTGCACCACAATGGTGTGAATCCAGCCTTAGTCAGGAGACATCAGCATAAGGGACACATTACACTGATAGTAAGTAATGTCCCTTGTGTTGATTTTTTTAAAATTACTAAAATTAGGCTCCGTTCACACCTGGGTGATTGGAATCACAGACAGAATCACTGCAATTCTGCCCTCGATTCTAAATCGTGGGACGCTTGTGCAATGCCATTATTCCTTAATGGCACCCCAATTGCACCGTGATTTTGCCAGGATAAATTGCGGCAAATCGCAACGTGCAAAGCTCCTGACAAGTGTCGCACGTTGTGATTTGCCATGATTGTGGCTCAATTTATTGCACAAAAATCACGGAGTGATTGGGGTGCCATTAAGAATTAATGACATCACAAAAGTGTCCCGCGATTTGCCACGATTTGGAATTGCGGGCAGAATCTCGGCGATTCCGCCCATGATTGCAATCGCCCAGGTGTGAAAGGAGCCTTAGGCTTGGAGGAATCACTAAGACCTAATTTTCTTGGTAGAACAGAAGGACTGGATTCAATAAGCAGGCCTAGTATAGTTTACATGTTAATTTAATTTCATCGGACAGGAAAGGAAGTCTACTATCTAAGGCTCCATTCACACTAGTGCGTTTTTTTATGCATTTTGCAGTTTGCAGAAATGCAGGGAATTTTTTTTAACATGGGTTCCCATGGAACATGTTCACATCAATGCTTTTTTGTGCCTCTGCGTTTTTGCAAAGGGTCGGTGACTTTTTTTCATGCAAAATGCAGTGTTTTGCATGTAACAGACTTCAATGTGCAAGCATGAAAAATGCAAGTGCTGCGTTTTGTGGTTTAACTCTGCCTAGCAAAAGCGCAGTAAAAACGCAGTAAAAAAACATGGAAAGCACAGCGAAAAGCAGTGAAAAAACACTGAAAAGCAACATGCATTGATGTGATTTGAGCCTAAGGCAGTGTTTCTCAACTCCAGTCCTCAAGGCGCACCAGCAGGTCATGTTTTCAGGATTTCCCTCAGATGAAATGGCTGTGGTAATTACTAAGACAGTGAAACTGATCAAATCACCTGTGCAAAGTAATGGCAAGCCTGAAAACATGACCTGTTGGGGAGCCTTGAGGACTGGAGTTGAGGAACACAGATCTAAGGTATATGTACAGTATATGGAACCATGCAAGAGATTATACCAGATGCCGTAGCAATTTTAGTAATTGTTTTAATGTATATTTGTTTTTGATTTTTAAAGCTACATTGGCAGGAAAAGAATGCAAGTACAACGCCCTGAGAAAGCTGTTCCCAATGTAATGAATTTAGTTGAAGCGGATTACTCATACTGGACACTGGCATATGCCATCTCCCAGCAAGGAGCTCGGAAACTTGTTGCTGCTGAACCGTTGAACAAAATGCTGCCGGTGGACGAGTTTCTTCCAGTGATGTATAACAAGCATCCAGTGTAAGTAAAACCATTATTTATGGTGGACCAAAGCTCTCACAAATATATTTAAAAAAACATGAGTGTTGTTTAAAGGGCATCGAGAATGCTAAAATACTTTCTGTTGTTATGGAATGCTTGCAATTTACCCTCTGGCACTAATCACATGATCAGTGCTCTGTCCTGGAGGGCTGAAGAACTGAAAGCATTCCAAGTGGAAGCTGCCTTTTTTTTCAGCACACTCTGTATTTTTTTTTAAAATCCATTGCTTAATGTGATTTTATTTTTACGTAAAAACAGGTACTATAGATATGACATAAACACCCTTTACACAAGCTTATGTGTTTGTTAAAAAATAATTATTTATAGTATATGAATATAATACCCTTCACACAAGGAATCAGAATGAGAGTGGAACAGCATTCTGTAGGAGCTGTAGCTGGTAACTGAGTAAAGACTCAACATGCTTTCCTGCTGTGTAAAAATAATCTCAGTGCGGCCTTTCCCACAAGTTATCCTCTGCCTTTAATAAATGTGGATAGTAAAAAATGTTTTCTCCAGTGTATACTATTAGGTAGAATACAGTATCTCACAAAAGTGAGTACACCCCTCAAATGTTTGTAAAAATTTTATTATATCTTTTCATGTGACAACACTGGAAAAAAGGCACTTTACTACAATGTAAAGTAGTGAGTGTACATCTTGTATAACACTGTAAATTTGCTGTCCCCTCAAAATAACTCAACACACATTAATATCTGAACCGCTGGCAACAAAAGTGTGTATACCCTAAGTGAAAATGTCCAAATTGGGCACAATTAGCCATTTTCCCTCCCCGGTGTCACGTGACTCATTCGTGTTACAAGGTCTCAGATGTGAATAGGGAGCAGGTGTGTTACATTTGGTGTTATCCCTCTCATTCTCTCATACTGGTCACTGGAAGTTCAACATGGCACCTCATGGCAAAGAACTCTCTGAGGATCTGAAAAAAAGAATTGTTGCTCTACAAAAAGAACCCCTAGGCTATAAGAAGATTGCCAAGACCCTGAAACTGAGCTGCAACACGATGGGCAAGACCATACAGCGGTTTAACAGGACAGATTCCACTCAGAACAGGACTCACCATGGTCGACCAAAGAAGTTGAGTGCACATGCTCAGCGACATATCCAGAGGTAGCCTTTGGGAAATAGAGGTATGAGTGCTACCAGCATTGCTGCAGAGATTGAAGGGGTGGGGGTCAGCCTGTCAGTGCTCAGACCATACGCCACACACTGCATCAAATTGGTCTGCATGGCTATCGTCCCAGAAGGAAGCCTCTTCTAAAGAAAGCCTGCTAACAGTTTGCTGAGGACAAACAGACTAAAGACGTGGATTGCTGGAACCATGTCCTGTGATCTGATGAGACCAAGATAAACTTATTTAGTTCAGATGGTGTCAAGCGTGTGTGGTGGCAACCAGGTGAGGAGTACAAAGACAAGTGTGTCTTGCCTACAGTCAAGCATGGTGGTGGGAGTGTCATGGTCTGGAGCTGCATGAGTGCTTCTGGCACCGGGGAGCTACAGTTAATTGAGGGAACCATGAATGCCAATTTGTACTGTGACATACTGAAGCAGAGCATGATCCCTTCCCTTCGGAGACTGGGCTGCAGGGCAGTATTCCAACATGATAATGACCCCAAACACACCTCCAAGATTACCACTGCCTTGCTAAAGAAGCTGAGGGTAAAGGTGATGGACTGGCCAAACATGTCTCCAGACCTAAACCCTACTGAACATCTGTGGGGCATCCTCAAATGGAAGGTGGGGGAGTGCAAGTTCTCTAACATCCACCACTTCCGTGATGTCATTATGGAGGTGTGGAAGAGGACTCCAGTGGCAACCTGTGAAGCTCTGGTGGAATCCATGCCGAAGAGGGTTAAGGCAGTGCTGGAAAATAATGGTGGCTACACAAAATATTGAAACTTTCAGCTCAATTTGGACATTTTCACTTAGGGGTGTATTCACTTTTGTTGCCAGCAGTTTAGACATTAATGGCTGTGTGTTGAGTTATTTTGGGGGGACACAAAATATACACTGTTATACAAGCTGTACACTCACTACTTTACATTGTAGCAAAGTGTCATTTCTTCAATGTTGTCACATGAAAAGATATAATAAAATATTTACAAAAATGTGAGGGATGTACTCACTTTTGTGAGATACTGTATATACCATAACTGTTCCTCACTACCTAAAAATATTTTGCAGGTGGAGGAACAAGTAACTTTATCCCATGCAACTGAGCAGGCAACCACTTGTGTGTCATCAAAATTAGCTGCCTGTCTCTAGTATCAGAGTGACCACCTGGCAACTCTGATATCTATCAAAAGTTCTTATGAGTCTGAGAACATTTGCTCTTGTAAGATTCATTGTGTTGGTGGATCTTGTTTTGCCCCTGATCAATATAAAGACAAACACTATAGCAGCCTGCACAGTTTCTGTGGTTTTACTTCATTACACCACCCATCATCTGTCTTTGTTACCATTGCATAAAAACCTATTGACACAGTATTGCTATTTGATTATTAGCACTTCCAAAGTAAATTGTGCATGGAACGTATAACTAGCTTCCTATATACTCTTTGTATTTGCATATGTTATACTCAATTACTTAATATTCGCAGTGCATAAAGAGTCTATGTTCCAAAATACAGCAAAGCCCATGCTCGTAATGTGCAGCACAATTACTAACAACCACTCAGGTGATGCTAAACTAGCAATTAGATGACAGAATATCTTCTCATAAACCAGATGCAACAATGAATACCTGGGCTTGGTGTTGTGAATTTTACTTAAAGTTTGAATGAACCCCAGTAAAGTCTAAAAGGAGAGGGATGACTTGTTATTGTTATTCAATTCTGGCCAGTTGTAGAGCTAAAGGGCAAGCTATTATTTAATAAATGACATGTGATGCCAGTGACTGCCATGGGTATATGTATATGATAAATAAGAAACACTCTCAATCTTTGCAATTTATCATGCCTCTCTATCCCTTCCCCCAACAGCAGCTTCCAGTACACTGGCAATATGGCTGCTCTAAGCTCCCCTTTTATTGTGAGGAGGTCGGCTCTTTCAACCTTCGCCCTTTTTGGCCTATCTAGCTGTGCTGGCTTTATGTTTTGAGAATTTGTTTTTAAAAACATGCTGGGGCTGAAAATGTAGAACCACAGGATTTGTTGCGAACACATGGTATTGGCAAACCTCAACGTCATCACTAATTACAAAGGACCTGACATGTTTCTGTCCAAGTATCAAAATATAAACCTTCTATGAACCAGTCTGAAAACAGTTGGGACCAATTAATGAGCAGCACTTTGGACATGCCTAAAATTCATAGTAAAATGTTTGCCTAATATAGCCAAAACAACACAATTGCTAATAAGCCACCTTGTAATTAAATGCATTTTGCAACAAGTTGTGTATAAAGCCAGTTGGAAATCATTTACAAACACAAACTAATTGAAATACAGTACCAAATCATAAGGTAAATTGCTGACACTTAATTTATATCAAAAAGCTATACTGCATGTGGCTGGAACATTTAGTTTTGTTGTACAGGTTTTGAGGTGCTTACATTGTGGAATTGCAGCATTGTAAATACAAATGAAAACTAGGAGGAGGAAAGTAACTGGAGTCTAGAGTGAGGGGAAATTAGTCAGGGAGAACTAATTGGCAGTGGTGATCTTGCAGCATACTGCTAAGTTGGATCCAAGGATGAGGAGGGAGGGGATGATGATGAAGTCTCTGACCGATAGAGCAGAGGAGGAAAGTGAGGGAGAGGCATAACCCCAGTAAGGCAGGACGTCATCGCGAGACAGCTTGCAAAGAAGTAGAGGGAAAAGCCACCCAAGTCTACTGAATGGCAGAGCTCCACATGTGCAGGGCACTGTGGATCCTCAGTTTGCTCCACAAAGCTCACCTGTGTGGGCCTTTTTCAGCATGTGTGCTGATCCCACCATTGTTATATGTAGTCTCTGCCTTTATTGTATCAATCATGATAACATATCAGCCATTTGGGTACCATGTGTATGAAGAGAAACCTGACCTCTCACCACACAACTCATTGAGGACAGCACCAGCATGCTAGTCATCAGGAAAAGAACAACACTCCTCCTCACCCTCATTCCAGCTCTTCCCTTTCCATCTCTACAAACACTACACATGATTCACTCTCAATGGCCTCCAGGGATAGGGATGATGGTATATCAAGGGGCATCATAGTTCAACCCTATGGCTCCTCCAGCAGGGAAGAGGGTCTGCATGGGACCATGCAGAGTAGGAGCAAGTGTAGGCTGCAACCTTGCCCTGATTCTGCTAACCCCACCCAATAATCTGTAGCATAGAGCAGTCACATTTTATAGCTACTAGAGTGAAAAATAAATACAGTAGGTGCCACCCCCATGTCCAGCACCTAAATTCTGGTTTGACCAAATTACTGGCTTTCCAAATCCTGCCTTTCCAGCTGGTTGATTCTGCCCTCTTTTGGTAATTTCCGCCTGTGCTGTATCACAGTGGCAACTTCCTGGTCGCCATTTCTTTGCCATCTCTGCCCTTTACCATCATGTGGAAGGCAATGTTTCCACGTCACTGAACCAGCAGTAAGGTCCACATTACCACAGGCATGTTGTTCAGCAAGTATGGGCAGGGGCGCAATATATCATTCACAGCCAAATGGGTGACAAGACATTTTTTGCTTGGCATACCAACTGCCCCAGCTCTGCAATGTGGGTTTGTGGATTGTGGTTTGTTTTGCCCCTGTTTGGTAATTTGTATGACGTTGACAGCTTTCGATTTTTTTTAAGTATATACAATTTTTGGCTGTATTGCCACTGCTGCATTTAACACTCAATTATTATTGCTACACAAAAAAACTTGTTGTTTTGGAAAAAAACTGCCTACTAGAAATGCATTTTGGAGTGCAAATCTATCATATTGGGTTGCTGCTGCTTAATATAAGCTAAATAATTATGTAGAAGTGAAGCAAATGACTACACAGGCAATTTATGCGATGCCAGAATATGGTATTGTCCCCAAGAATCATGATGTTTTGTAATTCCACTTACAGTGTTAAGGAATCCCCCAAGCTTGTTGTTAAAGCGGAGTTCCACCCTAAAGTGGAACTTCCGCTGGTTGGATTCCTCCCCCCCTCAGGTGTCACATTTGGCACCTTTCGGGGGGGAGGGGGAAGAGGACACCTGTCTTTAGACAGGTGTCTCTTTTTCCACACTTCCGGGAGTTCTGGCCGGCGGACGCGGCCGCTGACATCAGAAGCCCGGCTCCCTCCTCCCTGCTCGCTCTGCTACTGGCCGCCTGGCCAGTAGCAGAGCGTGGCAGAGCTCGCGCATGCGCGGTAAGGTGCCCGGCGTGAAGCTGTACTGCTTACACGTCCGGGTTCCCTTACCCGCGATGGAGGCGGCTGCACCCGTCCCCCGATCCGAAGATCGGCGGCGGGTGCCGACATCGCTGGAGTCCAGGACAGGTAAGTGTCCTAATATTAAAAGTCAGCAGCTACTGTATGTGTAGCTGCTGACTTTTAATTTTTTTTTTTAGCCCGGACCTCCGCTTTAAGGTATTACATTTTTTCCCTGTGAGCTGCTTTAAAATGGCCTCTTAATATTTAACTTTAAAATTGTCTGACTTGACTTTTAGCTTAGAAAAGTGACCATTTCTAAAATGGAACATTTGTCTACTATGGAATGGATTTCGGTTAAGTTCAGATTCTGAACTCGTACTTTGATAGCCTTTGCTGAGCGTTCACCGAACTGAAACGTTCAGCTCATCAATAATCATCGTGAACAATTTCAAAGCATCCTCCAAACCTGGATTTGTGATTTTCACCTTTAAAGCTATAAAGAATGGATCCTCTCCCTGCTGTATGGTATTTTTAAAATATCAGCATATTAGCATTTCGATGGCGAGCTGGCTGACTCTCTCAAGACACATTTGAAGCCCTATTTTGGTGGGGGGTATATGAAAAATGGCCCCCTCAAATGGGATATTGCACTAAACCTGTAGGTAAATAAGAGAGCCAGAATCTTTGCTAAGTGGAAGAATGGGATTGGTAATAAAGTTGGCAGTGCCCCACCCAGCAAAGGGCCTCTGTGGACAAAGGGGCCTCCCTTCTTGGTAAATGATCCAGTGATGTAATCAAAGTACTTGGAGGCAGAAGAACTACTGCAACTAGCATATAACATTAACCATAAGAATAAAGATACAGACCAGTATAGAAATAATATACGCTTTATATAAGAAAAGAATGATAACAGTACCTACACACAAGAATTAGAGAGCCCGTGGGACTTTTATGATACACACCACAAAAATATAAAACATTAACAAGATTTATTGTTTGCATAAAGATCACAACATATATAAAAACTTTTTTTCAGAAATCACATAGAAAATTACAACAATTCTACAAGTTAGAAAGCCTATGTAGAAACCAGGGGGTTTTGTAAGTGTCCACCATGCATTCAAACTGTATCTGTGCTGTTGTTCTCGACGCATTTTGCATGATGATGAATTTGCTTCCTCAGGAGAAGCACATGATCACATAGTTAAATCAAAAAATTGTCATCTCTCTTCACAGTGATTTTCTTAAAAATATAAGCATGATCAAAAATTGATCAAAAATATTCAAACATATAAAAAAAAAAACAAATTCAAACACTCTTATACTATACTTTTCCCCCCGGGGGTTGTGGTAGGTGGGGAAATGCAAGGGAGGTGAGGCACACCCAAGATGTACCCCTCCCTGGATCGCTGCAGAGCATTGGGAAGAGGTGGGCAGATCTTTTTGTCAGTTAAATGTCAGCACAAGCGGATGCTACGCCCAAGGATTTGGAACCTCCACCCCATGCTGCCTGCGCAGCATCTGCCTTTGTGTCAGAGACCTGAAGACAAGATCTGCTCTGGCAAGGAGACCCTCCAGCTGTTACCCAATCAGTCTGGAAATGCAGTCCTATTTATCTGGCAATAATCGTCTCTTTTGATTTGGAATTAGTAGCATGGACAGGACATTTGGCCTCAGACCTACTGCCTCTCTGCTTCCTCCTTCCAAGATATTGTCCCAACAACCCCCGAATCAGGAAGTGACATACATAATTTTACATTACAATGTGATACTAGCAGCTAACAGTAGAGGGCACTGGATCCTTACACATGCCTTGAGAACGATGTCTAGTGCACCACTGAAACATCTACTGTATACAATATAGTACAGGACAGGTACGATGATTAAGGTTTAGTTTTCTCTGCTAATAACGGTCTATTTATCCTGACGTAAAGGTCTGACTAACCCATTGTCGACCTCCCAGAGGAACGGTCTCGTCTAGAACAGAAGTCCAGAGACTGTGTTTCCGTCTACGACGCGTCCGTCGTACCCCACCTCCAAGGTTTAGGAAC
>BLSH010160753.1:954499-966186 GCA_018402905.1 Glandirana rugosa | reverse complement strand
CTCTCTAAAAGTGTTTTGACCGACTTTGTCGTCGAATAACAGTAGTAATCTCATTGTTTTTATTTACATATCATAAATATAGAAAATACATAATTAATAAGAGTTCAGATGAACTTATTTTGTAATTTTTTAATTGTTTTGGGTAAATAGGTTTTAAGTATGGTTAAAAATTTTTATTAATGACAACTTTCAAGATCATAGTTTTCATTTTTTATGTAATAAGATCAACATGTTGTTATAGTATATACAAGAATTAAAACTTTAGGAAACGTTATAACTGTGTAGATTTCTTGTATATAATGAAAACTTTACACTAACCGCTCCTCCAAGAAAAATCAAGAACACAGTGGGGAGTCTGGACTCTCTATGATACATATTTATGATTTTATTTATGTACATTTCAAAAGTAATATATGTTCTTTAGATGTGTCAATATTGCAAAGGATTTCAAAATTAAGAACATATATGATATTGTTGTACAACTAGAATAATGTATTTTTTACTTTTGATACTAGAACTTTCAACAGTAATTATTTTTAAAAATTGGTATGAATTTTGGATAAATGGGTTTTGTTAATTTTTTAATGTTTTATTCAAGTAGACTTGAGAATAATTAATACATAAAAGATATAAATACTATACATTTATTTTTGTTACTCTAATGATGACAATAAGCTGCTGTTTCAGCCAGTTTTGTGAAAATCTCTCATATAAACAGGGACTATAATTATTGTGAACAGAGCACCACAATTGTTATCCATTTTGCAGACCCATATGTAATGTTCAATATTATATTTTCTGAGTGGTCTCTGTACAGACAGTTTCCAGATTCACTGGTGAATAAAGAGTATAATTAATCATCTAGGTTTGCATCTGCCAGCAAAGGTATGGAAATAAACGCATTTCCACAGAAGGCCCTACTTATTTTAGACTAATAAGAGGCAAAAAAGAAACTACATATCGCTGTTCCACTATCCTACAACATTCTCAGTAGAGGCATAGGGCAGGAATAAAAATGATTTGTATAAGAACTCTAGGGCAACTGAAATCAGCAAGTAATGGATGAAAAAGGCAGCAGAGGAATATGATCTGAAACGTAATGACACCTTCTTTGCAGTACCAACATTGGCCAGCAAAGTGAATATCTGGTATTGGATATTTAATGCCATGGACTGAAAATTTCAAGTGTTTGCAAAGGTTACATTTTTTTTAAAATAACAATGCTTACCTGTCATACTTACCTGCTCTTTGCAATGGTTTTGCAGAGTAGCCCCAATCCTCCTCTTCTCAGATACCCCGCCAATACTTCTGTCCCCTCCCCACTGTTGAGTGCCACCATAACAAGCTGCTTGCTTTTGGCTCGCTCCTCAGCCATCTCTGTGTGTCTCGCCCCCTACTCTCTCCTCACTGGCTTTGATTGACAGCAGCAGGAGCCAATGGCTTCTGCTGCTGTGTCTCAGGCAATGAGGAGGCAGAGGCCTTGGAGAGCTTCTGCTCTTGTGCACATTGATGGATCAGGCTCAGGGGCGCACACTGAAGGTTTTTACTTGCATGCAGGTAAAAACCCTTCAGCCTTTAGAACCACTTTAAAGGCCAAGTCTATCCAAACTGATTTTAAACTCCACTAGAGCATGGGTCATAGGATTATGTGGAGAGTGCAAAGAGTATGCACAGGCTTGGCTGGAAAGATTTTGACAAGTGACTGTTGGCGTCAACAAGTTGTATAACTGATACTTCTCTGTGACAGGTAGCAGTTAATATAGGAATGGTAGGGAGGCTGGGGGACACTACTACATTAAGTATGTAAATATTAGCTAACCATAACTGTCAAAGGCAGCAGATTTGTGTATGGAAATATCCCTATTTACTATCGTCATCTAAATCTCAATGTATATGACCAATTTAACTGAATTTATTTATCAAAATGTTTTGAAGAAAAGCAGTTTTTTTTACATGTTATACTACACTGGGTGGATATAAGATAATTTGGTTAGTACACTTTATAAAATAATACTGCTATGAGAAGTATCTTAATGCCAGTTAAGACCAGGAAAAGCATTCCATCTAAACTCTTAAACCCCCAAGAAGTGGAAAATTCCTTGGACCAAGCACAGTCATAATATTCTATATTTATTAGATTTCCTTACATGATTAGTTCTTGTAAGAAAGGAACCAACTACATTTAAATGTAATAACATGTAGGTTATTATAAGTTAGACGTGCTTTATAAAGATTGGACCAATTTTAACATTTTCTTATTATGTTTAAATTAAACCGAATAAAATATTTTCTCTTTTGATCATGTTTTTTTTCATCTGACAGTAACAGTTTGTACGCAGTGATTAAAGGGAGTTTGTAGGAAATATAATGCCTGGTATTTTGGGGAGACAACCTGGGACCCCGTTTTGTTGCATGTTATCAATACAGCAGAAAAAAATTATATATACAGTACTGTGCAAAAGTTTTATGCAGGTGTGAAGGAATGTGGTAAAGTAAGAATGCTTTCAAAAATATATATTTTAATTGTTTATTTTTTTTAATTTACAAAGTGAGTAAACAGAAGAAAAAGCTAAATTAACTCAACATTTTGCGTGACTACCCTTTGACTTCAAATCAGCATCAGTTCTTACACTTGTGCACTTTGTATATTTGTACAAACTCACCTTGTACATTTGCACCTGGTTGAGGCTAGTTTATGGTGAAATTAAATACTTTCCACTTCCGGATTATGGCCCCAACAGTGCTCACTGGAACATTCAGAATTTTAGAAATCCTTCTGTAACCAATGCCATTAGTATGTTTTGCAACAATAAAGTTGTGAAGGTATTGAGAGAGCTCTTTGATTTTACTCATCATGAGATGTTTCTTGTGTGACACCTTGGTAATGAGACTTTTTATAGGCCATCAGTTGAGACTGAGCCAGCTGTTAATAATTTGCACTGACAAAGTGCAGGATTGCTTTCTAACTACTGATAGATTTCAGCTGGTGTATTGGCTTTCCATGCCTTTTTTGCACCTCCCTTTCTTCATGTGTTTAATACTTTTTCCCTGTGTCATTCCATTTTATTACATATGACTGAACTTCTAAATGTATTTGCTTTTGTTTTTTTGTATGTATGGACTGCATGGGTTGTTACCGACATGTGGTGAAAATTGCATGTCAATAGCACCTTTTAAAATATATTTACCTAGAAAAACGGTGGTGTGTTTCAATACTTATGTTAACAAAATATATATATATATATGCACACTATATTACCAAAAGTATTGTGACACCTGCCTTTACACTTACATGAACGTTTAGACATCCCGGTCTTAGTCCGTAGGGTTCAATATTGAGCTGCCCACCCTTTACAGCTATAACAGCTTCAGCTATTCTGGGAAGGCTGTCAACAAGGTTTAGGAGTGTGTCTAGGTGTGCAATCATGTTGGAACAGGAAGGGGCCATCCCCATACTGTTTTCCACAAAGTTGGGAGTATGAAATTATCCAAAATGTCTTGGTATGCTGATGCCTTAAGAGTTCCCTTCACTGGAACTAAGGGGCCAAGCCCAACCCCTGAAAAACAACCTCACACCATAATCCCCCCTCCACCTAATGATTTGGAGCAGTGCACAAAGCAAGGTCCACAAAGACATGAATGAGTGAGTTTGGGGTGGAAGAACTTAACTGGCCTGCACAGAATCCTGACCTCAACCCGATAGAACACATTTGGGATGAATTAGAGTGGAGACTGCGAGCCAAGCCTTCTCGTCCAACATCAGTGCCTGACCTCACAAGTGTGCTTCTAGAAGAATGATCAAACATTCCCATAGACACACTCCTATACTTTGTGGACAGCCTTACCAGAAGAGTTGAAGCTGTTATAGCTGCAAAGGGTGGGCCAACTCAATATTGAACCCTACGGACTAAGACCGGGATGCCAATAATGTTCATGTGTGTGTAAAGTCAGATGTCCCAATACTTTTGACAATATAGTGTATGTAATATATATATATATATATATACACACACACACATGTACAGTATCTCACAAAAGTGAGTACACCACTGACATTTTTGTAAATATTTTATTATATCTTCTCATGTGACAACACTGAAGAAATTACACTTTGCTACAATGTAAAGTAGTGAGTGCACAGCTTGTATAACAGTGTAAATTTGCTGTCCCCTCAAAATAACTCAACACACGGCCATTAATGTCTAAACCATTGGTAACAAAAGTGAGTACACCCCTAAGTGAAAATGTCTAAATTGGGCCCAAAGTGTCAATATTTTGTGTGGCCACCATTATTTTTCAGCACTGCATTAACCCTCTTGGGCATGGAGTTCACCAGAGCTTCACAGGTTGCCATTGGAGTCCTCTTCCACTCCTCCATGAGGACATCGTGGAGCTGGTGGATGTTAGAGACCTTGCACTCCTCCACCTTCCATCTGAGGATGCCCCACAGATGATCAATAGGGTTTAGGTCTGGAGACATGCTTGGCCAGTCCATCACCTTTACCCTCAGCTTTTTTAGCAAGGCAGTGGTCATACAAGCTGTACACTCACTACTTTACATTGTAGGAAAGTGTAATTTCTTCAGTGTTGTCACATGAAAAGATATAATAAAATATTTACAAAAATGTGAGGGGTGTACTCACTTGTGAGATACTGTATATATATACATTTATATAGCAAGAAAAATATATGTCTATATACAGTATCTCACTGGAGGTTTTTTGCCAAGAGGAATGGGCAGCTTTACCATCTGAGAAGGCAAAAAGCCTCATCCACAAATACCACAAAAGTCTTCAAGCTGTCGTTGATGTTAAAGGGGGCAATACACGGTATTAAGAAATGGGGTATGTAAATTTCTGATCAGAGTCATTTGGGTAGTTTCTGTTGTCATTATGATTTAAAAAGAGTAAACACAGTATCCAGAGGTTGTCTTTGGGAAATAGATGTATGAGTGCTACCAGCATTGCTGCAGAGGTTGAAAGGGTTGGGGGGGGGGGCAGTCTGTCAGTGCTCAGACTGCATCAAATTGGTCTGCATGGCTGTCATCCCAGAAGAAAGCTTCTTCTAAAGATGATGCACAAGAAAGCCCACAAACGGCTTGCTGAAGACAAGCAGACTAAGGACATGTATTACTGGAACCATGTCCTGTGGTCTGATGAGACCAAGATAAACTTATTTGGTTCAGATGGTGTCAAGCGTTTGTCCTGGCAACCAGGTGAGGAGTACAAAGACAATTGTGTCTTGCCTACAGTCAAGCATGGTGGTGGGAGTGTCATGGTCTGGGGCTGCATGAGTGCTGCCACACTGGGGAGCTACAGTTCATTGAGGGAACAATGAATACCAACATGTACTGCGACATACTGAAGCAGAGCATGATCCCCTACCATTGAAGACTGGACTGCAGGGCAGTATTCCAACATGATAATAACCCCAAACACACCTCCAACAGAACTACTGCCTTGCTAAAGAAGCTGAGGGTAAAGGTGATGGACTGGCCAAGAATGTCTCCAGACCTAAACCATATTTAGCATCTGTGGGGCATCCTCATAGGGAAGGTACCCCACCAGGTGATCCACCAGCTCCATGATGTTGTCATGGAGGAGTGGAAGAGGACTCCAATGGCAACCTGTGAAGCTCTGGTGAACTCCATGCCCAAGAGGGTTAAGGCAGTGCAGGAAAATAATGGTGGCCACACAAAATATTGACACTTTGGGCCTAATATGGACATTTTCACTTAAGGGTGTAATCATTTTGTTGCCAGCAGTTTAGACATTAATGGCTGTGTGTTGAGTTATTTTGAGGGCACAGCAAACTTACACTGTTATACAAGCTGTACACTCACTACTTTACATTGTAGCAAAGTGTCATTTCTTCAATGTTGTCACATGAAAAGATATAATAAAATATTTACAAACATGTGAGGGGTGTACTCACTTTTGTGAGATACTGTATATATTTAGTTAGTTATCACATGTCTGCAGATTTTCTTTTAAACTTTAGTTTCACTTTTTGAACAGGAAGGCCGCCCATTTTTACACTGATCTCGGCCATTTTCTGAGGAAACACCTCCTCTGTTCTCCTTCTGAGAACTGAAGTTCTCAGCTTCATAAACAGGCTGCAGAGGAGATCATTTTCCTCTGAGAACTGCTGAGAACTGAACTGAGAGAAAACTAATAAACGTACACCAGGGTACATGAGAAGCCATCATATTTTCCTGTGGTATGAAATAGTGGACAATACCACCAATCCTTGCTTCTTGCACAAGTAATCAGTCACATTGACATTCCCAACCCACACCACTGTAATGTGCCTCAGGTTTCATTGTCCAATATACTTCTAGTAGTCTCCAGCCTCTCTATAGTCTGTAGTAGCCATGAAGAGGTGAGAAAAAAAGAAATTGAAACAAAATGGTTAATTTGCTTAGCCTCACTCCTAACTAGAACAAGGCTATTCTTCACCTCCCATTTGTCCTCTTCCCTCTTCTATCACTTAACACCTCCCAAGATGTGTCTGTATAGAAAATACAAAACAGAAACACATGCTCAATAAATCAATTGTCCACCAACAAATTGTTCCCCTGGCCAAGAAATGAATGCTGTAGTCACCCCAATACTAGATGGTGGATACATGCTCCTTTCTGAAACTAAGGGAGTGTATTCAACCTCAAATTAAGAAACTGAGCTTTCATTTCTCCGCTAATAAAATCATTCCTATACTATACATTATTATCCTTTGTAATATGGCATGATTTTGGTATTGCTTGCTGTGTTACCAGGGCATGCCATTACCAACATTTGCCATTTCCAGTGACTCCAGCTACTGTCAGTACTTTAATGTATCTTTGAGTCAGCTTGTAACTATACATCATGACAGAAAAAGCTGGTAACACCTTCTCCTTGCTGTATTAATACCATTGACACTGATACAGCAAGGGAATAAAGAAATTCAGATGTAAAAAAAAGAATTGACAAGTGATATTACATATTTGTCAAGGTAGATGCAGCATCACAAATGCAGTACCTTGGACAATCATCCTTGTCACCCAGATGTGCTAGCAATAAAGGTTGTTATTTCACGTGCATTGTTTCTAAAATCTTGCTAGCAAATTTCACTACTTCAGGAAAGTCAGTTCCCTAACACAGCCCTGTTGCTCCTTGCACATCATAGTCTTTTCATCTTCTTATCTGCAGTCCTAACTCTACATTTTTACAGCATCCATAATGGAAGCACATGCATTATAATGGATAGGCAGAGGACAGGTGAGCCTGGAGGCACAGGGCGCACTGGACACGCAGCATATAGCACAATGGCAGCAAAGGTGTCCAGTGCGTCCCCTCACCAGTATTCCAACAGTACAAACAAATGGCCACTGCCCCCCACCTATAAATGGCATTTGCAGCAAGGAGCACATGGAAGGGTGACTCATATCAAACAAAACCAAAGAAAATTCCCAGCTTAACTTAGCGAACAGCCTGCAACCAACTGAATTATCCTAACAGTATGCGTTAAAACAGGGGTATCATTAGCACACATTTGCAAATACATGCATAAGCTGCAGAGCCACTTTGCAGCACCCCAGTATTATCTGCAGTCCTAACTATAAATTTTGAGAGCACCCACAGTGGAAGCACATGCATTATAATGGATAGGCAGAGGGCAGGTGAGCCTGGATGAAGCCCACCCCTCCTTAAAGGCACAGGCGCACTGGACACCCAATGTTAGGAAAAAGGACTTTTCCGGCCTCCCGTGCGCACTCGCGCCTGCGCAAGCTAAGGACGCCAATAGCAGCCATTTAAGCAGGACAGCACCAGGAAGCAAGTGCTGTCTGTTCTACAGCGTTACCGTGTTCCTGAGCGACCCGTTCTAAACTTCCTGTTACCTGTAACCCTGCCTGAACCCGCATTTGCTTGAACTCTGCCTGCACGACCCCCGGCTTGCCTACAACCACCCTTCTGCCTGCTCCTTCTGTACTGCTCTGCCCGCAAGTTAACGACCCGGCCTGCACCACTACTTTTCAGTCTAGCACGGACTATGGGACAACTTCCTATCATCATCTGTGTCCCATCCAGCCCTTATGCTCCCCTGTGCTCCAGCACTCCCTGTCTACTCTACCAGGGGTTCTGGAACCGGAGCCGTAAGAGAGGTTGCCTACTGCATAGCCAGACTCTACCACCAGGTACGTGACAATAATGGACAGCCAGTTCGAGTCTGCGCAAAGGCCCTCTCCCATGGAGGATTTGAGTATACACTTCACCGGGCTCACCCAAGCGGTGAAGGACTTACATGAAGATTACACCCGGCTGAAAAACCAAATTCAGGAACTCTCTGTGCCAGCCTCTCCCAGTGCCAGCCTGCAGGAGGCTCACGCCATGCTGGCCCTACCTAGCGAGCCTGAGGTACCGTTGCCCAAGCGGTTCATGGGTGACCGCCGGAAGTTTCAGACTTTCCTCATTGCATGCGAGTTGTATTTTCTTCTGCAACCCCGCACCTTCTCGCTACTAAGGTGGGACTGGTCATCTCACTACTGCGGGAGTCGCCACAAGTATGGGCTCATCGACTGCTGGAACAAATGGCTCCTGAAACCACCAAAATCGACCTTTTCTTTCGGTCCATGGTTCGGCTGTACGAAGACTCCCATCAGGTGGCTACAGCCGAGGCGGCTCTCCACGCCCTCCAGCAAGGCCACCGTACGGTGGAAGACTACGTGGCGGAGTTCCGGCGCTGGAGCGTAGACACCTCTTGGAATGAGGCTGCACTCCGCCACCAGTACCGGTTGGGGCTCTCGGAGCCGCTTAAGGATGAGCTGGCCCATGTGGGTGTCCCCCAGACACTAGAAGCCCTGACCAACCTGGCCATCCAGGTCGACCGACGCCTGTTGGAGCGTAGGTCCGAAGTAGCCACAGGTTTGGTTTGTCCCACCCGGCCGCAACCCGGACCTCCATGTTCTTCCCTCTCCTCCGAAGAGGTCTTCCGTTAAGTCCGGAGCAGTCACCCACGAGACAGTTCCTCTTCTGGCCCGGACAACGGACGGCCACCTAGAACATTTGTCATTGGACGCCATAGCATCCCCCCTTTTTCCAATCATTCTGGGTCTACCATGGCTCCGGGCACACTGCCCCGCCATTGATTGGACCACTGGAGAAGTACAGTTTCTATCCCCTTACTGCCAATACAACTGCCTGCCACCTGCCCCAGGATTTCCCGCTGCAGTGCTGAGTTTGAACTCTGATTCTAATCCGGAAACCCGCCTCGCTGTTCCATCTGTCTACCATGAGTTCTTGGATGTGTTCAGCAAGAATGGGGCAGACACACTTCCACCTCATAGGTCTTACGACTGCCCTATAGAATTGCTAACAGGGGCGGAAGTACTTTTTGGCCGGATCTACCCACTCTCGGAGTTGGAGTTAAAAGCCCTCAAGGCTTACCTAGACGACAACCTTAAAAAAGGTTTCATTCAGCCCTTTACTTCACCCGCAGGGGCTGGGATATTCTTTGTGGAAAAGAAGGTCCACACTCTCAGACCCTGCATAGACTATTGAGACCTTACCAAAACACAAATAAAAACCGGTACCCTTTGCCACTAGTTCCTGAACTGTTTCAAAGACTTGGAACTGCTGCTGTGTTTACCAAGCTGGATCTGCGCGGAGCTTATAATCTCATTCGCATCCGGGAGGGTGAAGAATGGAAGACTGCCTTCCGGACATGGTTCGGACACTATGAATATTTGGTGATGCCCTTCGGGCTCTGCAATGCTCCAGCAATATTTCAGCACTTGGTAAATGATGTGTTTCATGACTAATTAGACTAGTTCGTCATCATTTACCTTGATGCCATCCTCATTTTTTCGGCCTCTCTGGAAGAGCATCGCAGGCAACGCTTACGTCAGCATGGGCTCTATGCCAAGGCTGAAAAGTGTGCTTTCGAGTGTTCTAGCATCTCGTTCCTGGGGTTCGACATTTCAGTCACCATGGACCCTCAGAAGGTCTCCGCAATCATCGACTGGCCAGCTCCCGTTGACAGGAAGGGGGGTCCAATGATTAGTAGGCTTCGCCAATTTTTATAGGAAGTTCATTAGAGGATTTTCTGCAGTGATCTCTCCTATCACCCAACTCACCAAGCAGGGTTCCCACTTCCGCTGGACCCCTGAGGCCTAAGTGGCCTTTCTGAAACTTAAAAGACTGTTTACTACGGCACCTTTTCTTAAACACCCAGACTCCGCTCTGCCTTACATCCTAGAGGTGGACGCGTCAGAGACAGCGGTGGGAGCAGTCCTGTCCCAGAGACGAGGTCCAAAGGCATCACTACACCCCATAGCCTTTTTCTCTCACAAACTTACTGCGCCTGAGAAAAACTAAGATGTGGGAGACCGGGAACTCCTGGCGATCAAGTCCGCCCTGGAGGAATGGCGGTACCTACTAGAAGGAGCTCTACACCCTTGTCATGGTCTTCACAGACCACAAAAACCTAGAGTACCTGCGTACAGCTAAAAGACTGAAGCCACGCCAGGACGATGGGCACTATTCTTCTCTCGCTTTAACCTGCACATCACCTACAGGCCTGGGTCGAAGAATGTAAAGCCGGGCGCCCTGTCCAGGATGTTCAGTGAGCCCGGCGACTCCACGCCACTGGATACCATTCTTCCGTCCCGGAGCTTCTTGCTGTTGCAGGAAGACCTGTTATCCCGGGTTAAACGATCCCTGGCCGGGTCTACCATGTCTCCTGACCCTAGATTGACACTAAAAGATGGACTATGGTGGTTCCAGGACAGACTCTACATTCCGGAACCACAACGTGTGACTGTGTTGGAACTTTGCCACGACCATCATCTGGCCGGGCACTTTGGCGGTCACAAGACTGCGGAGCTGCTCTCGAGCTCCTTTTGGTGGCCCACCGCTGACCAGGACTGTCGGAAGTATGTCAGCGCTTGTCCAGTTTGTGCTCAACATAAGACCAGCCGGGCCAAAGCATGGGGTCTGCTGAACCCGCTCCCCATTCCAGAGTGGCCATGGTCGCACATATCAATGGACTTCATAGTGGAATTACCCCCGTCAGAAGGCTTTAACACCATCTTTGTAATTGTGGACTGCCTCACTAAAATGACCCACCATCATTCCGATGAAGGGCACCCCCACCGCAACCGAGACTGCTAGGGCATTCATTAAGGAAGTGGTCTGACTGCACGGGTTCCCCATCAAAATTGTCTCGGATCGCGGAGTGCAGTTCACCTCCCGGGTTTGGAAAGCATTGTGCTCTGCACTAAATATTGAACTGGCATTTTCGTCTGCTTACCATCCTCAGACAAATGGTCAGACCAAGAGGACAAACCAGACCCTTGAACAATACATCCGATGCTAGTCCTCCTTTGCTCAAGATGACTGGGTCTCGCTGCTCCCTATGGCTGAATTTGCCTATAACAACACCGAGCAATCAGCCACTAATCAGTCCCCGTTCTGGGCGAACTTGGGGTACCACCCTACATTTATACCCAACCTGGTTCCGGAAAGTTAGGTACCTGCTGTACAGAAGACCGTGGAATTCCTGACAAGGAATAGTAAGCTGTTACAAGAAACCTTAGCTCGAACGCAGGAGTCTAAAAAGAACTCATTCGACAAGGGGAGACGTGGGGAACTGATCCTGCAACCGGTCAAGTTATAAATCACGTCTCGTGTTACGAAAGGTTTGGGCCC
>BLSH010160753.1:909318-935973 GCA_018402905.1 Glandirana rugosa | reverse complement strand
GGTTCCTAACGTCCCGTAAAGAGAAACGGAGGACAACGGAGGAGGAGGATGAGGTGAAGGAGGAGGAGATGGAGGAGGAGTAGGTCAGTCGCATTGTGGAAGTGGTGGTTGAAGTCGTGTAGGTCCCCCTTTGCTGTCGTCCGACAAAATTTTGACTATACAAACCCCCTATTTGGGGTGTGACGCGTCCTCGACACCTGCCCGTAACTTGTTGTCTGACTACTCACCAACAAGTTTCTCCTATACAAGTTCGCGTCACACTTGGCACCTGATCCCTAGTCTACCTCACCAATACGACACTCGTACACTACCCTCCACAGTGTGGGGTTTATCCCCCAAACATATCAGTTTTAAAACAGCCTGCTGTCGTTTCCCCCTGGATGTGCTGAAGTTGGTGGTGAAGGTGTTACGCTGACTGGATGAGGAGGAGGTAGAGGAGGAGGAAGTGGAGTAGGAGGAGGAGGCAACAGGAGGCAAAGAGAAATGCCCTGCAATCCTTGGTGACGGAAGGACATGCGCCAAACTGCTATCCGCCTCAGGCCCACCTGCCACTACATTTGCCCAGTGTGCAGTTAGCAAGATATAGCGTCCCTGCCTGTGCTTACTGGTCCACATATCAGTGGTTATGTGGACCTTGCCACAGATGGAGTTGCGCAATGCACACTTGATCTTGTCCCCGACTTGTTTGTGCAGGGAAGGGATGGCTCGCCTGGAAAAGTAGTGGCGGCTGGGAACCACGTACTGTGGGACAGCCACCACCATCAGGTTTTTGTCTGTCTGTCCACCAGATGGAATGACAGCATTTCAAAGGCCAGGAATTTTGAAATGCTGGCATTCAGGGCCAGGGATCGCGAGTGGGTAGGGGGGTTCTTCCTCTTTCTCTCCAGTGTTTGGGAGATGGACAGCTGTAAGCTTCCATGGGACCGCGTGGAAATGCTTAGGGACGGTGGCGGACATGACTGCATTGCTGTCACATCGTCTATTTGCTGGGTGGCAGGTGACACTGGCACTGTAGAGGGGGAGGAAGAGGCCGAGGCAGCAGCAGAAGAGGAAGCAGGAGGAGCCCGAGACCTTTCTTGGATTTTGAGGTGCTTATTCCACTGCAGCTCGTGCTTTGCATGTAGATGCCTGGTCATGCAGGTTGTGCTCAGGTTTAGAATATTTATGCCTTGCTTCAGGCTCTGATTGCACAGCGTGCAAACCACTCGTGTCTTGTCGTCAGCACATTGTCTGAAGAACTGCCATGCCAGGGAACTCCTTTGAGCTGCCTTTGGTGTGCTAGGTCCCTGGGTAGGGTGGGTAATGGCAGGTGTACTGTCTAAGGGATGGTCGCTCCGCTTTTGTAACCTGTTTCCTCTTTTGCTGTGCTGGTGCCTCTGTGCGACCACCACCTCTTCCTCCAAACTGCACACGTCACTCGCATGACCTTCATTCCATGTGGGGTCTAGGACCTCATCATCCTCCACACCATCTTCCACCCACTCTTCACCACTGCCCTCCTTGTCAGTCTGCACACTGTAGAAAGCTGCAGCAGTTGGCACCTGCGTTTTGTCATCATCAGAGACGTGCTGCGCTGGTGTTTCCATGTCCTCATCCTGAAACAGAAGTGGTTGGGCATCGGTGCACTCAATGTCTTCCACTTCAGGTTTCCACAGCCTGCGTAGAAGTTATTGCCCTGCTTAGCTTTGTATCGTCCACAAATACTGAGATTGAGCTGTTTATCCCATCCTCTGGATCATTTATGAATAAATTATATATGGTTGATCCCAGGACAGCACCTTGGGGAACCCCACTTTCCACACCAGACCATTCCGAGTACTCCCCATTTATCACCACCCTCTGGACTCGCCCCCGTAGCCAGTTTTCAATCCATGTACTCACCCTTTGGTCCATGCTGACAGACCTTAGTTTGTACAGTAAATGTTTATGGTTAACTGTATCAAATGCCTTTGCAAAATCCATATACACCACATCTACAGGCCTTCCTTTATCTAGATGGCAGCTCACTTCCTCATAGAAGGTTAATAGATTGGTCTGTCAAGAATGATTCTTTATAAATCCATGCTGATTACTGCAAATGATGCCATTTTATTACTAAAATCTTGTATATAATTCCTTATCAACCTCTCCAAGAGCTTGCAGACTATTGATGTCAGGCTAACTGGCCTGTAGTTCCCAGTATCTCAGCCCTTTTTTAAATAATAATTCATTCTTTTTTTTTCTGGCCCTTTGGACCACAACACAAGTTCACTTACAAGCAAACTTAGATAACCAGTGAAGCAAATTGTCTCTTCCTGACAAGCTTAGAGAGAACTAGCCCCATTTGTTCTTCACAAGTTCTGACTTGTGAGAAAAAATATATTTGTGGGCAGGGCTTAACCACCTGCTTACTGGGCACTTAAACCCTCCTCCTGCCCAGACCAATTTTCAGCTTTCAGCGCTGTCACATTTTGAATTACAATTGCGCGGTCGTGCAACGTTGTACCCAAACAAACTTTTTATCATTTTTTTTCCCCACAAATAGAGCTTTCTTTAGGTGGTATTTGATCACCTCTGCAGTCTATATTTTTTGCGCTATAAACAAAGAGCGACAATTTTGAAAAAAAAAAACAATATTTTTTACTTTTTGCTATAATACATATCCCCAAAAAAAATGTATTCATCAGTTTATTCTTCTACATATTTTTGGTAAAAAAAAAAAATCGCAATAGGTGTATATTGATTGGGTTGCGCAAAAGTTATAGCGTCAACAAACTATGGGAATTGATTTATGGCATTTTTATTTATTTATTTTACTGGTAATGGCAGCGATCTGCGATTTTTAGTGGGACTGCAGTATTGCGGCGGACAGATCTGACATTTTTGACACTTTTTTGGGACCAATGACATTTATACAGGGATCGGTGCTAAAAATAACCACTGATTACTGTATAAATGTCACTGGCAAGGAAGGGGTTAACACTAAGGTGGCAATCAAAGGGTTAAATGTGTTCCCTTACTGTGTTCTAACTGCGTGGGGGCTGGGCGGCAGGGACATAACAGATCTCACAGATCCCGATGATAGGGATCAGTAGATCTCTGTTATGTCCCCTGACAGAACGGGGAACCGCTGTGTTTACATTGGCGGTTCCCTGTTCTGCCTCTGTATTAGGTGATCGCGGGTCGCCGACGGACATCGAGTCTGCCCGACCCGCGGGCACGCTCACGCAGCGTGTAGCGGCTGTGAGAGCACGCCGCCGGCAGCTGTGAGGGTGTGTGCGGGGAGCACACAAAGGGGCAGACATCCATGGACGCCCACCTGGCAATTTAGGTCCGTGCTGTAGCCGTCTTTTGGCTATAGTGCGGATCTGTAGTGGTTAAACACCCGATGGGGGACCTTTGTGAACCTGCTCATTAAAGCCCAGGACACAGGCACTGGGGGCCATGGCAATGTGAAAATCAGCATTAGGGCGGAAACTTAGAAGTGAGCCATTTGCTTTGCACAGGTTCACTTTGTACACTGAGAACTTCTCTGTTAAGCAGTCTTCCACTGTTACTGCACACATTCTCCTGTCTTTCCAATGCAGCATTTCTGAGGGGACACCATGGAGACTATATCCTGCTTCACCAGCACAGCCATGGCCCATGATTGCCACCTCATCCCCGGTGACAATGTGAGGATAAAAATGTCTGGGCCTGGGTACTCCCACGCTACCACAGAGGTGAATGGGTTAAAATGAATACTGCAATCCACTGCGGCAAACACCTATGGGTGAATCAGTGCCCAGGTGAGTGAATATAGTGTGTGGTGATGTTGCGCTGTGATCTGAAATGGTATACAGGAGTGGTAATACAAGTGCTAAACACTAAGTCAATGTCAAAAATTATAATACAGTGTCCACACACAGTCACAAAGTGCTAGTAAGCTCCTAATAAGAAAAGGTCCAGTGGACTATAACAAAAAAAAAGCCTCACATCAGTAAGCGTGCATACATAGATAAACAAACTGTGTGCTTAATTAATACAACTCCATTTTAAAAAACTGGTGCAGTCCCAACATAAACAACACAAGTAAATGAAAAAAAAAATCTTCTTATGCTAGTCCATGAGGGTAAACAGACTGTGTGCTTAATTAATAGAACTCCATTTTGAGCAACTCTGGTGCAATCTCAACATAAACAACACAGGTAAATGAGAAAGAATCTTCTTATGCTATTCTGTGTGGGTAAAAAAATAACAGAGGTGTCACTTCTTCCACAGTGCAAACACCTATGTGCAGGGTGGCATCTTACCTTAGGCTGTGGGGTAACAGCATGTGTGGGTGCACAGACCCGCAAGCAACTCCTCCTGATCACTCCTAGCTATTCCTCCCAGTCTCCAGCAATGTCTAGTGGGGAATGGTGGTCATCTGGATATCAATCTCTGATGGAAGATGGCTGTATCCTACACAATCCTCAGATAACGCTCCAGTGGAAGGTGAAAGGGGAAGGAAGGGAATGCCCAAAATAGTGTGATATAGTTTATAATAAAAACACTATTTATTAAGATCTCAATAGTATACACTCACATTTAAAAATTAAAAACAGTGCAAAATTCCACGAGCTGCGAGCTCGTCCTACCGCATCACTTCCGGTATGCCATTGGTCCAATCCCAACGCGTATCGTCACATCACGTGACTTCATCAGGGGATGAAGTGACCTTATAAATGTTTGCCATTTACTTGTTTAGCACTTGTATTACCACACCTGTATACCATCTCAGATCACAGCTCAACACCACCACACGCAATAATGTGAGGATACCGCCAGTCATACAATTTCTGTGGCTAACAAGCCTTAACACTTTGTTGAGCCCACTTCTCTCTCTGCTCCCATTCCTCTAGGCTAGGTCCATAGGCTCCCTGTGCCACGATGCTTGTCCTGAGGATGGGGTACTGGTCATTAGGGAGGGGGTCAAGCTCACCAACTCTTTCACTACCAGAGTTACCATCTCCCAACACCTTTAAATAAAAATAGAGGGAATAATAACAGGGGCAAATGGTGCCCCTTGTCGGTTGCCCACTCACTTATAAGTGATAGTTTTGCCCTATGGTCCAAACTCATGCATTACTAAATAAGCAACAGAAAAAAAAAACTGTTAGCACTAGCGACCATAAACTTGAGCCCACAGTGCTTAAAGTGATTGTTACCCTAAAAAGAAAAAAAAATCCTGTTCCCTTAAAGCATGAATAACAGCATAGTGATTGTGCTGTGTAATTTGACCCCCTGTATAATCTAAAAAACCTAGCTGATCCTGCCTTGTTCTGCCCTCCCCCTGTAAACTGACCATGGTTTATCATAGCTGCTGAGCCCTGGCACCGTGGTCAGTTTACATGCCTCCGTCATCCGCAGCTCCCCTCTCTGCTCTCCCCCGTCCTTTGCCCCCTCCCTCCTGCACTTTCTGTCTGTCAGCTCTGTCCACTCCCCAGCCCTCCCCTCCTGCTGCTATCATAACTACAATATAACCATACAACTCCCTCTGTAAAATAACATTATGTGTCCCAGTGTCTTTGTTACAGTATATAAAAAAGATGCAGATTTCTACCTTATATCAGACCATCTCCTGGCACTCACGTGACCACTGTGATGTCAGAGTTCTCGCCCCCTCCCGCTATAGCTGTTAGCCGGGTAGAGGAGAGAGCCGAGGAGCCACATGAGCGCCAGGAGACGCTCTGATATAAGGTAGAAATCTGCATCTTTATTTATATAACACAGACACTGGGACACATAATGTTATTTAACAGAGGGGATTGTATGGTTATACTATAGTGGCTTAACAATCACATTAAGCCTGACTATTATTAAATTACTCAACAATATGCAAAATGACTAAAGTCTTTATTTGAAAAATACTCAAAAAATAAGCACCAAAAAGTTTATGAACAAGCAAGCCTCCTCCACCACTTTTCACACAATGTTGTCTTTTCACATTTGTAGGCATTTAGACGTCACTCACACATGCACTCCACCATATTAGTAAGCCTTAGCCGAGCGGGAAGAGGTTTCCATGAAATCTCATTACTCCCCAATATGGAGTTTAAAGGAAGGCTATCTCATTTCTAAAGTCCCCTTCACAGAAACATACATATTGTGGTAATACATTCCAGACGCATTCCTTTCTATTTATAGCCCTCCACAAAAGGGCAGAGCTATGAACACCCCGGAGTGAGCAGACGTAACCCCTTCCTAACTCCCTGGGTGGCCTATTACACAAAACCCAGCAGCACAGATCTACTACAAACACAACATAAACCAGTAATATAAGGCAGTGTACACCCAACAGTACACCCTTCATCTTTATTAAAGCAACATATGTTTCATGTGACAAATAACATTTGTTATTTTGCAGATTATGTTTTTGATGGATCATTTTCCGGTATCTGTGCGACTGTTTGATGTCAGGGCAGAGGATTCTGCTGCAGAAAGAGAGTGTCTGCAAAAAAAGGGTAGAGTAGTTATCTTGGGATGGTAAGGTTAGGGGTCAAGTGAGGGTTAGGTTTAGTGTTGGGAGGGTTAAGGTGAAGGAGGCTCTTAAAGCTGATCTTGATTTCGGCATCAGACCTCCATAACACTATTTTTGAGTATCATCACTCAGAATGCCCTCAAATAATTTTCACACTACATAGTCAAGCCTATTGGGCTACAGTTTCATGGTTACAACTTTTTGGCTGTATCAAAATAGAGTATAATATAAATAACTGTGTTTATAGTGAAATGGAACACAAAAGACTTGCCATGCTATAGGGAGCATCTAAAAACTTTGATTGTACCTAGGGAGTACCCTGAAAGTCTACATTTTGTCTGTAATTCCTCCTGAAAAATAGCAGTGCACTTCTCAGTATTTGAGGATGCTAAAGCACGTTTGTGCCCACAGCCTCAAAGCTGTAATTCTACGGTGTGAGATATTAGGCCAGCCTTTCTCAAGCTTTTCAACACAGAGGAACTCTTGAAATAATTCTCCGGTCTCGGGGAACCCCTGTTAAAACTTAAAAATCTACAACTCATGATACATTAGTGTGATGGTCAGTGGGAAAAACGCTCCTTACACTTGTGGTCATTGGGAAGAATTACCCCCTTACAGATAGCTAAAAAGATCAATGGTGTCATTGGGAATTTATCTGAGAGGTAGAAATTGATCATTGCCCAAGGAACCCCTAGCAACCTCTGGAGGAACCCTGGTTGAGAAACCCTGTATTAGGCACTGCTGCCTATCAATGCTAGTCTTGTGTGATTTGGAACAGACTGGAGACAGCACTCAATGGCACATTCAAAGTTACTTGGTATTGTAAAAGATGTGTTTATTAAAACGTTGGGTGATGTATGAACAACAAGGGAGTAGGTAAAAACATGAATCAATCCATATGATAAAGTAGTACTGGCAATCAACAATTGTAATTGACACCACAGAATAAATGTTCAGCCAGATACTAGATTAACCAAAATACCACCGCTCTGGGGTCCCAGAATGGGATGGTCTGTGGAAGGTCCTGGGTGGAAGAAATTATGAACTGGGGGGCTCCATAGGAGGGAAAGTCACTGCCTGAGGTGAGTTGCCATATCTGGGAAAGGGAGAAATGAAGCGCAAAGGCAAGGGCTCTCAGGGATGGCGTGTGGTATGGTGTCAGCTGGATGAAAGTGGACAAGGGCCGGATGGTAACGGCCTTACAGAGCGGTGACCCGCTGTGAGTATGTCTCAATGTTCCCAAAGAAGCTGGTGCATGGATGAATGCATGCTGGGAGCAGGTCCCGGCGGCTGGAACGTATTGACCTGGAGGTTGCTGCTGTCCCTGGGGAGATGGTACGTGACGGTCGGAGTCAGTCAATGTCACAAAGCAGTCTACGAATCCTGTGCACTAGGAAGTGCGGCCACTCTGGAAGGGGCGGGAGTGCTGAGGAGAGGAAGCTGTGTCCAGGGAAGACCTGGGAGTCCAGCGCACTGAGTGACCTCAAACCCAGGTGCAGCTGCAGAACCGATGTAGATGGGAGACCCCTGGTGGTGGAGGTTGGCTGGTGGTGTTAAATGGATCGTGGGGAGCCAGGGCTAGCCGTGACTTACATGTTTCGAGCTACTGCTCTTTATCAAAGTCACAGAATGAACGGCAGCCACTAGTATATATTTGAATATAGGAAGATTAAATGGGAGCGACCAGCAATGTTAATTGAGCCTGGGATAATGGTTAACCCTTGATGTATATAGATAAAAGCTGTAAACTACAATACCACACTAATAAAATATGATAAAAAACACTTGTATAAATTCATAAAAATATATAATGTATCAGAACATGCACTTCACATCAAAATAAAAGTAAAAATGGAAATCAAATAAAAATGACAGAAAGATGCCAAAGCCTAAAACAAAATAAAACAAAATGTAAGTGAGCAGTCACTAGATATATCATGCCCCTAGTTGTTGCTGTCAAAGAATGCATATACAGTGTCTGCACACGTGTATCTCACCTCCCAAAAATAGCCATATAGGATGGGGGGGGGGGGCACAAAAAGAGAGGGGGGGGATTTGTATGGGTATACATGCCAACAAGTAACTCATACAATCATGTGTATGTCAAGGCCTTGTGTGATTTGGAGATGTCATTACTGTACTGCTTAGTGGACAGGCATACATCGTTGCTTCTGCTTCATCCATTCAGTGAATCTGTGCTTTGAGTACCTCTCCTGCTGCTTCTTGACTATTTCCCCATAAGTTATCATATCCCCAGTCATCAGGGTGGCAGCACTGATATGGGAAGACACAGCACTGTTTCTCTTACAAGATGGCCACCCTCACACAGAAACACAGTACAGGGCATAGTACATCAGTAAGTCACTAATGGGGAAAAAACAAGCTGCCAGTATCCTACTGGCAGTATCAATGACCTGTCCTTTTCCCTCTGCTTGCCTTTTTTGGGTACAGCTTCCAGAGTTCATGTCCTCTTTATTTTAAGCACCTAAGACATAGTTGTCTTAAACCTTATCTAGGCCCAAAAATAAAAAAGTAATATATTACATTCAGATTATCAGTACTTAGATGAGGTGGCTGCATTGTTTTTCTTTTTTTATTCCACTTTTTATTTTATTTGCAGCTGTAAATTATGCAACACACTTCTAGTCCATGTTCTCTCCTCCACTGTACATATGGAAATGTCATGGATGCCACCCAGGCTGGACTCAAAACATGCCTGCCTTTGTTCATTTCCATTACATTGGGTATGGGTAGACTGGTAGTTTACAAACAAGTTAAGGTAAGATTGTTTATGCTTTCAGTTAATCTCACAGTTAGTGACAAGGGCACTGCATTTCTGGCAAATTCAACAGGCGATTTTTGTACTTGTCAAAATTGTTCTTAGGCTGAAAAAAGAAAACGAATGAATCCACCACATCTTAGGACGGGTAAGCTGCAATATATTAAATTATTGTTCATGAGTTTAGTTATCCTATAAAGTAGAACTAAAGCCAAATTGAAAAATCTTCTAAGCATAGAAGATATTTTTAGCGGAAGAGACAAGCAAAGCCTTAGCAACATAACGGGACCACATATAGTATACTTTAACATGTTCCATACCAGCTCCAGCAATTCAGGTAAAAGTCCTTACAGACCCCTTCCAGATCAGAAATACTGTTTGTTTTTATATACAGGCTGAAGACACCCTGCACTAACCCACCATCCTACTTATATTATCCTACAAGATCATCCCAGACTGTTAGGGCAAAGTTTTTAAGCAACCTAAGGTGGGATTCCATCTTAAAGGACTTTATAACAACTACTCCCCAAGTTGCAAACACATGTAGTAGTGACAATTTTTGTTGGTTCAGGGACTACAGCCAGAACTCTACTGCACTCCCCTACATCATCTTTCTATTGGCTAATTGAGCATTGTACATGAGAAAGCTTTTTAAAAAATAGTCAGTGCTCTTTGCAGGCATAGTCTACGAAACGTCTCATAATGTATACACACCTGAACATAACTTTGTTATCGCTTTGATATTCCTGTGTAAAATAAATTTCTGCACAGATGATGTTCATCTAGCAAATTATATTAAAACTTATTACAACTCACTCTGAGGAGACACGTTTTTGAAGCCTTTGAAATACATGGTGCTTTCTTGGAGACTACTCAATTTGCAAAGAGCTCTAATCTCATGGCCCCATCAAAATTAGATTTATTATAATTGGGCATACAACCTCTGTCCCACATCAAGGCATCTTACAAAGTAATATACTTTTAAACTGTTTAAATTCCCATTATTTCTGTTCCTGTTGTGTCCTGAAATAGCTCAGTAGTATAGTGCAGTGGTTCTCAACCCCACTGTTGGTTTGCAGCCTCCCTCCTACTGGGCCACAGCTTCAGGGTCAGGCTGGACTGGAGAGCAGATGTGGATGGTGCCCCTGTAGTTTGTTCCAGTTGCGCACTCATTCAGAACTCTATCAGAGCAGCACTTGCTGTAAGAAATAGTAGCTGAACTGAAAGAAGTGTTACTGAGTTTAATGAATAAACACAACCAGTAGCTGATTAGAAACTTTGAAGCTGCAGCTATTTAGCAAAGTGTTGAACTTATCACATAACAGCATCAGACCTTTCTGATTGATGGCAGTCCCACTCTGTAAACTGCGGGACCATGGTTATTTTATTCATTAACCTCTTGCCAATTGCCTAACTGGGAATTACCATCACAACTTTGGCATTAAATACCAGGGTTATGGCTGCAGCTAGATGCCATTACCCTATTTTTTTTTCCCCCCGGCAGCCGGATTTCTAATAAAAGTGATCCCAGCAGCGGATTCGCTGTGGGATCACATTTAGAAGCAGCGGGAGAGGTGCACCCCCTCCCACCGCTTCACAGTGGTTCCCAGGCTAACGTTACTGATTGCTGAGCCTGGGAACCATCCGGCGTCAGCAGGGATTTTCCATAGAGATAAGCGATGGCAAGATGGCCACCGATCATCTCTATGCCCTTTGAAGGAACAGAGCAATGTCAACAAATTTTAGACCTCAGATCTCTCCATAAAGGTCGGATGAACACCCAAACTTTTTCCCATCCAGTCCCTGCTCAGCAGGAGCCAAGCATCATATATAGAAGCTGTAATTCTACTGCTTATATATATAACAGCTTTCTGCTGTCACTAGTTCTTAAGGAAGCATCGGGTGCTTGCACCCGCCATGTCCTTAGGAATTGCTGATGTCAGCGGTAATCCCTGCCACTCAAGCAAAGGGATGGAGATAGAAGTGACATCACTGTCCAAATATAGCCTTTGGCCATATTTGGGTAATGATGTCACCACTATCACCACCCCTTCCCACATATAGCTGATGACAGCTCAGGATTGGTGACATCACAAGGGGATGGTGCCACCAGTTGACATCACCAGGTGGCTCCGTCCCTTAACTATATAAGAACCGTCAAAGGGCAAGCCAGGCATTCAGTGGTTTGCCTTAGTTGACAGCAGAGCATTTTTTTTCTTTTTTGGGTCCGGCGCTGGCATTGGCTATGTGACTGATGATGGATTTACATCAAGGGAATTGTAAAAAACTGCCTCCTCTTTTTACTCACTTTTTACACTTTTTTGGTGAATGGGTAGGGCCATACTCATTCACATGGGGGGGGTGGGATCTTAGGGGCCCCTATTATTAAAGGGGGCTTCCAGATTCCGATAAGCCCCCTGCTTGCAGACCCCGACAATCACCTGCCAAGGTTGTGGGAATGAGGCCCTTGTTCCCATCAACATGAGGACAAGGTGCTTTGATGTTGCCCAAAGCCCCCCATGTTGAGGGCATGTGGCCTGGTATGGTTTGGGGGGGTGCTCGCTCATCCCCCTTTCCTGGCCTGCCAGGCTGCATGCTCAGATAAGGGTTTGGTACAGATTTTGTGGGGACCCCACGCCGTTTTATTTAAAATTTTGGCATGGGGTCCCCACCAAATCATTTTTGTTTTCACTTTTTTATTGCCGACAATGTTTTTTTTATTCAGCTGCCAGTGGGGAAGCCCATTGACAGCTAATGATTTATTAGTTGTTAAAAATCGGTTGCAAAACTTTGCCCAATCAGGGCATAGAATGCACTGTGCAGCATGCAGTGCATTGCAGGGTGTTTAGTGGTGTGAACACCTGCAGAACGTGGGTGTTCATCGAACCGGAGTACAGGCGATGTTTGGGCTGCATTTTTATCCAGCCTGGACCGTTCGCCCATCTCTATTAGAGAGATTTCCCATCTCTATTTGTCCTGTTTACTATTGTCAATGAGAGTGAAAGTGAAGAAAATCCCAAACTTTTTTGGAAGAAAATCCCAAGTTTTGAGATGTCACCAGAACGAGAACAGAGGGGAAGTCTTCTGATGGGTATACTGGTCCTGGTGACCCTGGTGACAACCAATGATTCCCTCACTTTGTAGAGATATCCTCTAACTTCCTAATTTGGTTATGGGACAGGAGATGAAGGGAAATTCCCCAATAGACCACAGATACCTACCTACCAACTTTCTCAGACTGACACCTATTAACAAAAAAATATGCAGTCAAAGGATATGCCCTTACCACATCCTTCTTACATGAAGATAAATACACAAAAACGATTGGTTAAACCCACAAGGTTTTTGTTTTACCCCTGTTGCCCTATACTGGCTTTTGAAATTTACAAATATAGCACTTTAAATATTGGAAGAAAGGTTTAGCACTGTAAAACACTTTTTGATAAATAGCACATTTTTATACAGGTACATACATCAGACTTAAATGAGGGACCAATGAAGAAAAAAGAGGTACAGAGGGAGAGTCCCTTCAAATTAGGAAATCAGGGACAGTTAGGAGCTATGCCAACAGGCAAAAAAAACCCTAAAAGGGTTATAAATCTCCCCTCTCTCTAACCGTGTAAAAAAGAAAAAAAAAACATTTTGTATTAAGCTTTCCTTTGATGGAAACTGTGAACATGAATCCAGCTGTATGTATCATTGTGTGTCTTCCTACACACACATCTTAAACTGGCCAAACACTAGTAGGTTTTTAAATGAACATTCATACAACCTACTAGTGTTTGGCCAGTTTAAGATGTGTGTGTGTAGGAAGACACACAATGATACATACAGCTGGATTCATGTTCACAGTTTCCACAGTTCCATGTTCAACAGTTATATGAACATTTCTTCCCCTTGATTTGAAAGCACTTTTTTCTGTTACCATTCGATTTTAAAGTGAATGGATTTTACCAAATGACAATCACGCACACCGTTAAAAAAATTGTTTGTTTGAGGAAAAAGTTCCTTCCTGACTTTTTTCATCACTGTGCTCAAAAACAAATTGACATTTGACCCCACTAATAATTACAAAGACGAACAAGCATTCTTGAAACGAATTTTACATGAAATTCTACTAGTGTATGGTTGGCTTTAGTTTGGCTAAACTCATCATGAAGCTGTGACCCAAAATGGTCTCTTTCAGACTTGTTTCTGCTAATTTCTTTCTTGATTAACATGGTTAGAACATGTACAGGTTTAGTTTCCTAGACAAATTCTCTTTCTCAGTTCACTACACTATACCTCTACTGATAGGCAACAACATTTGTGAGTCCTAAACAGGCTATACACTAGCAAATGTTCAAATGAACGTTCATGCGAACATTTGTGTAAGAATTTCTATAGCAATTCTCTGCATATTTGAGGGCTTGAAAAAGGCCATTGAAAGCACTTCAAAATTTAGCATTCGATTTTGGAACGAATATATATTTACCAAAAAAACCCCACATACATTGTATTCATTCACCAAAAAATTTCCATCTTGTTCCTTTGAATTTTTTTATCACTGCAGTCGAAAAAAAACGTCATTTTGACCCTATTCATGATTACAAAACTGAAGGAAAATGTTAAATTTGTAAACAAAATTCTACTAGTGTATAGTCAGCTTTAGTCTGACAGAGTGGGAGGTTGTTAGGGGTAGTTCCAACAAGCTCCAAATAAAACCTCATTCAACAGTCATTATATACATGTGTTTGTAGCTTTTAATTAACCTTCTGGGACATCACATGCCGCTTTCTAAAGACTTATTTACTGTATATTTTCCTTCTTTTGAAACATCATTTTCTCCGATTGATGTTGAACTGTGTTTATGATCGTGCTTTTGAAGTGAAATACCTCATGTGTACAGTTCTTTAATCAAAGCAAGGCTGTTTCATGGTGTACGCACACACAAAAAAGTGCAACGCACAATGAAACATTCCCAATTGCTGGTAAACACCAAATAAAACTAACAATTGACATTAATGCAATCATTACCAGATGTATAGAAGTATGCCCTGTTATATGACATATCTCCAATGCATCATTTTACATATTCATCAGATTTTAAAGGAAATGCATTTTTCTTAATTTCCATGCAAAATGGAAGAAATATGTGTATATCTATGGAATTAGAGCAAAATCCTTTACATTGTTTTCTCAGATTTTTTTGTTGTTATTACTGCTCATGAGACTAAAATGGCAATAACTAAAGGGACACTGTTGTTGGTTTACTAGAACTGGAGTGTGCAAAATCCGGTGGAGCTCTGAAGAGAAACCAATCAGCTTCCAGGTTTTATTGTCAAAGCTCAATTAAATTGCTGAAGTTAGAAGCTGATTGGTTACCATGCAGAGCTGAACCAGATTTTGCACTCTCTAGTTTTAGTAAATCAATCCCACTATTATTTTTTTTCATATCTACAAAAAGATCTGTATATTTACATTTTTTTTTGTCTGCACCAGTCTGGTCATGTGATCCTGCAGCTCCGGCTGCAGCTCTGACTACCCTATGACAGTAGGTGGCAGCTGCAGGGGAGAGAAGGGAGCGCTGACAATGGCTGGGTCATGAGAACCTATGTCACGTCATGGCTCCAGGAATTCCTGGCTATTGTCAAGCACTCCCCATGATACAGGGGAGGATCACATGACCAGACCAGCCTACACTGACCAAAAAACAAGGTAAGTATACTCAAGGTAGGCAGGACAGGTTGGTGGGGGGGGGGCAATTGGAAGAATAGTTAGTGTTAGGCTTGAATTCCACTTTAATGTGAAAGGTAATAGAAATCTTAAAGCAGAATTAAAAACTACTTACCTCTATTCCAAGGTTCCAACACCCTTGAGGTCCTTCACCGGCACTGGCATCTTCTCCTTTGCGTCTTCAGGGTTTAGTTCTTTGGCTGCCTTAATTGGGCAGTGCAGGGTGACGTCACTCCCATGCATGCACGGGAGTCATTCATCATGGTACACTGGCACTCTGATTGAAATGTAAACTAATTTGCACATACATTCTGCAGGGGATTGCAAACAGGCAAGTAAGTTTATTTTATTGCATGTGTTTTCTGCAGTAAAGATCCTGCCTGCTCATAATTTTTTTTAACATTTTTTTTTTAACGGGGGACAGATGTAGCATCAGATCAATGCTGTATCCACTTAGATGAATATAAATGTTTTTTTTTTCTAAATCCCATACTTCTCTTTTAATTCTTACTTTATGACCTAGCCAGCATGATATCTTGAGCTGTATAAAGAGATGGGAACATCCACTTATCAGTGCTTCAATTGTTAGGTCATTTATTGTAATAAATATGTAATTTATACACTAATTAATGCACATTAATGTCACTGTTGATGTGTTCTGTAAGCAGTGTCCAATTAGGTATTCATATAGATGCCCATCGTAAAAGGACAATTGTAAGGACCAGGGCTTTTTTTCAGCGGGAACGCAGGGGAACGCAGTTCCAACACCTGCAGCACTGAATATATAATGCCAAGGAGTGTTTCGGTGTGCTGGAAGGTCTATTGATGCTGGTTGCTGGGGGATCTATTGTTGCTGGGGAGGTCTGTTGCTGCTGGTGGGGGATCTATTGTTGCTGGGGGGATAGATTGTTGATGGGAGAGATCTACTGTTGAGAGAGGGGTCTATTGTTTCTGGCTGCTGGGGAGTCTATTAATGCTGGCTACTGTGAAATCTAGTGTTGATGTCGGGAATCTATTATTTCTGGGGTGGATCTATTATTCTATTATTTCACCTTGTGAAATACAGAGGAGAAACTGAACAAATGCCCTTGCTATAGGTGTGGGGCAATTATGTACCCCATGAAGCCTGACGAGAAAACTCCCAGGACATTGCTAGGATGTCGCTAAGAGAGACCCAGTTGTTACTGTTTACATTCACCACCACACGAGTGAGCTCTTTCTCTCATTCAAACCCCATCAGATACACTTTTTCTCCCCTGATGCACCAGCTCTGAGCTTAGACTTTGATGGTGAAGGTGAGCAGTAACAGCTGAGCCTCTCTTACCAACACCATAGCAATGTCCTGGGAGTTTTCTAGTCAGGCATCATGAGGTACATAAATGCCCTACACCTATAGTAAGGGCATTATTCAACTTTTGTCAAAGCTATATAGTTTGCTTTTATGTACAGATATCCCTTATGTACATAGGCAGTTTTTTGGTAAAAGTGAATTAACACTTTAACAGATCAAGCTGGCCAGCAAAAATGACAGAGGGCTGAGACAAATCATTTAACACTGACAGGGGTGCTTACAATGGTCAGCTTTTATTCATTTATGTAAAACCTTTCATCCCAAAAGATAAAAATAAACTGCTCCTGTAACTGCTTAACCACTTGCCGACCGTCAACCGCAGGTTGACGGCGACAAGGTGGCTTTCCTGGGCAAACCGCCGTCATCTGACGGCGGCTGCCAGATCGCGCACTGTGAGCGCGCGCGCCACCGGAGGCACGCCCGCACACTCGCTGTGTCCGGGGAGGGCCAGGGAGCGGGTGCGGCGGACTCTATCTCCGCCGGCTACCCGCGATGCCCCCCCCTGAGTGAAAGAACGGAGGTCCGTGTAAGTAAACACGGACCTCCGTTCTGTTAGAGGGGGAAGGGAGTGATCACAGCCTTCCTCTACATGGAAGCTGTGATGACTCCCCTCCCCCTGCCAGTCAAACACTAAGACAGAACACGCCCAGGGAACATAGTTAAGCCTTTGAGCACCCCCTGCAGGTTAACCCCTTCACTGCCAATGGCATTTACACAGTAATCAGTGCATTTTTATAGCACTGATCGCTGTATAAATGCCAATGGTCCCAAAAAAGTGTCAAAATGTTCAGACATGCCTGTTGCAATATCGCAGTACCGCTAAAAATCGCAGATCGCCGCCATTACTAGTAAAAACTAAAAAAAAACTAAAAACCCCAGAAATGAATTCTCATCGTCCGTAAACGCGGCCACTTTTACGCAAACCAATCAATAAACGCCGATTGCGATTTTTTTTATCACAAATATGAGGAAGAATATAAATCGGCCAAAACCGATGAAAACAATTTTTTTTAATATTTTTTTTTTGGATTTGTATTTTAGCAAAAGGTAAGAAATTTGGGTTTTTTTGCAAAATTGTCGCTCTTCTTTTGTTTATAGCGGCGATCAGAAATGACTCAGCGGTGATCAAATACCACCAAAAGAAAGCTCTATTTGTGGGAAAAAAAAGACGCAAATTTCCTTTGGGCACAACGTCGCACGACCGCGCAATTTTCAGTTAAAACGATGCAGTCCCGAATCGCAAAAAGGGCTCTAGTCAGGAAGGGGGCAAATCCTTCCGGGGCTGAAGTGGTTAAAAGAGTGTCAACTGGAGTTTGGCTTTAATCTGTTAGTCAAGTTAATCTAAATCTACAAGTGTATCTAACACTGCCCTCTCCCTAGACTGACAATGCTGTTGTCCAAAGGTGTCTCCTTCGTTACTCCATCCAAAGTCAAGATACTTTAAGACGGGAAGTTTTTTACTTGCTGGATTAAGAGGTGAAAACAAATAAATAAAAGTCTAAAGCTGGCCGTAGATGGAGCAAATCCATGGTTGAAGGAAATAAAATTGCCTAATTACCCCGTCAACACAGTCGGGAGAACACGCAGTGATTATTGCTAACTGCTATAGCTACTGGAAATAATCACATGACAAATCTGACATGATGGTTGTGCCCAAGTTGATCGATCCGTCAACTTGGGTACAATCAGCCTGACTATACATGGTTTGAATCTCTGCTGATCCCTGCTGAACCAGCCAACCGTCTATGACCAGCTTTGGAGAGAAAACTAACACAGCCACCACATCTAATGATTCATAAGCTACAATATATTACATTTTTGCTTTAGGGTTTAATACCACTTTCATTTGATAATAACTTCCCTCATGCTTTGTACCAGAAACACAGTTTACTGTTTTGTGGCAGAATAAAATGTGTGCTTTTTATTTACAGTAGTAGGAGTTATTTCTTTTTTCTTTGTGCCTGAGAAAATATATATAACTAAATAATTATTAAAAGGTAATACTACTAGTACAAAATGCTTGCTTGTACCAAAAAAGATCAACACATTTATCACAAGTTATTGTTGAATAAAGAGGTCTATAATTAAAATGTGAAAACTGCACTAGTCCAATTTTAGAAAGCAGCTGCTGCAAGCTATGTAGTTAAAAACATCTAATTGAATAGAATGCTGTACTAATTGTCGTTTCTTCAAGATGTCATTATCCTAGCGAGTCACATATGTTAATATCAATCACTTTGATTGTTTAAACCATGACTTTAACAAAGATACAAAAATGTTGCGTGTTGTTTGAATGTAATGTTTTTATTATTAAAGGAAAAGTAGGGCAAAAACTCTTTTGGTCCTCTCAAGAGATCCCAAATTTAATGTTGGGATCCACCCAGTTGCCTGGCAGCTGGCTCAGCCTTTCAGTGCCCTGCCGAGAGCCTGAGACAGCCACTCTGGCCCCCTGCACAGCCTGGCACTCCAGTGAGCATTGGAGGAGCAGAGGTGGGACTGATAGTGCTCAGAGTGGACCTGAGAACTGAGTGGTCACTGGTTCTCGGTTCTTTGTGTAGAGGCCGCACAGGACAGATTCAGCATCTGGTAAATGCTGCATTCACCTAGGTATGAATGTTTGTTTTTTTAATATCCTGCACTTCTCATTTAATATTGTGATTTAGACTGGCCAAGAATGGTCTAATGCCACCTTGATCTGACTGCCTAATGTGGCGCTTGAGGTAATAACATGGACTTGACTAATCTGTACAATCCTTCTCTCTTTTAGACAATTGAGTGAGTCATAAGAATCAGCATTACATCTTCAAGTGATCAAGGTGACAGATGTCTTCATTATTCTCAGGTAAATATTTTCTTGTTGTGATCACAATTTGGTGAGCATCAGATTATTTTAGGAGACATTATTTGGAAATCCAGAAATTGTAATCTGAAAGGTAGCATTTTTGCTAATGCTAGTAATATATAGTAGATCTAAACCCAAGAAGATATGAAAAATCTACTGATGCGCATATTTACCAACTTTTAAGCTCCTTCACCACTCTGTTAAATGCTGGGAGTAAAAGAAAAGTCCTGTATAAGCCATGAGTTACCAGACATGCTACTTTCACAGAACTATGAATTAATTTGTGACAGATCCAATAGGTCCACCAGTGTCACATGGAGTGAATCACATGCTCCTTTATACTGGTTACCAGGTATTTAATTCAGCTTCCAATGTGGTTGGGCGAGTGAATGAAAAATAAGCATATGCTGGGGAACCTTCTTATTACATTCTACAATACAATGGTGTCTCAAACACCTACAGTTCATGCAGTCCATGTCATGTGGGGACTGGTGGGAGTGGCTATTCACACACAATAGCAACATAGAGTACATTGCTAATTGGGTTGGATTGTTTTGGATTGAGTCTGATATGCACAGGGTGCAGGGTTCTGGAGTGCGTTATGCACAGGGTGCAGGTTTCAGGAGAGTGCTAGACAAAGAGTGCAGGGTTCTGGAGTGCATTGTGCACAGGGTACAGGATAGTGCTAGGTACAGAGTGCAGGGTTTAGGAGAGTGCGGGAATCTGAAGTGCATTGTGTGCAGAGTTCAAGATAATCCTAGGTACAGAATGCAGGGTTCTGGAGTGTGTTGTGTACAGAAAGGTGAGTTATGAACAAAGTGCAGGGCTTTGCAGTATGTTGTGCACAGGGTGCAGGGTTTTGTAGTGCATTATGTACAGAGTGCAGGAGAGTGGTAGGCACAGAGTGCAAGATTCCATTACATACAGATTGCATACAGAGTACAGGGTTCTGGAGTGTGTTATGTACATAGTGCAGGGTTCTGGAGTGCATTACATACAGAGGGCAGGGTTCTGCAGTATGTTATGCACAGCGTGCAGGATTTTGGAGTGCGATACGTACAGAGTGTAGGGTTTTGGAATGCATTACATACAGAGTGCAGGGTTCTGGAGTGTGCTATGTACAGAATGCAGGGTTCTGGAGTGTGTTATGTACAGGGTGCAGGGTTCTGGAGTGTGTTATGTACAGAGTGCAGGGTTCTGGAGTGTGTTATGTACAGAGTGCAGGGTTCTGGAGTGTGTTATGTACAGAGTGCAGGGTTTTGGAGTGTGTTATGTACAGAGTGCAGGGTTCTGGAGGGTGTTATGTACAGAGTGCAGGGTTCTGGAGTAAGTTACGTACAGGATGATGGGTTCTGGAGTAAGTTATGCACAGGGTGCAAGGTTCAAGAGAGCACTAGGTACAGAGTCCATTCATCTATTCATACACACACACACACATACAAACACACACATACAAACACACACACATACAAACACATATACATGCAAACACACACATACACATACAAACACATACATACAAACATGCACACATACACATTGCTTCTCAGTACCCTAACTGCACATTCTTCTCATTTTCAGCTCCCAATCTCCCCTCCCCCCACCAGGAGGGGGGAGCAGGCTGCACTTGGCCAGACCAGCACTTGTTCGGGGTCTGAGTGCAGAACAGTGAGGCTGCTATAGGAGCCATGAGGGGAGATGTTTCACTTTAAATTTAACACCGCTATATAATACAAAAGTGTAATTTGATAGCGTGTTGGCATATTTATTGGACGTAGATGAATGTGACAAAGCATAGATTTCATAAATAACATATATAAATGTATAATTTCATATGTATACACATACAAAGCATAACATCAAAAATTCATATATATACACATAACACCTTGGCAACACATAACAGTGTTGGATAAAAAATATGATTGATAATAAAGTGTCTAAAATTGATCAAGATATTACATGATTAATCATGATAAGAGCTGAATTGCATCCTATTGGAAGGCATATAACTACATCCTACACGACCGACGCGTTTCGTTTATGAACACTTCCTCAGGGGCGGATGTCTGAGATATCTGCAAGAAACAGAGGTAAGTATAATCTAATATTGGATAGATGTATCCTTATGCTGAATAAGATACGGTTATTAGGTTTAGCAGTGATTTGTTTATAAATTGATTTTTTTTTATTATATTAAAATAAAAAAGATATTATACTTACCTGCTCTGTGCAACGGTATGGCACAGAGCGGTGACTTACCACCTGTTCTAGAGTCCCCCACCAATGTTCTCCACTGCTTCTTCCTTCGAGTGTCCCTTTAGCAAGCCGGCTGCTGAGTAGACACCCGTGCGTCATAGATACACACAGCGCAGCTCAGTCACACTCCCCCCCCCCACAGATGTGACAGCGCTGGAGTCAGGTAAATTTTAGTGTGAACAGCCAGCGGAGCGGTTTTTACCCTTAATTCATAGAAAGCATTAGGCCTCATGCACACAGGGCATTTTTTGACTGTTTTACAGCAGCTGTTTTTAGCTGCAGACATTTTTTTCTACAGTCAATAAACTCCCCATCATGTTAGCCTATGTGTTCATGCACACATAGGCTGTTATCAACTGTTTTTGGCAGGGACGTTTTTGAGCTGTAAAAAAAACCCAAGACCAGTGGGTTACTGAGAGACATTTTTCAGCTGTAAAAACGCTCAAAAACACTCAAAAACATGGCTAAGCGCCGGTCCCCAACGTTTTTGGACATTTTAGATAAATTGAGGAAAACAACCCCACCAAAAAAAAACAAAAAACTTGCTGGCCCTTTAAAAACGCGCAAAACACTGGTAATATAATGCTAATGAAAGCTGAAAAAATCACTGATAAGCTACTGACATTTTTAGGAATTTTTTTAGCGTCCTGTGTGCACTAAGCCTTAGGGTAAAAACTGCTTAGACTTTAAATGAACCTCCACGTCCATATTAGAAAACTGGGTAAATTGATGAGAATCTTGTTTCTTTGGCTCATTGGTCTAAAAACAGATATCATTTGTTCTTGTCTTTGCAGATAAATACTTGAGCCGGAAGGTCATATCTAAGAAGCTTTAGATGGAAACCATTTTTCAAGAATTCTCTAGTTATCATGGGACATTAGTCAAACCGTATTACTGGCTTTACCCAAACCAGAACTGCTCCAAATGTCCTTATCATATTAGAACAGGAGAAGAGTCAAGAGTAACCTACAGGGAGTTTTATGAAACGTTTGGATTCCCATATGGGCCAACAATGCATGAAGACAAACAACTCATATTTTATGAAATAAAGTCCTTTAATGGAACAGTAATACAGAGAGGCCAAGTTACTGGCTGTGCTGCTTCTAACATTCATGCAGAATCCATTTTGTTTGAAAAACATGGCTACTTGGATTACCTTCTCTATCAGCATGATTCAGTTGGCTACATAACTCTTTATGCCAACTTTACACCTTGCAATGAGTATGGTCACTACTGCATTAGCAAAATGTATGAAATATTAATCAAGTATACACAAATGCGCCTAGACATCTATTTTTCACAGATGTATCACGTTGAAGCAAATTTTCCTTCTGCTGTCTGGAACAGAGATGCATTAAAGAGCCTTGCCGGTCACTGGTCTAGAGTAACATTGAATCCACTGAGTGATGGAATTTGGAAAACTGTTCTGTGCACCTTTGTGAAAGAAGTTCCAGAGACAACAATGAATCAGCCCATTTTGCCTATCCGAGCATCTGCAGATAGACGCAATGCATACATGATCCATGTTATCACAGGCATTAAGCCTTACTTTGTTGAAGATCCTCCTGTGCCTCAGCCTGAAGAAACAAGACATCAGCCAAAATATCAAAGACATAAAGTAAAATACAATGTAGCCCCCCAGCCTCCAAATGACTTCCAGCAATACTTCCCTTTCTTTGTTCCTCAAATAGCATTTGCACCTGCTTTTCAAAGTCAGAGAGAACTGATGACCAAGCCTAAACAAGTTGTCCGTCATCTTAACATGCCTATGAACTTGAATGAGGAAGCAAATGAGAAGGAATTCATACCCAGTGCCAGGAGATTTACCAAGGTTATAAACACTGAGAGAACAGTGCGGGAAAGTGATAAAGAAACAAGGAACAAGAGGAAAAAAAAGAAACAGTAATATTGATAAAATCTGTAGCGTGTGTGGATCAAATGACAATGCCAATTCTGAATTAGTCATCAACAAATACCAATCAGAATAACAATGCTAAATATATATACGGTAGTTCTCACAAATGCCAAGTTCCCTTCAAAAACTGGGCTTAGAAGTGTGCACTGAGTAGAATGGCTGTCGTTGGAAGTAGGCCTTTGTGGTGTGGTGGTCCTAATATGATTTTCAATAATTATAATTTCAATAATTTATTGGTTGAACTAGATGGACTTGTGTCTTTTTGCACCTATAGCTTCCTAACAGCAGTCAAGGTGAGGGTAGAAAACTGTACATGCAAGCACACCAAGAACAAGGCCTAAGGTATAAATATGTTCCCATTAGATTTTCCACTATTTGTATTTTTGTGCTTTTATGATTGTAGGTGTATCCATTGTTGGGCTTAATTATAACGTCTAAAATATGTAGTGGGTACCCATGGAATGCAAAATAGCACACAGAAACAGCCCCACAATGAAAGAAGACTTCTGTTTCTGATTTACAGGCCAAACCCTGTGTGATGAATTTTCTTGTAACATGATATCCAAAGGCAAACATCTTACAGAGGTAAATAGCTATTTATTGCAATTAGTATTTATTTGTAAATTTTGTGTTTCATTTTGTCTTGGCTTTTTAATAATGTAGCTATACAAAAACGAAGATTCAGTTTGAATCAAATGTTACTAACGTGAAAGCACTAAATGATGTTTGTGTGTAAAATAAATTGGTTTGTTTTACTGTTTGCTGACAATTTTTGATATCCTGATAAATGCCACAGCTGTTTTACATAAGTGAAAGTGAATAAATTACTAAAATAAACCATTTGAATTGCTTTTTGATGCCTTTTTTTTTAATGTATGTGGCCACACAAAGGCCCAGATAGCCAGGGGGTGGAGGGACATGGATAGCCTGAAAGGAATACAAATTTGGTAATATTAAAGTGGTTGTTAAGCCACTTGTATAAAATTCTCCCATTCCCTTTGTATTAGCACAATAAGTTGCCCTGTGCCTGTGTTATAACATATATATATATACTTATCTGTATAGATAACACACAGGCTTCCTAGGATCAGTTGTCCTTTTTTTTCTCTCTCCTCTGCTCAGCCAAGAATTCCTGAGGGTGGGGCCAAGCTCTGCTGCTGAGGTCAGCTGGAGAGGTGAGAGAGCCGTGTGTAGATAGCCAGTGTTATCTATATAGATAAGAATATTTATGATGTAACGGACACAGGCAAACTTCTTGTTCTAATACAGAGGGCATAGGGGCTTTAAAAGTTAATTATGAGAGCAGAGAAGAGACTCTATGTACTGACAGGGAGAGGGAGGGGGAGGAGGGGGGAGTTGAAGTCAGGCAGAGGAGAATAGGGGAGCTTCTAGTGACAGACTGCACAGACCTTGGGGCTCTCAAGATCAGCTAATATGATAGGGAAGTCAGCAGTCAGGGGGGAAGTCATGACCTGGCATTATCAAACAGGTATTTTAGGGGATACAGAGGGATAATTTAAAAAGCAAAAGCACCATGCTGCTAATTGCACATTAAAGAGACAGGAGCAGCATTTTTTTGGGGTTAACAAACGCTTTAACAGTGTTAATGCAACCACACGACATGAACGGTTTATCATATGCCTTGAGACAACTACAGGCCTTATGTAAAAGTGGTGTGCAATTAAGGTTTATGATGGTGGATAGTAAAGAGGGGATTTGAATGGCCAGATATTTTATAGCCGTTTGCTGCCACTTGAACAAAAAATTAGCTTGAAGTTGGGATACTAGTGACTGGCGCAGAGAAACATTTAAGGCCACCACCTTGTCATAGTTCCCTTTGACATTACTCACAATCCCGATTTCTCAAAAGTGTGCATGAGAGATGGAAAATAAATATGGGAGTTTGTGATATAAAACCAAAGATCATCGGTGTAGAGTGAGAGCTTGTATTGATTCTGACCTATGGTGAGACCCTGGATATCTGGGTTTTGGCATATGGCTATTGCCAGATGCTCCATGGTGAGTATATACAGAAACGGGGAGAGATGGTAACCCTGTCGGGTGTTGTTGTGGATCCAGATAGGGTTAGTTTGTGTTCAAACTAAATTTGTATTTCTTTGGGGACCAAAAATTTTCAGTGGGGGGGAGAGAGTGTAGCACTGGAGAGGAGAGCACAGAGAGGACATTGATTAGCCACTGTTGCCATAGCTAGGGGTCTGTGTCGACCCTAGTAAAAGGAACAGAAGAATTCCTATTTGAAATACCCCTTATAGACTAGTGGGATTTTTAAGGCAATTCAAAAAAACTTTTCTTTTTTATAAAAATTATACAAATTTATTGAAAAACATGGACATCATTAAACATTTTCATAAATTTTAAAACATTTTCACAAACGGCATAGATACAGTCGATTGTACAATGGTGTGCATTTTAACAAAAAGTGATATCACCCGGCCCTGGTGGTCCCTTAGAGTTGGGGGGACCCCAAGGCACGGTACATTCCAACGCATTTCGGATTGACTTTATTACTTCCTTCTTCAGGGAAAGATATCACCATCTATGAAATAGATAATCGATAAACGAGTACCTTATATATATATATGCCTAAATCATCTCTATACATGCATAAATTAGTACTCACATAGCAACACGGACTCAACCCTCTTAGAGATCACAGACCTGGGCAGATCCCCCACCACCATAGGTCCTATTTCCCCTGTATCAGAATGGCAGACCGTTAGGCCAACAGCCGGTGTACAAATATCTTCCAAAAATCTCTGTATAAAGAGGAAAAATCCAAAAAATACGGATTTATTACCTGGAGAGGCAAGTATAAACTCCAAATGGACAAGTTCATGAGATTATCTTTAACTTACCCCTCAAAAGAGGAATTGTAACTGGAATGCAGCGCAGCCCCACTATGAGCTTGTGAACCGAAGATGGTTCTATGGTTCAAAGAGAAGAAAATCCTCCTCCATAGTTCGCTCACTGTCTCTGAGTTGCGTCCATTGGTAGACCTGTGTGGTTACCACCACACAGGGGAGAGAAGAAATGGCGCCGGCTGCCATTCCCGGCGTCCTTATAGGCCGCATGCGCGATCGCACTTCCGGAAGTGCGTCACCGCGTGCTCACGTCATTTCCTGACCTCCGAACGTCCATTCAGTGGGAAGTAGATGACGGGCCATAGGACTTTAACCGACAGCACAAGGCAGGACAGCGGCATCCAGTGGGGGGAGAGAAAAAGCACATCTCCCCTCATGCATGGCGCCGTTCAAAAATCTCGCTTGATACCTCCTCCTAAAAGAAGAGAAAC
>BLSH010160753.1:863674-902442 GCA_018402905.1 Glandirana rugosa | reverse complement strand
GCCTTTAAGTCTAGGCGCGACCTCGGCAGGAAACCGATATCACGCCTAGACTTGACCAATTTGTTTTCCGATATATCCAAAAGGAGTCCCCCTTCATAAGGAAAGATGCCTTTATCGTATTTTGATTTTAATTCGTTACTATATTTTCAATCAACTTGTAAGTAGTACGAATGTTCGTAAAATATTGAATGTAAACGACTTTCTGTAACCGATTGTCACTATAGTGACAAGACTTTTGTAGACGTTTGACACACACTTCTCGCTTTGGTATACGTACAAGAAGAGATACGACATAAAAGTGTGTGTCTGGAGGAACCATACACCTGTTCTTCAAACATCTGGAATCTGTGTGTGAAAATACAGCATAGAGAAGAACATGCATATGGTTTCGCTCTTCACACACAGTTTGCAGATGTTTTCAGAACAGTGATATCACTGTTAGCCAATGTCTTTCAGCAAATGTAAGTTATAAAATGCTTGTAAGCATGATGAATGTTCAACTAACTTTTATATCATTGCTTAATTTTAGTTTTATGCTATTTCCGTAGAAAGGAATACTTCCCCCTGAGGAAAACCTATATAGCCTTTTGTTTAACCAGTTCAGATCCGCACTATAGCCAAAGGACGGCTCCAGCGCGGATCTGAATTTCCGGGTGGACGTCCATGGACGTCCTGGCCATGTGTGCGCTCCCGGCGCGCACTCACAGGCAGCGGCCCGCCTCACGCTGAGTGGGCGTGCCTGCGGGTCGGGCGGACTCAATGTCCGCTTGAGACCCACGATCCCGTCAGACCTGCAGGATGGGGAACCGCTGATGTAAACACCGCAGTTCTCTGTTCTGCTGAAGGGGACATACCAGATCTACTGATCCCTGTCACTGGGATCAGTTAGATCTGTTATGTCCCGACCAGCCCCGCCCCCCCCACAGTTAGAACACACCCAGGGAACATATTTAACCCCTTCACTGCCCCCTGCAGGTTAACCCCTTCACTGCCAATGACATTTATACAGTAATCAGTGGACATTTAAATTTCTGATCGCTGTATAAATGTCATTGGTCGCAAAAAAGTGTCAAAAATGCCCGACATGTCCGCCCCAATATCGCCGTCCAGATAAAAATCGCAGATCGCCGCCATTACTAATAAAAAATAAAAGAAATAATAAAAACGCCATAAATCAATTCTCACAGTTTGTAGACGCGATGACTTTTGCGCAAACCAATCAATATACGCCTATTGCGATTTTTTTTAACCAAAAATATGTAGAAGAATATATATCGGCCAAAACTGTTGAATAATTTTTATTTTTTATATATTTTTTTTGCATATTTATTATAGCAAAAAGGAAAAAATATTGTTTTTTTTTTCAAAATCATCGCTCTTTGTTTGTTTAAAGCGGCGATCAGAAATGACGCAGAGGGGATCAAATACCATCAAAAGAAAGCTCTATTTGTGGGAAAAAAATGATATAAATTTAGTTTGGGTACAACGCTGCACGACCACGCAATTCTCATTCAGAATGTGACATCGCTGAAAGCCAAAAATTGGTCTGGGCAGGAGGGGGGTTTAAGTGCCCAGTAAGGAAGTGGTTACTGACGCAGCTACGGCTGTATTGTATGCTATCCAATATTTTGATATAGTATTACATTGTATGTAGATGCACATGTCCCCTGTCCGCACAACCAGAGCTCTTGTTTTAAAATGTATGTTTTATAACAACACTAATACATTTTGAAACTACAAATTGGTATTGCACTTTATAATTTTATTAACATTTAAGATTTCCTTATGTGATGCACTACCAAAATATCTGAGCATGCTCTGCAGCTAGTCAGCACAAGACTAAACTGTTTCAACATCTCAAGTTAAAAACCGTGGTGACTTCTGGTTCCGGCGCCGCATGGAGTAGAGGGTCTCCAGCACAGCTCCCGCTCCCGGTCCTAAATTCGGCTTAATAGACCTGCCCAGACCCTTCAATCCATCTTCCTGGACTCAGGATAGACCAGAAGTGACCTCCTCCACCCGCTTAAATGGATCGCTTTGTGGAAAAAGTCGGCCCGCGAGTGCCGCTGGGTACCCTGCAAATCGAGACCGGGGATGCGGCCTTGCGAAACAAATGAAACCGCGCTCTCCCGCGGCGGAACGTTCGTTACCAGCATGGAGGTATCTGGGGCCTCTCCCTCACCTGGCTTCAGAGACACAGAAGACTACAATAAGATTGCACAGGCTGTGGCAGCAATCTTAGCCCCTACTATAACAGCCACAGTGGAGCAGGCTGTCAACGCAGGCATGCTCCTGATCAAAAAGGAGCTGGGAGAGCACGCCTCACGGCTCAATGAGGCTGAGCACAGGATCTCCAATATTGAAGATGAGCTTTACCAGGCACAAGCCACGGAACAGGCACAGGACAAGACAAATCAATACGTCATACAAAAATTGGAGGAATTGGAAAATAGATCCAGGAGGAGCAACTTGAGGTTCGTAGGGGTACCCGAATCTCTCCAATCCTCCGTCATCTTGGACTTCTGCGCCAGCCACATCCCTGAAGCCCTAGGAATGCAGAGGCCATGCCCGGTAGAAAGAGCGCACAGCTTAGGGGTCTTTTTAGCTGAAAAAAAGTCCCCCGCACAATTATTGCAAAGTACTTAAATTATGCTGACAAAGCCGACATTCTACACAAGTACAGACAAGGAAAATCCTTACTGATCGACGGAGTCAAAATCCTGATATTCGCCGACTACTCCATAGAAGTCTCCAAAAAGAGAAAAGCTTTTCAACAAATTTGCTCGGCTCTTTACCAGCGCCAGATAAAATTTACCCTAGCCTTCCCGGCAATCCTGCGGCTCAAATCCATGAATGGAGAACAGCTTTCCTTTCAGGACCCCAAAGAAGCTGAAAAATATCTTCGTTCTCTTCAACCTGACTCTCGTATTAACCCCGCTTCCAAAGCCACTTCGATAACTAGATCACTGGAACAACGGAGTCCCCGCAAGGACTCTGCAAAACACCTCAAATCCTCCGGCTCTGCTTCCTCAAGTCTCCCCAGCTGACTTACTTTCCAGCTCCATCCTGGCTGAATTTTGTCATGATAAATTCCGGTCCCATGCCGGTTCTTGGCATCTCTAAACTACCCCCATCAGGCCAGGTAGTACCTCGTCCTCATTGCTGTTTCAATGTTTTTCTTTTTCTCGATCCTTGTTATTGACAAATGCTTATATAGTTGAAGTTTCAACAGGTTATTCTTCTTTTTTTTCTAACATGGGTATCACCCCCCCGTCAGCTCTCAACACCAAAATCTTCCCCCCTCCTCTCCGCCACTGGCACTCCATACAATTGGTCTGGGCCCATGGCACTGCGGTATCTAGCACATGACCGCAGATTGGTAGCTGTCCTCTCTCTGTGATCCCATGTGGAAAAAAGCGAAGTCTCCTTTCTCTAATGAAAGTTTATTTTCACATCTGCACTTGATTGTTATTACTTTATCAGCAACCTCCCACCCTCTTTTACCCACATCCCCCCGTCACCCCCTGCAACTACTTCACGTACTCTGCGACACTCACACGCTCACACACTGGATGTCTATTTTCACGACGCCCTCTCTGGTGCTTAACTCCCTTTCTATAGCTTTAACAACCCATCACATCCCACTACGTATAAGACCTCCATGAAAATCACATCATGGAATGTTAAGGGACTCAGCTCCCCCATCAAGCGACTCAAAGTGTTAAGACACCTCAAGCGGCTGAAAACTGATATCGCCCTATTACAGGAAATATTGCCAAAATCAGACTTTCACAGGCTCCAAAAACTCTGGGTGGGCTCGGTACTTGGCTCCGAGGCAGTGGGCCGCAAAGCAGGAGTTATCATCCTAATTCACAAAAATCTCCCATGCCGAGTCCTGACTACTACTACTGACGATCAAGGTCGCTGTGTTACAGCCCATATTTGCTTAGGAGATAAGGAAATGCTGATAACAAACATTTATGCTCCCAACAATCTGGGATCTTCCTTCTTTAGTCACCTTGCTTCCAACCTATTGAAGTCGCCCCACACCCCCCATTTGGTGGGGGGCGATTTCAACTCCGTCATGGATCTGGACGACGACAGATCACACCCTAAATACATTCCTGCAACTCACCCCAGGCTGAAATACTCTCCTTTAGCTGACACCATGGAATCAATCCATATGACAGACATGTGGCGACTATTCCATCCACTAGACAGAGAATATACCTTTTACTCTAATCCCCACAAGGTATTCACTAGAATAGACTATATTTGCTCGAATGCCCTAATTCCTCTTGCAACTGACTCCACAATCCACGAAATAGCGATTTCGGATCATGCCCCTATCGCAATCACGTTCAATGACTCATTATCCCAGCCAAACCTCTGCCTATGGCGTTTCCCCTCCTATCTCCATGACAACACCGATTTCCAGTCTTACATTGCCACTGCCTGGGAGGAATTCTCCTCTACAAACTCCACGCACACGGACAATCCACATCTCTTCTGGGACACAGGGAAAGCTTTCTTAAGGGGGAAGATCATAAGCTATACCACATCCTTCAAGAAAAACGAAATTTCCAAGATTAAAAAGGCAAGCTCTCACCTAAAGTTGGCACAGAGAGCTCTGTCCTCCTGCGATTCTCCCCTCAACAGGCGAGAATGGCAGGAAGCTAAGGCTGAGTTTGATTCATGGGCGGATATTCTAGAACGGTCCAAACGCTCCCAGATGGAAGCCTCCCTATACAGATTTGGAAACAAATCAGGTAAACTCCTCGCCAGATTAGCCAAAGGTCCCATGTCACCCACTCATATAACCTCCTTGCGAGACCCCCTAGGGACGATCAACTACACTCCTCCGGAAATCAGTCAGATCATGCAAAACTTCTATACGTCTCTTTATGCCCCTGAGCAGGTTGACTATACCCTGGCAAATAACCTCCTTGAAAACCTGACCCTACCACAAATCACCTCATCCCAATTAGAATACCTGAACAGTCCCATCTCCACATCAGATGTCGCCATGGCCATTCGCCAACTTAACCCGAACAAAGCCCCGGGCCCAGATGGCTTTATAGGGGAATTTTACAAATCCCTTCAAACAACCTTAATACCCATCCTAGTCAAAGTTTTTAATAGGATTTGGGAGGGAGGGCCTTATTTGCCTTCAGGCAACCAAGCTATCATTAAGCTTCTATTCAAAAAAGGCAAAGACTCTCTCGAGCCGGGTTCATACAGACCCATATCTTTGCTTAACTTAGACGTCAAACTTCTCTCTAAAATAGTCGCCAACAGGCTGGCATCTATCCTACCTGACCTGATTCACAGTGCACAGTCTGGCTTCGTGAGAGGGAGAACCGCCTGCCTAAATATTCGCAAAGTTCTAATGGTCCTTGAACATGCAAGGAGCCACCCTGGGGGGGACTATGCCATCATCACCCTGGACGCAGAGAAGGCCTTTGATAATGTTAATTTTGAATGGTTATCTCTTGTGCTGAAAAAGATGAACTTCTCTGGTCAATTCTGTCATCTGATCTCCTCCATGTATACTTCTCCGGCGGCCAGGTTGGTGGTGGCTGGTCTCCTCTCGGGTGAATTTAAGTTGCATAAGGGTACCAGACAGGGATGCCCTCTATCCCCTCTTCTTTTTAATCTGGCGCTAGAACCCCTGTCCAGACTGTTAAATACGTCTGCTCCTCTTCATGGTATTCAAGTAGGAACACAGGAACTGAGGTCGGCCCTGTTCGCCGACGACGTTCTTATTTTTTCCAGCAAACCCTCGGTAGACATGAACACCATCAAATCCATTTTCGATGATTTTAGGCTATGTTCCGGTCTGAGGATAAATTACAGTAAAAGTGAAATTCTACCCTTGGGCATGTCCCCCCCCCCTTCTAGGACCAAACACTCACCCTTCTCTGTTGCCAAATCCCACATCACCTATCTAGGGATAAAAATAGGAAAGATACCCTCCTCCATCTACACTCTAAACTACCCTCCCCTAATTCATAAGATCACTACGGAACTGGAGAATTGGATGGATCTGCCTCTCTCGCTCCTGGGGAGGTGCCACCTATTTAAAATGATCAGCTTTGCGTGGTTGCTTTATCCTTTACAAACTATCCCTCTCCTCCTTAGGCATAAAGATGTCCACACCCTAAATTCAGATATTTCTAAATTCATATGGAAACGCAAAAGGCCGCGCATCGCCATGTCCAAACTGCACCTTCCCAGGAGAGAGGGAGGTATTGGTTTGCCAAATATTAGATTGTACAATTTAGCCTGTTTGCTGAGGGTGGGCCTGGACTGGATTTCCAAGTCATCTCGGTTCTTGAACTTTTCTCTCGAATCCTTAATGGCGCACCCCTACTCCTTGGCGGCTTTACTCCACTCACAATGGAAACAACTTTTACCTAGACTCCAACACAACCTGCTACTGAGGGACACATCTATAGCATGGAGGGAAATACGCAAGCTGCTAAAACTGCCTTTCAACATCTCGAGATCCCTCCCAATCCAAGGAAACCCTTCCTTTCTCCCGGGACTTGCTCAACACCCCTATTCGGTATGGCAAGGAAACGGGCTAACGAACTTTGCTTCCATTTGTGATCTGGACACGGGAAAACCACTGCCCTTCAACACTGTGGCTCAACAATACTCTCTTCCTCCCTCCCATCTTTTCTATTACTGGCAATGCACTAATTTTATCATCTCATCTGTCAGAGATGGAGCAAAGAGATTCCAACCCTCAATTACGGATGACCTCCTTCTATCAAAAACTTTTAGCATCTCAGACATCTACAAGCCCTTACTTGGCAAATCAATCCCCGCTCTCTCCTCAACCTCCTCTGCCAACTGGAGCAAGGACTTCCATGACCCCGACCTAATGCACAAAGTTCTACTTGGATACAATAAGCTCTTGAAACTGGTACCATGCGAATACTGGAGGGAGACACAAATGAAAATCATTCATAGAGCGCATGTCCCCTTCCTCAAGGCCAAGACTTCTCCACAATCCATATGTTGCCCACACTGCAAACAAGAGAAACCTTCCCTAACACACGCTTTTGGTCCTGCTCAGTCATATCCTCTTTCTGGGACAAAATCATAGCATTTATCTGAGAAATTACTCAGCTGCGCATACCCAAAGACCCCCTCCTTCTGATATTTGGCCACTGGGACAAACAACTACTGCTGTGGTCAGAGGACAACATCCGTTCTCACAAGGACTGGACTCTCTTTTGCCTCTTCGCGGCCCGCAGGGTCATTCTTAAAAATTGGCTTTCAGAGACCTGCCTAACCTCCTCACAAGTCAAACTGGAACTATCGTCACAATTGCGCAAGGAAAAAATCGTAACAGATTTCAACTGCCCTACAGCCAAAGACCATTTCCTACTACGTTGGAGCACTTTCTTTATCGCCACTCATCCCTCCGGGAATTTAGATTCCCTTGACAACTCCTTCACCTATTCTCACCATTAACACTCCAGTCCCCACCCGGAAGACGTCCACTGAAGCTTACATACCATCTCCATCCCCTATCCATAACTGGACGAGGACTAATCGTGTAGTTAGTCACCACAGCCCTACCCGATGCAAATCCAGTACTCTACCTTTTTACATCTTTCTTCCCTTCTCATCGCCAACTTTCTGCCTTCTCAAGATCTTGGTGTTGTAGGACTCCCCCTCCCCCCTCCCCATTCTATGTAAGAGTCTAGATTATTTTACACCGGTACAGATCAAGATCCATCCATTTCTTATGATTACTTGTACAATGTTATACTCTCACTTTGCTCCATTACCCTTGCTTTCTGTATTAAAATGTTATTACGGGCATTAGGGTTTACCCCCTCCAATGCTGGCAATTGCATTGTGCATTTCAAAAACCTTAATAAATTCTTTTGAAAAAAAAAACAAAAAACCGTGGTGTCAGGCCTGTAGAAGGAGCAAACGCGGAGCCTGTGTGACACATCTAGTCATCCCCTCCATCTGACATCACATCCGCTTGTGATTGCATTCTGGATGTGCTTCAAATTGGCTTGAGGTGGTCCTAGTCCTTGGTTCAGCAACCTTGGCTCTTCTTGTCTTATCTGACAATTCCATCTTCTGCCACAGCAGTTCCTGCAGTTTGGAATGTTTGCCACAATGTTTGGTATTGATGAGCCTTTACTTATTCGTAACCTGTGTGTTTTTATGACCATTGCTTATTAAAGTTGTATACTATTGCTGCACTTAGAAGGCACTTTCTCTATTTTTTCGTTTATTTCTGATGCATTTGAAAATGCTGTACATGTGAAACTACACTGCTGTGTCAAGACACCTTTGAAAAGTCTGGTCCCTAACACTAAATTATCTGAATTCCCAACTTTGGGACATTATACAACCAAAACAAAATTTGCCCGTGGGACTTTAAATGAGGCAAGTAAGGGGGCCAACAAAAATGGTGATAAATAGTAGCATGGTTTATTGGACATGAGAAAAAGTAATAACATGACAGCCCATCCAGTACAGTGACATGAGATCAAAAAGTAAAAGCATGGTAGCCCAGCCAGTACAATGACATGAGATCATTTTGCTGAAAAACAGTCATATAGATGGGTGTAATGAGTATGTAGGTAATACAAGCATATAACACTCTATGCATTTCGCGAAGAAATCTCGCTTTTTCAGGAGTACGTCTTGTATATGGTATAATTGCGAAGCCAGGGTACCAAGCGATGATCCCCCAGAGAGCGGGCAGCAGAATGGGTCTAGCCTGGGAGCTGAAGGGCGGAGCCAACAGTAAACCACCAGGGGGGCACACCGGGGTGGACAGGGCTGTAGAGTAAGTGATTCCACTCATGTCACACAACATCAGGGTAGGCAACAAGGAAGTGTCCTCCAAGGAAATCATGTGAGAATGAAAAAAAAAAACCCAAAAACATATACAGTATAGGAATGTCGAAATTGAGCGCAGAGCTTTTCCTTAAAGTCACAGCAAAACACCAGAAGCACAACATTGGTCAAAGCATGTGAAGACCCCCAGTGTTTGTCTTTACTCAATCCAACAAAGCAACAATGTAAGGCCAAATTAAACCTAGCAAAAAACAATAGAAAGGTGCACATGGGCAGAGCATTATAGAAAAAAATACATAAATTAACTTTCTCCAACTGGTCAGCACAAAAATGTATTGCCTTGTATATTGTCCTGGCCATGTGTGCCTTTCCTTTTTTTGTTAGTGTTGAATTTATTTGCGTGAATGCCACTGTTGCATTGGTATATATGAGGTCTCTAAGGATGCAAGGGGAGGGCATCAGGATCCACGAAGGGCAAGTGCAGCAAATCTTGACCAAAGTGTGATTTTGTCAAGAGTTACTCTTTTAACTAGAGCTAGACTTTTGGCGTTCCCTGAGCTTTTAAATGTGTGATGAGAGGAGGTAGGATGTGTATTCTAGTTACACTGCATCCCAGTATTCACACTTGCTAGGTGTCAGAAATATTCCAATACACTTCTACAGGCTAGAGGTCCAGGAAAATCAGTATCTCCAGCCATATTTACTCTTTCAGAGCCACCATTAGCCTCAGTACCATCAACAATATAGGCTAAGCCCTTCCTGTGCCTACCAGAGCATTTTCATGGAAGCCATCACTTCTGTGAGAATGAATCCAAAGCATCAGCCCTAGTACTCTAAGTGCTGATTCAGAATCACTGCCTTACTCAATGAGACAAGCTTATTAAATAGCCCTATCTATGCTCGTCTTTCAGAAACAGAATGTCAGCCTCACATTTAAGATTACACCCAGCTTTTAGGAGCTGTTTTTTAGGCTAGACTGACTGACAGGCAAAGCACTAAATAGGATAATAATATTATATAATACAATAGCAAATGTAAAACATTTAAAAGATGTCTACCTATCTATTTTATGATGCTACAGCACTGGCACTGGTGGACCAATGAGATTGATCCTTATGTTAGAACCAACATTTTTGTTTATCTTCTCTTTTGTTTCATTCTGATCCCATTTTAATATTTCATTATTTCTGTAGAATTTGTAAGAGTTAAAAAAAGTATCCAACCTACAACATTGTACTTTTCAAGCAAATTTGCATGATATAAAATATAACATTTATCTAAAGGAAAAGAGGTTAAAAAAGAAAGAAGGAAATGAGAACACATTGAAGCAATATTTTTTGTAAAATTAATGTCCAGCCAGATCTTATTTTATTTGGCTTGGATAGGTTAGGGTGTTGAGTTTTTATTGGTGTTTGTTTCCTATTGAGGATCCAACTTTCATTTCTTGCTCCAGATGACCACTTTACAGGAAGTGAAGAGTCTTTCAATGGGAATGCAAGCAGAAATTAAAGTCTGCGCAAGGTTCTAATTCTTCCCTGGTCTACTCTATCTTCGGTTTCTTCTTACTTCCTGTCCTAATGATCCCACAGGATGTGAAGGGGATATAGAGAGCAATACAAACCAAATAGAGATTTTAGCTCTTTCTCACACTAACCAAATTTTCTTTTTTAAATGTTTGGATTTTGTCAGATTGCCTTGAACTCTTTAGCTTCATTTGAATGTTCTTTCAATTGAAGGCTGGTAGAACTGATATAGAAAGCTTCCACAATTATAGTGGCATGGGAAAAAGCTAACTCATGTACTCAAGATCTCTTTTCTATCTGCTTCCAGAAGTAAATTGATTAAAAGATACATCAATGACCAAGGCAGTTAGAAAAACACAATCCAAAACTTCTTACTGGTTCTTTTTCTTATGGATAAAATCTAAATGGAGCCATTAGGCTAGAAATGTTATATCCAGGAAAACTGGACAGTGCCTTCTTAGAACTGGGAGTCCTTCAGAATCTCTCAAGAAGATGATATGGTAACTTAAAAGAGAAGCATGGGATTAAAAAAATCAATCATATTCACCTGTTAGTCACCGGCTCTCTGCTCTGGCCCTCCAGCACTCACTGGAGTGCTGGGCTGTGCAGGGGGCAGCTGGCTTAGGCTCTCAGCAGTGACCTGAGAGGCTGAATCAGCTGCCTGTCAGACAGGTGGATTCCGACATTACATTTGGGATCACTTCAGAGTCTGGACTGGCTTAGTGGTGTAAGCCGACAGCTGACTTTAGCCCACTGTTAGCTGAATACAGGTCACAAAAGTACAGAACTAACTGCACTCCTGGGACCCACAGGAGAAGTGGGCCCAAAAAAGGTTTGGACCTACTTCTCCTTTAACAAGATGTTAAAAGTGCCTAATTAAAGAAGACAAAAAAACTGTAATGAGAAGCCTGGAAACCACCTAAAATAATAAAATTAACATGTTCTGTAGTGGGTTTTGAAGAACACCCTATAAAGAAACATCAATTTATTCTATATTGGTATCTAGAGACCAAAGTCAGTGGGGTTGATTTAACAAGAGTAGAGAATGCAAAATCTGATGTAGCTCTGCATAGTAACCAATCAGCTTCTACCATCAGCTTGTTCAATTAAGCTTTGACAAAAAAAACCTGAAAGCTGATTGGTTTCTATGAAGAACTTCACCAGGTTTTGCACTCTCCAGTTTTAGTGAATTAACCACAGTGTTTCATCATCCCCCTTGCTGTGCTCATGGCATTTGACACAGCAGACCATTACATTCCAACAAAATGCCTCGAGCAATAATGTGGTATAGATGGCTCAGTACTCACATCTTTCCAACAGGCAAATCTTACAGAATCATGTCTGGACAGTATTCCTTCACAAGTTTACCTTTTTCCAACAGAAGATTGCAAGGATCAGCACTGTTAACTTGACTCTTTACAGCAGATGTAATACTAGTCAGCAATACCATCAAAAGCTTTGACCTCCTCTATCATTCCTATGCAGATGACACCTGGTCTTTTGTGTACAGTATCTACATTTCAGGCAGCTATTAAAATAAATGCAATTATGTATTCTCAAAAAAGAAAAATGTTAAATATATTTTTAAATGTATCTAGTGTAAGTATGTGAATTTGAGAGTACCAGGCTCTTGTAATTCCTTGTACAGCAGCATTCAGATTGTTAAAAGAATAGGCAGCACTAGGAGCCAATAAGGCACGCACATATGCTTAGAAGGATGACAGGAGGAAACAGAAGAGAGATGACCTCATCAGTCTGTTCCTCTTCCTTCACAGTCCAACCACAAGCTGGGGGCAAGGAAGTGATCTATCTGTATTGGTCTAACATTACATTAGAGAAAAGTCATGTGACCAATCTGGTTGTGAAATCTAGAAGGCCTGGATGAGCAGAACTACAAATCCCTCATCTCCTAACTATATATATATTAGCTGTTTTTTGTATGTTTGCCTGTAGTTTAGCTTTGAAGTTTAAAGAGCAACTTCAGTCACTCCTTTGTATTTTTTTTTAAATCCCCACTTACCTGTTATTCAGGCATGTCCTCGTGTCCACGATTCAGATACACATCCTCCCAGCGGATCCAGTGGTTCTGTGCTATAGTCTGCTAATCAAGTGCAGTAGCCTGGGTCATGTGCCACTGTCTTGGTACTCATCAGTCATTGGAACCCGGCTGCCTCCTCTGGGCTTAGGCAACTGGCCTCCCATGATATGTGTAGCACTGCTCAATGGCCGCTGTCACCGCCTATTCCTTTGGCCTCCTAGGATATGTGATGTGGAATCCCAGAAGGCCGAGGCAGCAGGTAAGAATGGCGGCAGAGGGGGATGAGGCATGAAGTGTGGAAAAAGCAGTAATCAAAAAAATAAATAAAAGTAAATCCATACCGCAGAAAGGTGTGAGAGTGTAGGGAGCCATAGGTGATCTGGGGGTGGAAGGCCTGCCCAAGGTCAAGGGTTCAGTAGATGAAATGTAAAATAAGCTGTCTTACCAGCAAGCATGAAAAACCCTGCTTCTAGCTCTAAAACAATCTATAACCTGTATCCCTGTAAACCTGGTGACCTCTCAGTAGTACATTGTTTTCATGTACAGCAATACTGGTCACCAACACTCTACATACAATGTGAATCAGAAGTATACACCTGCACCTGAACATTGGGGGAGAAGCTAATTTTAAAAAGACGACTATAGAACCCTGAATTTTCTTAAATTTTAAAATCGAAATACATTTTAGAGTCAGGCACTGACACTAAAAATGTGAAAATGTGAAAATGCTTTTATTTGGGATTCCTAAATTCAGTATTGTCATGTCAATGGGCTTGATTTACTAAAGCTGGAGAGTGCAAAAACCAGTGCAGCTTTGCATGGTAGCCAATCAGCTTCTAACCCCAGCTTGTTCAATCAAGCTTTGACAATAAAACCTTGAAGCTGATTGGTTTCTGTGTGGAGCTGCACCAAATTTTGCACTTTCAGGCTTTAGTAAATCAACCCCAATGTGTAATTTATTTTGCCAAATTTTCCTTTTTTCCAGAAGTATTTAAAATAATTTTGACAAAGAACAAATTATGTTTTTTAGAATTTGTATTAGTCATTGCAATTAGTCAGGGAAAAAATCCACAATAGGAGAAAAGGACTCCTGGTATATACAACACAGCTCCAGCAGGAGGCAGCCATGACCTATTCTAGCAAGAAGCTGGAAACCTTTGTCTGCTAAGTAGAAACAAAATATAAAGCACAGTTGTGGTTCAGCCCATTGAGCTGTTCCATTGTTTGTGCAGTTTGAGAGGGACAACTGAAAAGCCACTTGGACTCTTCCTTAAGCAATGTCTTAAGACATTTCACTATATTCTTATCACACTAACATCATGTCAATAAGTCAAGAAAGTGAAATCAGGAGGAATGTTAGGATGTTTTTCTTTAGGAACATTTCCATTCAGCTGCCAATTGTTCTACTTCTGCTTCAACTACTCCAACTAAATTCCTGTGCAGAATCAGAGCCAGATATAGGAAAAACCCCGGACGGAGCTTCTACTTTAGCATTTGTTTTTGACGTCACTGGATCCATGTATGACGACTTAGTTCAAGTGATTGACGGCGCATCAAAGATTTTAGAAACATCTTTAAACAGACCGAAAAAGCCGCTGTATAATTTTGCTCTGGTGCCATTTCATGACCCAGGTAAGAACATTTTTGTCTATGTTAATTAAAAATGTGTATACCTTTAAATAAATGTCAGTTGTGTTTTTATAACAGTGAAGAATACAATATACTTACGAAATATAGATAGGGCTATTTATCAGGAGTATTGCTCATTATTTATCATGTAACTCATTCGGTTATCTATTTGCTTATCTGATTATATGAAATGATTTAGCCACCCACATCATAAAGTAACATTTTGTAATTCAGATATTATGCAGAAACATAACACACTTTCAGGTGAAATAAACTGTAGTGGTCTAATTTAGTATTTTGTTGCCCTAAAATTGTCCAAAACTAGTAAAAAGCAGAATAAAGTATGAGTAGGATGAATTAAAAAGTTTGGCGTGTTATATGAAGCAAAGCAGGAACAAATCCTTAGCCTTTAGTCATGCTGACATTCTTTAACCCTTTTGATGTACATTTTTAACCTCCCCGAGCTCTTTCAAGTAGCAAGAATCCAATGCAGGAAATTATCACAGCCTAATGTTAATTCTTTTGATGTTTATTTGTTGGATCATTGCACTTTACCAACCTACTACAAGTTCTGTACTTGCTTTAGAGTTAAATGTCTTTTGGAAGATGTGGATCTAATTTGGTTGGTTACAAATTCTTTTAGATTCTCAAATTAGAAAACATTGTGCAATAGTAAATGGTTTACATAGATTTTGCCTTTAGGATTCTTCCCAATGCAAGTTAAAGAATTGGTTATGTGGCTTGTGTAATTGGAACATGAACAAAAGTGCATGTTATGTGTCCGATTTTATTGGAAGAAACAAACAGGATCAGACGGTTTGGGATTTGACCCAGAATACCCTAACTGGCACAGTTACAAATTATGGTTTTATAAAAGACCTTTTATCTCCAATCATGAATATAATGGATAGAGATGGTGAACTGGACAGTGATGGATGGGGCATCAGTCTGTTTGCACATTTGTATACTGGGAATAAAACAGGTTATTAAAATGTTCTCTTTTTTCACATTGGCTATTTAAATTGTATACTCCAGGCACCTTCTGCAAAGAGGAAAAATGGCCTACCTACCTTCTGCTTCAACGTTTCATCCAGACACCAGTACCCCCTTCCCACCATCCTGCTACAGTTTGGCAGTGACCTGTTTATAAAGCAGTTTGCTTTGTCTTACAAGTAGAAAAAAAAGATACCTCAGAGTCTATAACAGAACTAAAAGCAAAACTTTCTACATTTTGGATAGAGTAAGGGAATGTTATAAACCCTGTCAGTTTTTTATTCTTTGCCATTTGTATCCCATTGCGGAGATTTTCCTTCACTTCCTGTCCCGTAGCCAAAACAGGAAGTGAAAGGTTCACTAGAACTAGTGTCCCCATTGGAAGATTTCCCCTTTATTACTTTTCTGGGGACAACCCAAACTTTGGGACTTTCTTTCACTTTCACTTGCAATGATAACATTAAACAGGACAAACAGAGAAGGGAATCTCCCTAACAGGGTCACAGAGAGCAACAAAAACCTGGTTTCTAAATCCTCTCCACTCTATCCAAAACTGAAAAAAAAGTTTTGACTTTAGTTAGACTTTAAGAAAAGACGGAAAGCTGTACAGATTTCAGGAGGTAGACATAACCACACCACATGTGAGCTGCTTTCTGAAATCCAGCTACAGTCGGTTACATATAACTAATCACATTGCTAAACTCCCAGATAAATTTTATTTGATGCATTGAGTTTTTTGTTAACATTTTAAAATGAATATAAAGGTTGTATTTTTTTTTAATAACAAACAATGGTTTTGCAGCCCCGATCCTCTTCTTTTTGGGTCTCCCACTGGCAGTCCTGGCTCCACCCCTCTGCCTAGTGCCCCCAATAGCAATCCTCTTGCTACTCGAGCAGGGCACTCGAGCAGACTCACTCCTGAGCTGTGCTCCTGTGAATGGACATTGTCCATTCACACACAGAGCGTGACTTGGCCCTTCCCCCACTCTCTCCTCATTGGCTCACTGGCAGTGATTGGCAGCAGAGGAAGCCAATGAGGAGAGAGAGACCTGGGAGCATAATGTGCTTGTTACAGTTGTGCTCATAAGTTTATATACCCTGGCAGAATTTATGATTTCTTGGTCATTTTTCAGAGAATATGAATGATAACACAAAAACATTTCTTTCACTCATGGTTAGTGTTTGGCTGAAGCCATTTATCATCAATCAGCTGTGTTTACTCTTTTTAAATCATAATGGCAACAGAAACTACCCAAATGACCCTGATCAAAAGTTTACATACCCCAGTTCTAAATACTGTGCATTGCCCCCTTTAACATCAATGACAGCTTGAAGTCTTTTGTTGTATTTGTGGAGGAGGCTCCTTATCTTCTCAGATGGTAAAGCTGCCCATTCCTCTTGGCAAAAAGCCTCCAGTTCCTGGAAATTCTTGGGCTGTCTTGCATGAAAAGCATGTTTAAGATCTCCCCAGAGTGGCTCAATAATATTGAGGTGGGGAGACTGAGATGGCTTCTCCAGAACCTTCACTTTATTCTGCTGTAGCCAATGACAGATCGACTTGGCCTTGTGTTTTGGATCATTGTCATGTTGGAATGTCCAAGTACATCACATGCGCAGCTTCCTGGCTGATGAATGCAAGTATTCCTACAGTATTTTTTGATAACATACTGCATTCATCTTGCCATCAATTTTGACCAAATTTCCTGGGCCTTTGTAGCTCACATATCCCCAAAACATCAGCGATCCACCTCCGTGTTTCACATTAGGAATGGTGTACCTTCATCATAGGGCTTGTTGACTCCCCTCCACATGTAGCGTTTATGGCTGTGGCCAAAAAGCTCAATTTTGGTCTCATCACTCCAAATGACTTTGCGCCAGAAAGTTTGAGGCTTGTCTCTGTGCTGTGACCATGCAGCCCATCTTTCTTCATGTGCCTCCTTTTTGTGCATCTTGAAACAGCCACACCAAATGTTTCCAGAGAGTCCTGTATTTCACCTGAACTTATTTGTGGGTTTTTCTTTGCATCCCGAACAATTTGCCTGGCAGTTGTAGCTGAAATCTTAGTTGGTCTACCTGACCGTGGTTTGGTTTCAATAGAACCCCTCATTTTCCACTTCTTGATTAGAAGTTGAACACTGCTGATTGGCATTTTCAATTCCTTAGATATCTTTTTATATCCCTTTCCTGTTTTATACAGATCATCTACCTTTTACTGCAGATCCTTTGACAATTCTTTTGCTTTCCCCATGACTCAGAATCCAGAAACGTCAATGCAGCACTGGATGAAAGGTGAGAGGGTCTGTCAGGAGTCCAGAAACTCATTGACCTTTTATGCACACACTCTAATTACAAGCAAACAGATCACAGGTGAGGATGATTACCTTCAATAGCCATTCAAACCCCTTTGTGTCAATTTGTGTGCATGTTATCAGGCCAAAATCACCAGGGTATGTAAACTTTTGATCAGGGTCATTTGGGTAGATTCTGTTGTCATTATGATTTAAAAAAAGTAAACACATTTCATTGATAATAAATGGCTTCAGCCAAACACTAATCATGAGTGAAAGAAAAGTTTTTGTGTTATCATTCATATTCTCTGAAAAATGGCCAAGAAATCATAAATTCTGCCAGGATATGTAAACTTATGAGCACAACTGTATGTATATATGCCTAGGCATTCTATAGAATATCTGATGTCATGCATTGCCTGTAACATATACATAATTGCAATATAGTTTTGACTTCTGATGTTCCTCTCCTGAGAAAATACTGCCCAACTATATAGTTAAGATCTTTCTAGATATGTACCCACAGTCCCACATACATCACAGTCTCAGTTGTCTCTCTAGTTATCAAGGCTTAAAGCTGAATGTCAGGAATTAGCTGAAATGTATCCTTGCAGTGCCCCTTCCCTCCTTGAAATACAAGGGTTAAAGTGGAATTTAGAAAAAAAATGCTGGGAGATAGGATTTTTATGAGTAAAGAGACCCTATTGGTCTCTTCTGTCATAACTGCTTCTCCTTGCCTGTCATATTAATGTACACTGCATACATTTACAGCACCACCTTGCGCCATGATAATGTGACTCCTGTGCGCATGTACAGGAGTGACGTCATCACGGCCCAGCCAATCAGGCAGTCAAGGAGTCCAAACCCAGAAAAAAGACCTGGAGAGAATGGACACTCCCATGACAGCTGACAGGGCAGTGCCTGAGGAGATCACTTGGCAGGTAAGTCTGCCATAATGTGCTAATATGCTATGCATGCTAGTAAATTATGGCATAACACCATTTTAAATGTATTTATGCAGAGGTTTAATTCCAGTTTAAATGCTCATTTAGCATGTGGGTGCATGAATGAGATGTAATGCATACCTTATTCATGAATCTAGCATGGTCCATCCAGCTTTCCAACCAATTCAGCGCTGTCACTTCTCTAAGGTGTTTTGGGCCACGACTGAAAGCTCACTTCCTCACATTCAATGCAGGGTTAAAGTATAACTATAGGCAAAACACTTTTTTTAGTGTAGACAGAGTGGAGAGAGATTAAAACATCTGTCAGGTTTTCATTGCTGTCTGTGTCCCCACTAGGAAGATTCTCTCTCTCTATTTGTTCTGTTTACTATTATCATCTAAGGTGAAAGTAAATGAAAATGCCAAATTTTGGGTAGTCTCCGTGACAGTAACAGAGGGGACATTTTACAATAGCGACATTAGTTCTAATGACCTTGGTGACAACCAGGGATTCCCTCACTTTGGAGAGATTTCCCACTCACTTCCTGTTTTGGCTATGGGACAGGAAGTGAATGGAAATCTCCACAATGGTACACAGATAGCAAATAAATAAATAAATAAATGAAAGGGGTTATAACCCTCCCTTTACGTGATCCAAAATGAAAAAAAAGTTTGCCTTCTTTAGTTACTGTAATAGCGGTGCCTGCATGTTATGACACTAAGGGGCTGTCCACAGCCTGGAGCCTCAGACAAAGAAGACTTGCAACAGATAGAGGGATAGGGTAGGTAATACAACTCATTCCTGCATGCCTAGACTAAACACATATTTAACCCCTGCAGTGCGTGGGGGCCCCTTTGCAAGGGTAGATTTCAGTGGCGGCTGGTGAAGTTTTAAGATGGTGGGGCGCCAGACCCTGCCCTTCCTTTTTGGCTCCTCCCACTCCCTAGAAGCTATACCCCTTATAGACTCCACCCACTCTGTACACAATGTACAGTATAACTCAGCTGTCAGTCCTAATTCTCAATAAAATTTTGCAGGCTCATTCATCCATTAAATCCCAAAGGTAAAGAACTACATTAGCTGTGAGGTCTGCAGAGGAGCCCAGCACAGACTGGTATTATGTGGGTTTTCATGTATGTGGTATTTATGCGGTATGCCATCAAGCTCCATCCTAATTCCTTATTTGATAGTAGGAATGCTGGAAATCCTCCAATAACTCCTAACACATGGTGAGCCATAGAAATGTCCCTGGTTTTTGGAACGGACCAGCTTCACTAACATAAATCTTCATTATCTGTCAAAAAAGTTCAAAATGTAATTATAAAATCAGGTGATTTAAGACGGCATTCATTGGAAAGCAGTTATTGTAGAGAAATAGTCATGAGTAGACATTCCTCTTGTTCTGTTGTTTGATGCTGAGGTACACAGAGGCTGAGCAAGGCTCCATGAAAACAGGCAGCTTCAACCAACAAAGCAGCAACTCCACTCCTGGTGACTTATTGGTCCCTGCATTGTAAGTAATGAATCATTACTTACAATGCACTGAATGCAGGGATGAAGAAGTCACCAGGAGTGTAGTTGTTGCTGTGTTGGTTGAAGCTGCCTGTTAAACAGTAAAGTATGAAGAGCTGAGGGTGTGCGGTGCTGCTGAGCTCTGTGGTCCCCCGATGTCAGCAGACTAATTGCAGATCAATTACTGCCTGTGTATCCCTGAGAACTCCCTGTGACTTACATGCCAGCTCAGAGTTCTTATCCTACTGCTGAGCTTTGGAAGGGACCTGGTCAGCCTTATGTGTTATCTATGGATGCAGACTAATCATTGCCTGTGTATTGCTGGGAGCTCCCTGTCATTTATGGTCAGAGATCTTACCTTGCAGACACTGATGTGCTTGGATCTGATTGTCCCTGGCTGAGCTTCTCCTTCCCTCCAGCTGTAGTCACCCATGATGATCCATGCAGGCAGGAAATGTGCTGCTTCCTCTCCTCCATTGAGCGATCACTCATGTCCTCCTCCTCTGCTCTGGACAGGATGGTGGGTGGGGGAAAAGTCCCTGGTGGAGAGTGGAAACACTGCTGGAGGTAGAGACTAAGTGTCGGAGTGTGACTTGTGGAGGGGGGGCATGGCTGGGCAGCAGGCCAGGATGTGCAACTGCAGGCAGAGGAGATCTTGGCTCCCCCCCTAGGCAGAGATCAAATGGATTAAGCAGTTCAAGGTCTGTATTTTCAGACGCCCCAGCAGGCTGCTATTCTCAGAATAGAATGTTGGAAAACAGCCAATGAGGGTGGAGAATTCATTTTACTGTGTTCTAGATAGAGCTTTTTAATGAAATTTTGGACAGCTACCTTGTTGCTAGGCAGATTACACTTCTATTTCTTATCTAATCTATCTACTCTAGCAATTAGCAACTGAAGCACAGCTAGAGAGAAAGTCCAAAGATTTTTTTTTTCTTTGGCGTTTCTCTCTAGCTGTGCTGCTGTTGGTTAATAAGTATAGTTAATTTTTATTTTTATTTCTAACTTATTTTTTTGGTGGGGTGTTGCCCCAGGAGTAGAGTTGAGCAAACCCGAACTGTAAAGTTCGGGTTCGTACCGAACTTTGCGGTGTTCGGGACCCAAACCCGAACTTTTGAAAAGAAAGTTCGGGTTCTGGTATTTTTTTCCCGTTTGTTGAATAGCTGCAGGGCAGCCAATCAACAAGCGTTTCACTGGTTTGCCCTTAGAAGCCATCACAGTCATGCCTACTAATGGCATGGCTGTGATTGGCCAGTGCATCATGTGACCCAGCCTCTGTATGAGCTGGAGTCACGTAGTGCTGCATGTCATATGCTCTCAGGCTAGTGTAGGGAGAGGATGCTGCTGGTGCTGTAAGGGATAGATTATTGTTATTTCCCTATCCCCATTTCTTTGTAGGGCACTTGTCCTACTCTTACCCCCACTTTTCTTCCTTTTGCAGCCCTCTAGCACTTTCCAGGACTTTTTTACAGGCATTTTTGTGCCCAAAATTTCGGGTCCCCATTGATTTCAATGGGGTTCGGGGTCAAGTTCGGACCGAACCCAAACCCAAACTTTTCCACGAAAACCCGAACCTGAACCTACATCCAGGTGTCCGCTCAACTCTATCCAAGAGCCCTTATGGACGAGCCTCCACTGGTAGATTTAATCTAATTCCTAGAGTTCAGGTATATTATTATTATACACGATTTATATAGCGCAAGCAGTTTGCGCAGTGCTTTACAATATAATGGCAGACAATACAGCAACAATACTACTCAATACAAGAGGGTTAGGCGGGCCCTGCTCCTGCGAGCTTACAATCTAATAGGTGAAACAAAAGGTAGTAACTGTGATGGATGAACTGATGAGGGAAGTAGAAGATTTGGTTGTTAGCTGAAGCCAGGATAGGCCTCCCTGAAGAGATGAGTTTCCAGGGATTGCCTAAAAGTGGACAGAGTAGAGGAGATAACTGGACAGATTGGGGTAGTGAGTTCCAGAGGATGGTCGAGGCTCTGGAGAAGTCCTGGAGACAAGCATGGGAGGAGGAGACAAGCTAGATGGCAGGGGGTCTTGGGAGGAGTGGAGAGGACAGTTTGGGTATTTGGAGATAAGATTGGTGATGTAGCTCAGGACAGAGTTAAATTGCTTTGTATGTTATTGTTAGTGTTTTGAATTTTATTTGTTGGGCAATGGGAAGCCAGTGCAGGGATTGACAGAGAGGAGTGGAGGGCACTAAGCAGTTGGTAAGGTGGATGAGTCTGGCAGTAGCATTCATGATAGACTGAAGAGGGGATAGCTTGTGGAGAGGAAGGCCAATGAAGAGGGAGTTACAATAGTCAGGGCGAGAGATAACAAGGGAGTTAATAAGTTGCTTAGTGGTTTCAACGGTTAGAAAGGGGCGTATTTTGGAGCTGTTACGGAGGTAAAGTCTGCAAGATTTGGACAGAGATTGGACTTGGGGCTGAAAGGACAGGCCAGGACTTAGTACTCTGGCATGAGGGGAGGGACAGATGGTTGTATTATTGCTCTTGATGGACAAGTCAGGGGAGGGAGCAAGGGCTGGAGGAAAAATTAGTTTGAGGAAGTGGTGTGACAGGTTTAAACCTTGCTCCAACTGATGATCCACTGCACCTGAAATCCTTGAGGTTATTGTCCATTTGCCTTTTAATGAAGTCTAAGGCACCCCATAGATGAGCCAAATTTTTTATTCAACCAATCCTCATCATTGTGCTATTGTATTTTGACTGTGGAGAGACTTCTCCATCATCAGAGTGCACTGATCAGGCCTGGCGGCTATAGCCAGCGGCGCTGATTTAGTGGGAAAAGTCTGACAGGATGGTTGTACAGAAGTCGATTGATAGATCAACTTCTTTACAATCTCCCTGCCCATACATTGGTCAAATTTTGATCCACGTATATTGGTTTAAGTCTGGTTTGCAAGTGTTGCAGAGCTGACCTGATTTTACTATGGCACTGAAACCAAGACATACAGTTTAAGAAACTGTGAGCTCATAAGTACAATAGTGTGAGCTCATAGTGGAATAAACCCCATGTGATCATTAATGCAAAGCTTGTAGGGAAACAACGGTACTCCCCAAGAAAATGACGTGGAGCAATGCCAAGCAACTCTATTGCCTTTACAAATCACATGACATGCTGAACAGGTCTCTTGGGACATCCCCACTTTCTTTCATGCTTGAAGGATGAAGGGAAGAAATATAAACATAATATAAATATAAACAAAGAGATTTTCCTTTTCATACATGAGGTTAGAAAACTATAAATTGAGTCGGAAAACTGTAGCCATGACTTCTGTTGTCTTTTCATTCAATTTCATAGTCTATGTCACATATGTCAACCACAAGGCAGCGAGCTGAATGTGGCCCTCCAGGCTCCCTCCCTCCGCACCCGCTCCCTGCTATCCCTTGTAAACACAAGGGAGAGCTTTGCCCTCAGTGACTCTCAGATCTAACAGATTCCGGCACGCACTCACAGTAGGACACAGCAGAGACAGATCTCCAGAATCTGAGAGAGAGAATGATCTTACTGCAAGGCAAGGCAGAACTGTTTACACAGGGAAATGCTAGAGCCAAATACACAGATAGTAGAGCCGCCTACACAGGGAGATACTAGAGCCAGGCTAGGCAGGAGAAAGAGATGTGAGGAAGTTTTGTGGGGGAGGTTGGGGTTGAAAACTGTGCATAGTGCACCCCTAAAACCTGCACTCTACACAACACACCCGTGAATGCTGCACTCTGTACATAACGCACCCCTGGACCTTGCGCTCTGTACATAGCATAGTCCTGTACTCTGCACATAATGCACTCCTGAACCCTGCACTCTGTACGTAGCTTACCCCAGATACAACTGGCCCTTTGAGGGCAACCATACTGCTGATGTGGCACGTGATGAAATTGAGTTTGACACCCCTGGCCTATGTTATAGGACATGTAAATATATGCGTTAGCGGGGTGGAGCCAGCAATCGGCATGTGAGGAGTGCAGGGTCTGAGCTCTATCTGCAGATCCTATATCCTGCGTTGATCCTGCTTGCAGACACCCAAATCCTGCACACAGCTGAAGGGGTATGAGCGCCGGGAACCTGCCGCTGTCACAGGGGATGATGGAGTACGGACCCCCTCTGCCAAAAACCCCGGGAGACCGGCTGGCTCGCTCTGCATGGGGATCCTGTCCCCTACAAGTACGCCTGAGCCGGTGAGGCCCAGACCCCCCTAGGGTTCGAGAAAAATGCAGGGGAAGATCCTTTGACGGGTGGGACACCGGCAAGGGGGGTGAGGACTTAAGAGCTGAGGAGGAAGCAGAGGGGGAAGAAGCACAGTGGTGTAGTGGTTAGCACTTTCGCCTAGCAGCAAAAGGGTTGCTGGTTTGAATCCCAACTACGAGACTACCTGCCTGGAGTATGCATGTTCTCCCTGTGCCTGCGTGGGTTTCCTACGGGTACGGGTTTCCTCCCACACTCCAAAGATATGCTGGTAGGTTAATTGGATCCTGTCTAAATTGGCCCTAGTATGTGTATGTATGAATGTGAGTTAGGGACCTTAGATTGTAAGCTCCTTGAGGGTAGGGACTGAAGTGAATGTACAATGTATATGTAAAGTGCTGCGTACATTGATGGCACTATATAAGTACCTGAAATAAATAAATAAAGGAATGTCAGACAAAACTCACTGATCACTGTGAAGAGCTTAAACTAAAGTTTTCCTTAATTAAACAGGACATGCTTAAGATTAAGGAAAAGGCTAAGGTTGCTGATGGTCGCATCGCCTCTCTGGAGGAGGTGGTTAGACCTATAGACTCTGCGGTTTAGTTGGCTAAAGAAACTCTGTCTGAACATACTATAAAAATGGACATGGAAGACCATATGAGACATAATAACATCCACTTAGTGGGCTTTCCATAGGGAGCGGAGGGAAAATGCCCTGAGGATTTCCTGGAAAGATGGCTTAAAGACAATATGGCTCCTGGTACTTTTACTAAGCTATTTTCTGTTGAACGGGCTCATAGGGTCCCAGGTAGAGCGCCACCAAAAGGTGTGGTGCCCTGTCCTATGATAGCAAAGATTCTGCATTTTCGGGACCGGGAAAATATTCTGACTATGGCTACCGGATCTCTATATATCCTGACTTTTCAGTCACCACCCAGAAAAAGAGAGCAAGTTTTCAGCCTGTGAAGAAACGCCTCAGAGATCTTAACATGATTTATAGTATGATTTACTCAGCTAAACTGCGCATAGCGTATAGTGGAAAAGTACATTTTTTCACAACACCTGCAGAGGCCTCTGGCTGGCTAGATGCTCGTGGCCGGCCGAGGGGTGGGGAATCTCCTCGTCCTCCCCAGAGAAGAAGATGCTATATTGTGTCCAGTCATGATGTGCAATCATTTTGTGGACCTTTACCGTTTTGCCTGATAGAGGATCTGTTATTATGCCCCCTTGAGCTACTGTTAATGCAATATTTTCTCCGGTGATTGGAACATACACCAAACTGTGTGACTATATTACTTTCCTGATTTTTTTTTCTTTTTCTTTTTTATGGTTCTGCTATATATATAATTTTTTTCAAAAGCTGTATATCTGTGGATGCAAATTCTGTTAGCTGCAAGACATTTTGGTTAAAGTAACCCTCCCCTTTTTTTGTTTTTTCATCTGAAATTTTTTATTATTGGACAGATGTGGTTCCTCGCGGAAGTGGGGACCTGTGAGGTGCTCATAGACCTCGCGCTCACTTCTCTTCCATAAGTTTGGTAGTTATGGGATCAGAGCACTTATCAAGTTGGGGCTGGACTTGAACTGGACTTCCTTTTGGACCTTGGGTGCTGGGTAAGAGGCTATTGGGCCATAAGGAACTGCCTAGTTTTGTGGAGGGCTGAAACTGTTGTTGGTGGGAGAGCTCTGGGGCCCTGGATGTCTACCTCCTCAGCTTTGGGTAGGGAAGGACCTGAGTATGGCTAACACAGGCTAATCATTTACAATAGTGGTTGGTCTTAGAATAGTTAAACTAAAAATGTTGCGCTCGAATAATTCAACCAACCAAATTGAATAGTGTTAAGGTGCATATAAATGTGCAAACGTACCTACATAGTTCAAACCATATTAGGCATGTTACAGATAACAAATGCAAATAAGGGATGGTAAAATACAAAGTCTATAGTTCACAATCCCAATGGTAGATAAGCCAAAGAATAAGCTTACCAGAATAGTTGGATTCACCTAGTCTTATGACCAGTGAATGAATCAGGCTTGTGTGGAATCTGTCAACCACAGTGACATTTGGCATCAACCTCCAATCAGCTCATGAACGTGTCTCCCGAACGATCAATGGAAATTCTCAGGATACCATCACAGATGTTAGGACATGTATGGAGAAAAGAAGCTCCACATAGTGCATTATCAAATGAAGGGACACCTTTATTGAACTTAGAACAATAGAAGCAATAATAATAAAAGCCAGCAATGCAGATAAAATCAAAGTAAAAGAACACTGTGATAGGCACACGGTCCTCACGGTACACTTAAGTTCAATAAAGGTGTCCCTTCTTTTGATAACGCACTGGAGCGTCTTTTCTCCATACCCCTCGCGGCTACGCTGAGGTCAAGTAGTACCTTTTCAGGGTTGCGAGTGGGAGGTATGGAAGAGCGCATCTCACTGTACGCGGATGATATGCTACCATGTTTACAGGACTCGGGACCTTCACTGGCGGAGGCAGTTAGGCTGATCCGGGAGTTCGGAGAATACTCTGATGTGACAGTCCCTGCAGATTGTCCTATACCGGTCTCTGAGTCTTTTAGATATTTAGAGATTATAGTGCAGCTCCCTATATCTAGGTTTGTGGAGGATAATTTGGTGCAGATGATGAGCGTGTTTCGGGAGTGGGTACAGAAGTGGCAAACCCTGCCACTCACGGTAATGGGACGCATAAATCTATTTAAAATGATTTTACTTCCTAAATTTCTGTACCTTCTCTCGAATTCACCAGTTTTCATATCAAAGAAACTGTTCAGGACCATAAATTCAGTCCTGGTGGGTTTTCTGTGGGGACCCCATCCCCCCAGGGTGTCCTTAGCAGTTTTGAAGTTGCCTGTGGCTAAGGGAGGTCTTGCTCTCCCGGATCTGCGCTCTTATTTCTTTGCCTCCCAACTGGTTTTCCTGCACTGGCTATTCTTTCCCCAGACCCCTAATGCCACTACATTAGAGGAAGCGACGATTTCCACTTTGCAAGAAGCTCTCCTGTATATGCTGTACCGTGGGGAAGTTCCTGGTAGAGAGGTGGGATCTGTGATGGAGCTCCCAGGTAAAATTTTTCGTATCTGCGCGTAATTGACACAAGATACTCCCTTAAGTTTACCTCCTAACATCCTGCTCTGATGTAATCCAACCCTGGTAGAACTCTTCAAGATTGTCGATGGACAGGCCTGGACCCGATTTGGGGTAAAATACCTCCATAACATTTTTCAGGAAGGTGGACTTGGAACTTTTAGGCAGTTTAAGGATCTCTTTGGGGTGCTGGGGACTTGGAGCTTTAGGTATAAGCAGTTGAGGCATGGGGTGCGGGCACAGTTTGGTGGGAGGGATGAATACTGCCCTGGAGTCCACAGTTCTCAACCCTGATCTGGTTAAGAGGATCTCTACATATTATTTAGCAGTGGGACCAGATGATTTGAAGGTGATGGCTAAGTCAAGATCCCGATGGATTGCTCTGGCGCCGGAGTTGACGGAGGAGATGTGGCAGGAGGTATTGGACACCTTCCTTCCTACAGTAATCTCCTCTCGAGAAAAGATGATCCAACTTAGGTACCTTCACCAAATGTATTATACTCCTGTTCGGTTGTTCCGAATGCATAAGGGGGATTCTCCTGTTTGTCATTAGTGCCTAATAGCTGAGGGGACTTTTCTGCATATAATATGGGACTGTAACAGAATACGGCCCCTTTGGTCCATAGTAACTGCTTTTATTGCTGATAAATATGATCTCCCTAACATATGCTCCCCTGCGATGTCTATTGGGCATATTTGACCAGGAGGACTTGGATGTGTCCACTAGGCTCTTCCTCAGGTTATTTTGAGGCTCGGAAGCTTATTGCAAGGAGATGGATATATACGGAACATTTGACCTTACAATTGTGGATGGCAGTGGTGATTGCAGACTATCCCTCTTTGTCAGATGACGTATGAAGCTAGGGGAGAACCACAAATGTTTAGGAAGGTCTGGTTTTGATGGGTGGATTCAGAGGATACGTTAGAAGTCGAAGAGGGACATGGACGATAGGAGTGCAGGGGTGGAGAGCCGGAGGAGTCGACTGACCCTTTACTAGGGAAATAGCCTCCGGAGCTCTGGCAAGGGAGGAAGGGATTCTCTATATTTTGATATGGAATAGGTTATTACTAACTGCCCATTGTTTTTTTTTTTTTAGTTATTGTTTTTACTTTTCCTCTTTGATTATCACTTCAAATATATGGTTGAGTTGGATATATGAGGAGTCAGGCTGGCTCTGTACCACTCAATGGTAGATGCATATGGGTGGAGGTGGTGGGGCATACTCTGACCACCAACGGGGTGCTGTGATCTGCCATCTAACAGATCGTTTTGAATCCTTATTGTTTACTTAGAGAACTGGATATATACTGTAGTCCTGTGGATGTAATTGAAGACTGTATTGTTTAACTGTCTATATATATGTATTTTTCCTTAAAACTGTGAAGTTTTAATACTGATTTTTGTGATATGCTGTCTTTTCAACAAAGTTGATAAATAAAAAGTATTTTAAAAAAAAATGTATATATATATATATATATATACATATATATGCGTTAGCCATAACACCAATCATATCTAATAAATACATTTAGCATTTGGTTAGTCGTGAACATTTATGAAAACCAGTGGAAAGAAAAGTGAAGGCCATAGCTACACCAACTAGATTCCATTTGTTACTTTTTCAGTTCTTATTAGAACACGAGAGTTTGTTGTCTTACCATGACTACTAATGAGTGAATTTTCATAAATTATCTCCAAAAAAGGACTGATATTGACACTAATAGAAAAAGAAAAAGTAACTTAAGTGAGGGTGTACTCACACTAGGAATATATATAAAAAAAAAAGGAATAGCAATTCATCCAGTGAAAGAGCATGTACATTAGTTCTGTATGAATGGGGCAAAAAACAAATGTAAATAGGCCATATCCTGTGATTTAAAATGGACAATACTCCATTTGGCCGCTAGATGGAGCTAAGTATCAGAGAACGTTCCTATAATACTTAGCTCCATCTAGTGCATTATTTTAAGTTTAAAATCAACTATTTATATTCAAAGAGCACATAGTCTAACCTATTTACATTAATTTTTGCCCCATTTACACAGACTTAATGTACATGCACTTTCACTAGATGAATGGCTATGCAAATTCTTTATAAATCAACCCATAGATGTTTTAACCATGCCCTGGCAGGGTTTAACAACTTAGTCAGGGTTGTTTGTGTAGCATAAGTGCTCCGAACCATGCCCAGATAAGCATACCACTTGGAAACGCGGTTCACTTGGAGTCCGGTACTGTTTGCTGCAGTGTGAGTGTAAACCGTGCCTGTGCACAGAACTCTCCATAGATCACTAAACATTTAACAGGGATCACTGTGGTCTGGCTGGCAGAGGTGATGACGTAAGTGTGCCTGGGAATGCTTCCTATCAAGAACAGCATGTGCGCAGACAATTGGAAGAGCGGGAAGGGGAAACAATTGTACTCGGACCTGGTTCTGATCAACCATGCCCAATATGAGTACACCCTAAAAGTAGACACACTGAAGCAAAATAGTTTCCTATGTAGTTAGGAGGATAGCAACACAAAAACAATATTGTATTAAAAAAAGTTCAATTCTGAAGCACAATTTCTAGATTTCCATCTTTCCAATAGAATTTTCCTTTCTTATAAATTCTAAGGGTGTTTTAACATGATAGTGTATTCAATAATAATAATAATAAAAAATGTTTAGTGGCATGTTGCTGTTGAAAACTATTATCAGTGGATGATATTCTCCCACAATTACTGTTTATTAAGTTAAGACTGGATGACCTTTTTTCAGGAAATACAATCTGCAATAAAAAATATTTACATTTTTACTAAGAACAGCTAAACAAAATCCCAAAAATATATTAACACCAGACGTTTGGCAGAGCTATGAAGACTACAAAATGTTAGGAACTGTCTGTGTTCACATTCCCACCATGAAAACATTTTCTGCTTTATCAGTCTTAAAACGGCCAAGAAGCTCAGATGTGGCCTTGTCTCTTCCTAAGGTTAAGTTCAAAGTGTTCTCATTAGTATTCCAGCACAGGAGCTAAAACCAGAGATGTGGGTGTGTGAAATGCAAAACATTTTTTAGAAAAAAGTAGTGTGGGACTTTACAAGCACCATATACTCAGATAATTAAAAAATATCATAATTTATTACAAATTCATTAAAAACATTAAAGAATCCCTCCTGGATGTGATGTAATGGTGGGTATTCCAACCCCTCAATAGCTATTAAACAGCCTCCAAAATATCAAACAATGTTTGCTAACATATAGCCTTATGGATTACCTATATTAGTATAATAGTAGCATAGTGGCTGCTAATGGGGGTTTTTTTTGGATCCTCCAGTTACATTATATGTAGTTGGTTTGTTAAACATGTTTCACGTTCATACAGACGCTTCTTCAGGAACTCAAGGCGTTAAGGTCTATTTACTACCCTGAAAGGGCAAAAAGACACACAGTCAAAAACATTGATCGATAAATCATAGCATACATTTATGTATACATTCAATACATTGGAATTGCATGAGCAAAGCTGTAACCATATATACTCACATATGCAGACACAGATCAGGTGAGGTAAAGGGGCTGAGCAACCAGTATGAACAATTCCCCTATGTAGAGGAAGATATGGGGACACACCTAAGTATACAATACACTTAGTTATCTGGGCAAAGCCATATGCTAAACATAATATAATTAGGAGCCAATGGAGTAAACTCACATGCACAGAGACAATATCTCAACATATGTGCCGTTAAGCGGGTGTATGTAAAGTATCCAGGACCTGAACAATCATCCAGCAAAGTATATCCGTCCACAACGTAATAGTGGTAAGTTACAATTGCAGTACGGAGTATCAAGTATCATCAAGAGTATGGAACCTTTAACCGGATGCTGCTATGATGTATGGATATCTTCCTCTAGTGGTGTTTGTAATAAAAGAAAATGCAAGTGAGTATACAGATTCTTAAATGCAAGGAGGTATCTAAATGCACTCTGCTTACAATAGACCTTGCAATAACAATTAGCCAAGCTATTTTACCTATTTGGCAGCATGTATGTGAAATGGCAGCTACAGTTCAACCTGAGCCTCATACCACACCTGGGACAAATTAGAAACCCCCAGACTTTTAAAAAGTTAAGCACAGATATTCTTTATCATAAATAAAAGTGATAAGTGTGGCACCAACAAAATCCTTATTTAGAAATGGATTAAAAAATAAAATGTAAATAAAAAGTGCAGCTGCCCCCTTAAGTGTAAGACATAAGGCGCTACTGTATTATTAAAAGTGACATAAACATTAATCCATGAACATAAAAATACAAAATCTTATAAAAGTCCCATCAGTGTGAACCAAATCTTCTTGAAAGACTCCAATCACTGTGATGAAAGATATGCACTGCTCATAATCTCCTTAAAGTGCTCCACCAAACGTGTGTACAAAATGCACACTCACCAACCATCAATACAAAGCCAGCCTTCAGATATTATCAGCTTCTAATTCTCCAACCATAAACTGGATCCAGAAGATCTGGTAGTAACATAAAGGGCTCAAAAACCCAGACCTCCGCAGATATCTCTCTCTCATACAATATTAAGAAAAGGACCCAAATAGAGTAGTAAAGAATATCATGGTATAGTAATTTAATAAAAATTTCTTCAATGTATAAAAACACACAAATGCACACTTATCTTTAGCGGTGCTAGCATCAGCACCAACATTTACAGCCACAGAATGTACACCAGCCGCTCACTCCAAGCCGGCGTGTGTTCCAATTGCAGAAACAATGCCCGAGGTTTAACAATGGCGGACGCTCAGCCTCAATGCATTTTGCAACTTCTGTGTCATCAGGAAGCTGTCTGGAACTTCCTGATGATGCAGAAGTTGCAAAATAAGAAGGAGATTATAAGCAGTGCACTTTCATCACAGTGATTGGAGTTTTTCAAGAAGATTTGGTTTACACTGATGGGACTTTTATAAGATTTTGTATTTTTTTGTTCATGGATTAACGATTATGTCACTTATTAGTTATACAGTAGCGCCTTACTTTTGTTACAGATTTCCTTTAATCATCATCATTCATCATTCTCTCTAGAAGCAGCATTTAAATGTTAAATGTACAACATTACAATGTCTGAAATAGCAGTCTGGCAACTTTGGCAAATGCCACACGCTGGGGCCATAAAAGATCTTGGAAACCTCTGCCACTTTGGTGTGGTGGTAGGTGTAGCCAAGATATGGGCCTGGATGAAAAGGAAATTTTTAAGCCTAACTTCAGCCTTAACTGTTTTTTTTAGAAGAAAATATAAATTCAGTTGCAAGATTATTTATTTTAAACTAATATAATAATTTGTTAATTTTGTCAGTTAAATAACAACTCTAGACAAACGTTTTTGTTTTGGAAATGGGTGGAAGGGTTAAAGTCATTCATGGATATTTTAATTGCTCGTGTCTATGTTTGAGATTCCCTTTGCTTTCTGTTCTTACTTACCGGTACTTAAATAACTTGCGGCTCAGGAAAAAGACAATAAAAAACATTGGATACAAAGAAAAGGCCTGTCTCAAATTTGCAGCTTTGCTGCTGATCAATCACCTTAATTCCCATAGTCTAGTGGGCATGCTGGTACATGAATTTCCATGGGTTTTCTATGCAACATTCTAATGTTGCCTGTTCTCCAACAACACTTGAATAACAGTCTCTGTTAATTCAATCAGCTAAACATCTGGCAGCCGGAGTTTGCCTCTGGGGCCAAATGCCCTAAGTTTGCCATCGAGGCCAAGTACCCTAAGTATGCCCCGGGGCCCAGAACCCTGAGTTTGCCTCAGAGGCCCACTACCCTGAGTTTGCCTTCAGGGGCCCAGTACCACGAGTTTGCCACCGATGTCCAGTACCCTGAACTTGCCTCCGATGCCCAGGTTTGGTTAGGCAAATTTAGCTCTGTGGCTATCTTGTAATCCGCACAGCAGCATGTGATTGCTTTGGGCTGCTCTGGGCTTTCAGAATGTAGTAGGTGGGAGAATCAAATAAGTAACCTGAATATTTATACAGCTCCAGCCAATCCTTGGGAGAAGGTGCCTTGATAATGACTGGGAGAGTGTACAAATAGCCTGGAGATTGGGAGAGCAGTATTCTTTCCTCAGAGTAGAGGTTCCCAGCCAGAAGGGCTGCTGCCTTTCCTGGCAGTCCAGCTGAATATTTTGCCTGTCTCATCGAGGTCCCAGCTGCACATAGATGGAAGAGGGGTTTCAATTAGGCTTCAGTCTGGAGGCTCCACTGAGTAAACTTTCTGCCTGAGTCTGGAGTCTGGCTGAAATTTCACTTGGTCTACCTGACCGTGGTTTGATTTCAACAGAACCCCTCATTTTGCACTTCTTGATTAGAGTTTGAACACTGCTGATTAGCATTCTCAATTCCTTGGATATATTTTTATATCCCTTTCCTGTTTTATACAATTCAACTACCTTTTCCCACAGATCCTTTGACAATTCTTTTGCTTTCCCCATGACTCAGAATACAGAAACATCGGTGCAGCACTGGACGAAAGATGCAAGGGTCTGTCAGGAGTCCAGAAACTCATTGACCTTTTATTTACATACACACACTAATTACACGCAAACAGATCACAGGTGAGGATGGTTACCTTTAATTACCATTCAAACCCCTTTGTGTCAACTTGTGTGCATGTTATCAGGCCAAAATCACCAGAGTATGTAAACTTTTGATCAAGGTCATTTGGGTAGTTTCTGATGTCATTATTATTTAAAAAGAGTAAACACAGTTGATTGATAATAAATGGCTTCAGCCAAACACTAACCATGAGTGAAAGAAAAGTTTTTGTGTTCTCATTCATATGCTCTGAAAAATGGTCAAGAAATCATAAATTCTGCCAGGGTATGTAAACTTATGTGCACAACTGTATTATATGCTAACACATCATACAGCATGCTTATTGAAAGCCCCATAGCTGTTTGAATTGCATACTCTGCTCCCTCAAGAATTAATGGTCAGATGGTATATTTCACAGATCTATCAGATCTATTATTAAAGAAGGAGACACAAACCTTACAGTAAAAACAAGTGCAGACGTGCTCCCCTCCTTCACTCCCCATTCACCGGTCATGCAATCCTCCGTTCGTGCTGTGATGTTCGGTTCCCCGTTCATTGGTCCCGTCTGCTCAGGGTCTTCTTACGATCTACCGGAAGTGCAAAACGAACGATCTACCAGAAGTGCATGTGACGCTCTCTGGCTCCGCGGAGCCAGAGAGCATCACACGCACTTCCGGTAGATCGTTCGTTTGGAACGCACGGGACTTCTGGCTTCTCGAATCTGACTTCTCTCATCTGAAATGTGAGTTTATGCTACTTGTTTGGGTACACCTTCCTATGTCATTTTGCACATGAGAGGATTTTGTGTTTCATATGCCCACACCCCTGAGCGCTCGTTTGCAAGCAAGAAGACCCTGAGCAGACGGGAGCAACGATCAGGGAACCGAACATCACAGCACGAACGGAGGATTGCATGATCGGTGAATGGGGAGTGAAGGAGGGGAGCACGTCTGCACTTGTTTGGTTGCTCCACCTCTCACCCCCACCACTTGCTGAACTTTCTCTGCCTTTTGGGGACTGGTTGCTTGATATATTGCCCATTAATCTCCTACAGATGGGATTGCACTTAATAGCCAGTTGAGGCTATAGCAACTAAGTGAGATAGGTACTGCGCACCAGTTATCACTATATTTGTTTTTCATTATCATACTTCACTCTAGTCACTTCACAATATCGAGATTTCTTGTGGATAATATCTTTTTGGCATCGCATTATAATTTTATATGTTACAGTGAGTACTTACCATTCTTGATATTTATATTGCACCAGGATTCATAACATTTGATTTCACAGCAGTTTTTACACACCCACTATTATCTGCTTTCCATTGAAAGAACAGCACTTATTACTTATTCTATAACACCGCCTCCTTCAGGTGGCATCGCCCTACCCACTAACTTCCCTTTTTTTTCCTTCTCTCTGAGAATATTCCTTAGGTATGTGGGGGCAGCAGCCTCTTTTTCTCCTTTTTTGATTTGAATTTGTGGTTTTCTTCACTATAGCAGCGCCTCACCAGTTTTTTCACATTTACAAACCTTACAGTATTACAGTACTATTGGTTGAAACAGTAGTAGTTGAAGTAGTGGCTGAATGAATGGAAACGTATGTCCAGCTCAGCTCATGGACATCCACAAGTAGGTGCTAGGCGGGGCAAGTGTCCCCCCCTGGAATCATGGATGGCAAGTTGTCCACCATCGGTGTGTGCATGGGTTGTGCCCAGGCACGCAAACCCTAATCACCCGCGCTCAGCGCGCAGAGTGTGAGTGGGTGCCGGGCGCTGAAATGCTCTCCATGTACCAGCACCCGCCACAGGAAGGTAGATTACACTGTGGACAGCAGCTGGCAAGGCTTTTCATTGTCCAGTGTTAAGACAGTGCTGACCTCTAGCATCGACAGTCAGCACACACAAAACCCTTCCTGCTCTCCCATCTCTGCATATACAGACAGAGCAGGGGGCAGGATGGGTTATCCACAGCCGCTCAAGCCTGCAGCATGTATCAACAGAAGCCTGTGACAGGAGCCTGACCTGCCACTGTGAGTTATAGACAATTCTCTTCTGTGGGGGGAAGAAAGCTCTGTGGGGGGATTGGGTATGCATACTGGCATGGAACGCCTGGAATCTGCACCCTGTATGTAGCACACGCCTGAAATCTGCACCCTGTACATAGCACACGCTTGGAATCTGCACCCTGTACATAGCACACACCTGGAATCTGCACCCTGTACATAGCACATGCTTGAAATCTGCACCCTGTACATAGCACACGCCTGGAATCGGTACCCTGTACATAGCACACGCCTGGAATCTGCACCCTGTACACAGCACACACCTGGAATCTGCACCCTGTACATAGCACACACTTGGACTCTGCACCCTGTACATAGCACACGCCTGGAATCTGCATCCTGTACATAGCACATGCCCAGAATCTGCACCCTATACATAACACATGCCTGGAATCTGCACCCTGTACATAGTACACACCTGGAATCTGCACCCTGTACAAAGCACACTCCTGGAATCTGCACCCTGTACATAGCACATGCCTGCAATAAAGTCTGCCGTTTCCCCCATAAAAAATAAATTGTGAGTCGTGGCTAAGCCCCTCCCCTTCATGGCATTGTTGAAAGGGACGGAGCATTAGTGACCTTAAAATGATGCCCCCCCCCTGAAAAAAGTTCTGTGAACGCTCATGGCTCAGCTAAGAGATTACTACAAAGCAGTGAGAAACACAATTATTTCAGGTTCTAGAATTTAGAAAGGGTTTGAACTCATGCAAACCCTTACACCACAAGTATAAACATCAGTTTCATCCATGAAGATGAAACATCATGCTTACTGAAAAAAGATATCTATGAAAAGTCTACAGTAGAAATTGAGATGTATAGGAAGTAACTGCTAATTAATGGTCAAATCCCCAGAATCCTGCTTTGCTCAATAAAATAAGTGTGTCTGTAGTATGAAATGATTGTCCTCACAAAATAACAAGATTGTAGAGCCATGGCTTACAATACCAGACATGTCTTACAATACCAGGACTGCTGAAACCCTTTTTGGCATGACCATGGAACAATGGGTCCTACACATTATATGTTTCATAGCCAGACATAAGGCACCTCCAGGTTCATCTGGGTAAAATGATGAGCCAGAATGCCTATCATGCAAAAAATAATCTTTTAACTGAGATAACTGCACGGCCCTCTCTCAAATCAGTCAAACTGATATTATCAAACAACCACAGGACAAAAGTGGCTGTATATAGATACCAAATAGCCATATTTTAGCAGAAACAAACTTTGAAGATTTGTTAGGCTCTGGCTATCTGGGGAGATTAAGAATAACTGAACAAAAAGAAAAAAATGTGTACCAGACTCCAGATGGCTACACAATTACCATTTCCTATACATTACGAATGCAAGGGCCTCAGGCTCACTGCTGCATATAATGGATGCAAGGGCCTCATCCTATCTAGCTTTAATAATAGCAATCACAAACAACCACAGCTTTCTCCAATCACAAACAACCACAGCTTTCTCCAATCACAAACAACCACAGCTTTCCCCACATGGGTTGGCATACTAGGCTCTGACACTTGCTGCACATACTGCAACCACATGTACTTATTAAGTTTACATACCCTGGCCGAATTTATGATTTCTTGGCCATTTTTCAGAGAATATGAATGAGAACACAACAACATTTCTTTCACTCATGGTTAGCCTTTGGCTGAAGCCATGTATTATCAATCAACTGTTTTTACTCATTTTAAATCATAATGACAACAGAAACTACCCAAATGACCCTGATCAAAAGTTTACATACCCCAGTTCTTAATACAGTATATTACCCCCTTTAACATCAATGACAGCTTGAAGTCTTTTGAGGTATTAGTGGGTGAGGCTCTTTATCTTCACAGATGGTAAAGCTGCCCATTCCTCTTGGCAAAAAGCTTCCAGTTCCTGGGGTATCTTGCATGAACTGCACATTTGAGATCTACCCAGAGTGGCTTAATGATATTGAGGTCAGGAGACTGGATTGCCATTCCAGAACCTTCATTTTATTATGCTGTAGCCAATGACAGGTCGACTTGGCCTTGTGTTTTGGATCATTGTCATTTTGGAATGTCCATGTACATCCCATGCGCAGTTTCCTGGCTGATGAATGCAAATGTTCCTCCAGTATTTTTTCATAAAATACTGCATTCATCTTACCATCAATTTTGACCAAATTTCATGTGCCTTTGTGGCTCACACATCCCGAAAACATCAGTGATCCACCTCCGTGTTTCACAGGCCTTGTTGACTCCTCTCCAAATGCAGAGTTTATGGTTGTGACTAGAGTTGAGCGAACCCGGACTGTAAAGTTTGGGTCCATACCGAACTTTGGGGTGTCCGGGACTCGGACCCGGACTTTTCAAAAAAAGTCCGGGTTCGGGTCCGGGGTTCTGGTAATTTTAATGAAAAATCTTAAAAATGCTGTAAAAAAGCCCAGGAAGGTCCTAGAGGTCTGCAAAAGGAAGGAAAATGTGGGTAAGGGTGGGACAAGTGCCCTACAAAGAAATGGGGACATGGAAATAACTTTAAATATTTTAAAAAAATAAAAACATAAAAAATGCAAAAATGGAGATCATCTTCAAAATGGGTCTGAAAAGTATTAATTAACATTAGAGGCCATAGAACTGTTCTAAAATCATCTTCAAACTGTGTCAAAAAAGTATAAATAAGCCGGGAGTACCCATATCACTGTTATGCAAAATGTGTGTGTCACTTTAAATGAAACTGGGAATCAGTGCACATCTCTTCTGCACAATTATTTCAAGTCTGTGTGTCACTTTAAATCAAACCGTCAATCATTGCACACCTGTTATTCACACTTCTTTTTAAAGTCTGTGTCACTTTAAATGAAACCGTCAATCATTGCACATCTGCTATTCACAAACATATGTTCTGCACCAGAATAGATGTTCTTCAAACATTACATCTGTTCTGCACACATCTTAAAATAGTTTAGAACACTTTACCTAAAACCGGGGAGGAACCATACACCTGTTCTTACAAACTTCTTGTCCACATACCAAGGAGGGGCCAAAATCCATTTCA
>BLSH010160753.1:846136-859100 GCA_018402905.1 Glandirana rugosa | reverse complement strand
GCTAGACTAAGACCTGATCCATCTCAAATGATGAGGACGAAAATCCCTGTTCATTCTGTAATGCAGGATGAGATGTTATTAGATCTGCAATCTGTCCCTAAAAGCAGGAGTAGTAAACTCTACCTAGTCCAGAATCAGATCGTTCTGTAATGCAGGATGAGGTCTGCAATCTGTCACTAAAAGCAGGAGTAGTAAACTCTACCAAGTCCAGAATCGGATCGTTCTGTAATGCAGGATGAGATCTGCAATCTTTCCCTCAAAGCAGTAGTAGTAGTAATCTCTACCTAGTCCAGAATCAGATCATTCTGTAATGCAGGATGAGATGTTATTATATCTGCAATCTTTCCCTCACAGCGCCGGCAGCATCCTCTCCATGCACTAGCCTGAGAGCATGTGACATGCATCACTACGTGACTCCAGCTTATACAGAGGCTGGGTCACATGATGCACTGGCCAATCACAGCCATGCCATTAGTAGGCATGGCTGTGATGGCTTCTAAGAGCAAACCAGTGAAACGCTTGTTGATTGGCCGCCCTGCAGATATTCAACAGGCAGAATAAAATACCCGAACCCGAACTTTTTCGAGCACCAGCAGGAACCTCTCCCTATAGAACTAGGAGATGATTATAGAACAATAATCTGCCCCTTACAGCAACAGCAGGAATCTGACCCTATAGCAGTAGGCGATGATGTTAGGACAATAATCTATCCCTTACAGCAACAGCAGTAACCTCACCCTATAGCAGTAGGCGATGATTTTAGAACAATAATCTGTCCCTTACAGCAACAGCAGAAACCTCTCCCTATAGAACTAGGAGACAATTTTAGTAAAATAATCTGCCCCTTACAGCAACAGCAGGAACCTGACCCTATAGCAGTAGGCGATGCTTTTAGAACAATAATCTGTCCCTTACAGTCCAGCAGGAACCTCTCACTATACAACTAGGAGATTATTATAGAACAATAATCTGTCTCTTACAGCACCAGCAGGAACCTCTCCCTATAGAAATAGGAGATGATTATAGAACAATAATCTGTCCTTACAGCAGCAGCAGGAACCTGACCCTATAGCAGTAGGCGATGATTTTAGAACAATAATCTGTCCCTTACAGCAACAGCAGGAACCTGACCCTATAGCAGTAGGCAATGATTTTAGAACAATAATCTGTCCCTTACAGGAGCAGCAGGAACCTCTCCCTATAGAACTAGGAGACGATTTTAGAACAATAACCTGTCCCTTACAGCAACAGCAGGAACCTCTCCCTATAGAACTAGGAGATGATTATAGAACAATAATCTGCCCCTTACAGCAACAGCAGGAATCTGACCCTATAGCAGTAGGCGATGATATTAGAACTATAATCTATCCCTTACAGCAACAGCAGGAACCTGACCCTATAGCAGTAGGCGATGATTTTAGAACAATAATCTGTCCCTTACAGCAACAGCAGAAACCTCTCCCTATAGAACTAGGAGACGATTTTAGAACAATAATCTGCCCCTTACAGCAACAGCAGGAACCTGACACTATAGCAGTAGGCGATGCTTTTAGAACAATAATCTGTCCCTTACAGCACCAGCAGGGACCTCTCACTAGACAACTAGGAGATGATTATAGAACAATAATCTGTCCTTTACAGCAGCAGCAGGAACCTGACCCTATAGCAGTAGGCGATGATTTTAGAACAATAATCTGTCCCTTACAGCAACAGCAGGAACCTGACCCTATAGCAGTAGGCGATGATTTTAGAACAATAATCTGTCCCTTACAGGAGCAGCAGGAACCTCTCCCTATCGAACTCGGAGACGATTTTAGAACAATAACCTGCCCCTTACAGCACCAGCAGGAACTTCTCCCTATAGAACTAGGAGATGATTATAGAACAATAATCTGTCCCTTACAGCAACAGAAGGAACCTGACCCTATAGCAGTAGGCGATGATTTTAAAACAATAATCTGTCCCTTATATCAACAGCAGGAACCTCTCCCTATACAACTAGGAGACAATTTTAGAACAATAATCTGTCCCTTACAGCACCAGCAGGAACCTCTCCCTATAGAACTAGGAGATAATTATAGAACAATAATCTGTCCCTTACAGCAACAGCAGGAACCTGACCTTATAGCAGTAGGTGATGATTTTAGAACAATAATCTGTCCCTTACAGCAACAGCAGGATCCTGACCCTATAGCAGTAGGTGATGATTTTAGAACAATAATCTGTCCCTTACAGCAACAGCAGAAACCTGACCCTATAGCAGTAGGCGATGATTTTAGAACAATAATCTGTCCCTTACAGCAACAGCAGGAACCTGACCCTATAGAACTAGGAGATGATTTTAGAACAATAATCTGTCCCTCAAAGCAGTAGACTCTACCTAGTCCAGTATCAGATCGTTTTGTAATGCAGGATGAGATGTTATTAGATCTGCAATCTGTCCCTAAAAGCAGGAGTAGTAAACTCTACCTAGTCAAGAATAAGATCGTTCTGTAATGCAGGATGAGATCTGCAATCTGTCCCTAAAACAGGAGTATTAAACTCTACCTAATCCAGAATCAGATTGTTCTGTAATGCAGGATGAGATGTTATTCGATCTGCAATCTGTCCCTCAAAGCAGTAATAGTAGTAATCTCTACCTAGTCCAGAATCAGATCATTCTGTAATGCAGGATGAGATGTTATTATATCTGTAATCTGTCCCTCACAGCGCCAGCAGCATCCTCTCCCTACACTAGCATGAAAGCATGTGACATGCAGCACTACGTGACTCCAGCTTATACAGAGGCTGGGTCACATGATGCACTGGCCAATCACAGCCATGCCATTAGTAGGCATGGCTGTGATGGCTTCTAAGGGCAAACCAGTGAAACGCTTGTTGATTGGCTGCCCTGCAGCTATTCAACAGACGGGATAAAATACCCAAATCCCGAACCCAAACTTTTTTTCAAATGTCCGGGTTCGGGTCCGGGTCACGGACACCCCAAAGTTCGGTACGGACCCGAACTTTACAGTTCGGGTTCGCTCAACTCTAGTCTTTAGCAAATGCATGGCATTGAAAGCTGTGGCAGGCTATCAGCTGACCAAGAGAGGAGAGAAATAAGAAAGGGAGAAAGAAGGCAATAGAGTTGTAGGTGACACTGAAGGTTTCAAGAGATAGGTAAGAGGAGAATCAGCAAACAGCAGAGTCTCAGAGTCCAAGGGAGTGGAGTTTTATGAGGAGGAGTGGTTGGTCAACTGGATCACAGGCAGCAGAAAGGCCTAAGAGTAAGAGTGTAGGGTAGTTACCATTGTTTGTAGCAGATAGTAAGTTGTTAGTGCATTTTAGGAGCATTATTTTTTGTAGAGTTCTGGGTAAAATTCAGATGGTAACTTATGTATTTAGAGTGTTATACTGTTCTCCCTCCAGTAGGGGGAAGCATTGTAACATATGTTCACTTCTCTGTTGTTCTTGGTAGAGCTATATTCTGTAGACATCTATTGTTTCCATTATTCCTGTTCCTGTATTCCTGTATGTGGTATTGCATTTGAGTAAAGAAGCCCTATAATGCCTGTCCATGTTTATGTTGCAAATACATCTTAAAGATTCAGCACTGGCAACGAGGAAGGGAAATTCAGTTAAGGGACACTGCAGAAAACGCAGGTAATCAGCTAGAGTGAAGAATCAGAACTTGTGTTTTAGGGACACATCTATAAATATCCAGCATGGCTTCTCTGGGACACAAGGAGGAATTTGATGTGGCTATTCCATCCTCATTGGACTCTTATGCTGACAGGTTAGAGTTTTTCCTGGAAGCTAATAAGGTGGCCGATGCTGTGCACAAAAGAGCTGTGTTACTGGGTGTTATTGTATCTAAGACTTTTGATATTGCCCGCTCACTGATATCTCCTGTTAAACCAAAAGACTGCTCATATGAGGACATACTGGCACTGTTAAAAAATAATTTTCCACCCACTGCATCTGAAGCAGTGAGGCATTTCCATTTCAACAGACAAAACCAACAGACGAGAGCATTGCAGAATATATTGCAGAACTGCGCAATCTATCTGAAAATTGCAATGTTGGTGCCAGTTTAGAATTATCGCTAAGGGACAGGCTAGTATGTGGAGTACAAGATGAAGCACTGCAGAGGAGACTTCTAGCCAAACAGAACTTAACTTTTATTATTGCACAAGAAGAAGTGCTAGCATATGAGGCTGCATATATTCATTCAAAAGAAATTCAATCTGCCTCCAGCAAAGATAATTCACCGGATATTAATCGCGTGGCAAAGGTTAAAACAATGGAACTTCCACCACACACAGATGTTGCAGTTTCAAGTTTCCTCCTGCAACAACATGTGACACCATGCTCAAGCACTGGTTGTAGCCCAGTAGAGCTCCTAATGAACCGTCGTCTAAAAACATTATTGGATCGTATACATCCTGATCTGACATCAGAGTTACATGGAAAGCAAGAATTGCATTTTAAAAAGGATGCTAATGTATCTGTGAGAGTGTTTGAGCCTGACAGTGCTGTCTATGTCAGAAACGATGCTGCTGTGCTTCGTTGGATACCGGCAAAGGTACTTGTGGCTACAGGACCTTTATCATACAAAGTACAAATTACTGACGGTAGAATATTACAAAGGCATGTTGATCAGATCTGAGAAAGAAGCGGTAAAATTATACCTGCTGCTGGTTCTAGTGGTAATGGGATTCCAGTGATACCAGATCATGGTGAACCATTGGTTGATACAGGTGCTGTTGTTGCAGAGCCAGTGTCTCTCAGTTCCTCTGACACAGCACAAGAAGTATAATTGCCCCCAACTGAGGGTCCCAGTGAACTGCCTCAAACAGTGGTCCTTAGCCGTCCAAGGAGAAATACTCACCCTCCCAGTTATCTCAAAGACTTTGAGGTCTAGGGGGAAGGAGTGTTATGTATTTAGCATGTTATACTGTTCTCCATCCAGTAGGGGGAAGCATTGTAATGTGTTCACTTCTCTGTTGTTCTTGGTAGAGCTATATTCTGTAGACATCTATTGTTTCAATTATTCCTGTTCCTGTATTCCTGTATGTGATATTGCATTTGAGTAAAGAAGCCCTATAATGCCTGCCCATGTCTATGGTGCAAATACATCTTAAAGATTCAACAGTAACACGGACAGTTGTAGAATAGGCTTTCTAGAAGTTTGGAGAAAAGCAGGAGCAAGGAGATGGGTCTTAGGAGTTTACGTTGATGGGTCCAGTAAGGACATTCTAAGAATGAGGGTGACAAGTGCTTGTTTAGTAGGGTTGGGGAAAACACCAGTAGAGAGGAGGAATTTGAAGATGTGAGTTATAGAATGTAGTATAGAGCAGAGGGGTGACTGTAGTAGTTGTGTGGTAATGGGGTCCAGGGGGGAGGTAGTTAAGTAGGCATTAAATAAAAAGTTTAGCAACCTCAACTTTAGTGACAGGGTCAAATGAGGAAGGTACTAAATGTGGTATGTTAGATGGAGGAAATACTGTATCTAGACAGTGGAGATCTTTCTTTAATCATGTTTTTGAAATGACTGGCAATCTCCTGGGCATTGAGTGAGTTATGGGTGGAGGGAGTTGAGAATGGACATTTCAAGGTAGAAAAGAGTTGATTAGGACTGGAGGAAAGGTTGTTATTGAGTAAAGGAATAGGTCTGCTTGGCAGTGCTGAGGCAGTAGAGTATTTTTGGAAGGCAGATTTATACAGGGTAATGTTTTCATGGGATTTAGTTTTATGCCACATTTGCTCAAGAAGAGTATGGCTATGTCTTTTGAGATTCTATGGTGTCATCTATTTGCCAAGATTGCAATGGCAGGGGCATGATTCTGTCTGTAGTGATGAAAGCAAGTGTGTCCAAGGAGGATGAGAGTGGGCTGTTGTAGACAGAAGAAGCCAGGTTGGGGTAGGACAAGGGTAAGATTTTGTTTGTCGAGGTAGTCTGTTGCAAAATACAGGAGAGAAGGGTTAAAGCAGCAGCTCGTACGATAACTTTACTGATTCGAGGGATAAGGGTTGAAGTCAGGGAGACTCTGAAACTGATAAGGTTTTGATCAGAGAGAGGGAGAGAAATTGGGTTGGAGAGGTTGCAAGAAGTGCAGAGGTAGAAGAACACAAGGTCAAAGCTCTTGCAATTGGAGTAGAAATGGGTATTCATTGTTTTAGACCAAAAGACAAAAGATAAACTGGGGAGTAAAGAGAACTTTGGAGTGTTAACATTAACAGGGATGTTGAAGTCACCAAGAAAGATGACAATAAGTATTTCAGAGGCTAGAAAGTAGGTAGCCAGGCAGAGGTAGTCAAAAATGCATAATACAGGAGGCCAATAGATCAAAGCAATCCTCTGAGAAACTGGAGAAATAGATGAATACAGTGAGCTACAAAACAGGAGAGGGACATGGAGAGAAGAATTTGAAAAATACTTTGTGGTAATAGAAGGATTTCAAACCCACCCACCCTTCATTTGCTGGGTCTGGGTGACTGATTCCAGTGGCCATTATGGTAGAGGGCAGCTGAAGAGACAGAGTGACATTCCAGAAACCATGTAACAGCAAGTAGGTTGAAGGAGTTGGAGATAAAAAGGTCATGGACAGAGGTGTGCTTATTAAAGATTCCAGAGGGCACATTTGAAGAGTGGACTGGTTCCAGGAAGAAGAGGAATAGAAATTCAAATGTTTGAAATGCGACTTCTGCCAGAGGGAAGGGGTGCAGGGTGGAGAATGGAAGTTAGATGGTGGAGGGCCAGGGTTAGAGGTTAAGAAAAGCAGAAAGGTGAGGGAGGAAAGACGGGAGTGCAAAGGCACCTGACTCTGTGTCCTGAAGGTTTTGTAAGGCTGTGGTTTCAGGATTAGCAGGTGTTGATAAGTGCAGTAATAGGGAGAGTGTAGGAGTGAGGGTGATATGGATAGGTTGTGTGATGGAGAGGAAGGGTGATAGAGTGAGAGTTTATGGAGAAAGGGCATCATTGTACTATTGTAAGAAAGAAAGGTGGATAGAGCATGCTACAGGGTGGAGAGAGTAGGAAACAGATGGGGAAAGAAAAAGTTACAAGAGCTGAATGGAAAATTAGGGGTTATCTGCAGTCTGTTTTGTGTTGTGCAAGGTTGTTTGTTGTTGATTTTCTTTTTGTGCCTTAGCTGAAGCACTGTGCCCTTGGCATGTGTTCAAAATTGTATTCAGACAAGATAATATATATCAATGCCAACCCCAATTGTGCCACCCCAGTCTATGCCTTGCCCCATAAAGTTCTAATGATATAAAGTGAAGGTAGTACTTGTCAATTATTCTGCCAGAAACTGATAAAAGACACATGGCTAACAGAGCAAAGTTTTCACAGTAAAGACAGACTACAAGAGGGGTAAATCCAGTCAAAGATAGTTCAAATCTCGGCCAGTTCAATAGGGACCAGCCACGATTCAAACCATGTTTGAACAGGCTGATTGATCAACTTGGGTACAACCAGCATGTCAGATTTTTAATGCGATTACTGTTAGCGGCTATAGCTGCTAGCAATAATCACTGTCTGTCTTCCAGCCAGGACAGCTCCACCGCCCCCCCCCCTCACCTGAAGAACACAATAGCTCTGCGGGGGGATTCTCCCATCAATGCTGACTGTGTTGATAGGTGAATTTGCTATTTTCTTTTGGGTTGCAGGAAAGAAAATCGCTCCATCCATGGCTGGCTTATTAGTTATAAAGATTAAGATCAGTTAATTCTTTAGGTATGGCAGAAACACAATAATATGGACAGGTTCAACACTTGTTTAAGAGCAGCAATGGTGAGGGAGTCATTGAAGAGATGAGCAAATGAGGGGAGCGCTAAAGTTCTCTTGGTACTTGTTTAGGACAGTACTTAGACAAAATGGTATATGCCAGTGCCAAGCTCAGCTTGTACAAATAACCCTATGTATTCATACCAACACTCTTACTACAAGAACTTTATGCAATCTATGAAAAACAATATTCAAGCAAAAATGCTAAGCAGCTCAAAAGCTATTTTTAAGAAAGAAAATTCAGTCTGCACTCAGTAACCATCTATCATATACAGTTGTGCTCATAAGTTTACATACCCTGGCAGAATTTATGATTTCTTGGCCATTTTTCAGAGAATATGAATGATAACACAAAAACATTTATTTCCCTCATGGTTAGTGTTTGGCTGAAGCCATTTATTATCAATCAACTGTGTTTACTCTTTTTAAATAATAATGACAACAGAAACTACCCAATGACCCTGATCAAAAGTTTACATATCCTGGTGATATTGGCCTGATAACATGCACACAAGTTGACACAGAGGGGTTTGAATGGCTATTAAAGGTAAACATCCTCACCTGTGATCTATTTGCTTGTAATTAGTGTGTGTGTATAAAAGGTCAATGAGTTTCTGGACTCCTGGCAGACCCTTGCACCTTTCATCCAGTGCTGCACTGATGTTTCTGGATTCTGAGTCATGGGGAAAGCAAAAGAATTGTCAAAGGATATGCGGGAAAAGGTAGTTGAACAGGGGAGGGCTGGGCCAGGCCACCCTAACTTACATTCAAAATGGCTGATGGCCTCTGCCCGCTCACACTTTTTTCTTCTTGTGGAGGAAAGAAGCAGGGGCCAAGGGCGAAGCCACCAACTAACTGCAGGCACGGGGGGGGGGGCGCCCAGGGCTGGCCCTACCATGGATCCAGCTGGGCCCATTGGGCTGCCTGATTACACAGAGTGTGGATCTCCCGCATACAAAGTCCTACCTCCTGGACCAGCTTCTATAATAGGCAGCACACAGATGATGTCTACCATAGGAGCCGGTCCAGGAGGCAGGACTTAAAACAGCGCCTGTGCCAGGTAAGCGGGAGATCCCTGCTCTGTGTAATCCGACGGCTCTCCTCTCTTTGCATTGCAGGCTGCATTGGATGGGCACTGGTGAGGCTGCATTGAAGGGCACTGATCAGACTGCATTGATCAGGCTGTGCTGATGGGCACTGGCAAGGCTGCATTGATGGGCAATGATCGGGCTGCATTGATGGGCACTGATCAGGCTGCAATGATTGTCACTGATCAGGCTGTGCTGATGGGCACTGGTGAGCCTGCATTGATGGGCACTGATCAGGTTGCATTTGATAGGCACTGGTGAGGCTGCATTGATGGGCACTGGTGCAGCTGCATTGATGGGCACAGATCAGGCTGCATTGATGGACACTGGTGAGGCTGCATTGGTGGGCACTGATGAGCTGCATTATTTTTGTTAAGCCTCCTTTGTTGCCATTAATATTAAATTATGTTACCACATTGTATTATATTTGTCTTGCTTCATAACATCAATATCCGTTCTAAAACCAGGTGGGTATGGATGGTGAGCTGATTCGGTGGTTCAATGGGCTACTTGACTAGACTTGACCCCCAGGGCTAAGGCTGCCAGCCCTCCCCTGTAGTTGAACTGTATACAACAGGAAAGGGATATAAAAAGATATCAAAAGGAATTGAGAATGCCAATCAGCAGTGTTTAAACTCTAATCAAGAAGTGAAAAATGAGGGGTTCGGTTGAAACCAAACCACGGTCAGGTAGACCAGGAAAATTGTTCAGGATGCAAAGAAAAACCTACAAATAACTTCAGGTGAAATACAGGACTCTCTGAAAACCTGTGGTGTGACTGTTTCAAGATGTACAATAAGGAGGCATTTGAAGAAAGATGGGCTGCATGGTTGAGTCGCCAGAAGAAGGCCATTACTACACAAATGCCACAAAGTATCCCACTTGTAATACTCCAAACAGCACAGAGACAAGCCTCAAACCTTCTGGCACAAAGTCATTTGGAGTAATGAGACCAAAATTTAGCTTTTTGGTCACAATCATAAACGCTACATTTGGAGAACCAGTTCCATTGGCAGCCATACATGCCCACGCCATGACACTACCACCACCATGCTTCACTGATGAGGTGGTATGCTTTGGATCATGAGCAGTTCCTTTCCTTCTCCATACTCTTCTCTTCCCATCACTCTGGTACCAGTTGATCTTGGTCTCATCTGTCCATAGGATGTTGTTCCAGAACTGTGAAGGCTTTTTTAGATGTTGTTTGGTAAACTCTAATCTGGTCTTCCTGTTTATGAGGCTCACCAAGGGTTTACATCTTGTGGTGAACCCTCTGTATTCACTCTGGTGAAGTCTTCTCTTGATTGTTGACTTTGACACACATACACCTACCTCCTGGAGAGTGTTCTTGATCTGGTCATCTGTTGTGAAGGGTGTTTTCTTCACCAGGTAAAGAATTCTTCGTTCATCCACCACAGTTGTTTTCCGTGGTCTTCTGGGTCTTTTGGTGTTGCTGAGCTCACCATTGCGTTCTTTCTTTTTAAGGATATTCCAAAAAGTTGATTTGGCCACACCTAATGTTTTTGCTATCTCTCTGATGGGTTTGTTTTGGTTTTTTTTCAGCCTAATGATGGCTTGCTTCACTGATAATGACAGCTCTTTGGATCTCATGTTGAGAGTTGACAGCAACAGATTCCAAATGCAAATAGCACACTTGAAATGAACTCTGGACCTTTTTTCCTGCTCCTTGTAAATGGGATAATGAGGGAATAACACACACCTGGCCATGGAACAGCTGAGCAGCCAATTGTCCCATTACTTTTGGTCCCTTAAAAAGTGGGAGGCACATATACAAACTGTTGTAATTCCTACACCGTTCACCTGATTTGGATGTAAATACCCTCAAATTAAAGCTGAAAGTCTGCAGTTAAAGCACATCTTGTTCATTTCATTTCAAATTCATTGTGGTGGTGTATAGAGCTAAAAAGATTAGAATTGTGCCAATGTCCCAATATTTATGGACCTGACTGTAATAGAGGCGTAGTATATAGCAGGCAAAGCTCTAGCGGAAACAATGGTGGGGTCAAGTATGCCTCTTCACAGCTCACAATCTGTCTATTGGTAAAATAGGGCCTTGTATGCAGCCGACATATCTATAAAACTTGGAAGAATGATACCCAGCTTGCTACCTACATGGTTTAGTCAGAGGATGAAGCGTAGATGCCTACAATGAGATCTAGCAGAAAGCTCACAGAGATCACCATCTAGTTAGATAGATAAAGCCCACACAACCCATAGTCTAGTAAGGGTATGAGGTCTGGTATGACACCCATATAATCCACAGACTAGTGGATAGGAGAAAGTTCCTTATGAATTCTGTGAGAATTCTAGTGAGAATACATAACATTGCATGTAATCCTCATCAGCCCTCAGCCACCATGCGGTCTTACAGAGCCTACAGTGTATAAGGATGAGTTAAATTGAGCATCCAGTCTAGGGGACTAGTACCAGGGGAATTCATAAGAGGCAGGATTCCAAATCCCAATGCTCCACCTCGAAGTATCGCCTACCCCTGAAAGCTCATGGTAGAGATAGGAACATGGAGCTATCACAAAATGGTATCAATCTAGAAAGCATTTCTCAGTGTGGAGTGTTCTTCACAACCTGTCCCTTGGGATTAGAAGACACTGAGGAGGTGAGTGAGGGCAGACATTTTAAACTTCCTGTATATCACCCCAGTAGGTAGGCAGGCAGTCTCTCCATTCATGTTCTGTTACAGAGGATGAAATGGAAAATTCAGTTCAATTAAATCCATCTAGTTCTTTCAAACGGAAAACCCACTGAAAAAACTGCATGTAATAAAGGGGTGCATCCTTTCTCTAAAGAACTTCAGCTGCAGGATCTACCTGTCATAGGTCCTAGTTCTGTCCACCCCTGCCAGATTTGCATCACCTTGATGATGTAGTATAAAATGTACTTGAAACTTTTTCAATTTAAGTGTTTAAAATAGTCTTTACTTCTTTAACTAAGCATATGACAATGTAGCCCCAAAGCAGCCCCTACTAGTATAAAAATGTGACAGGTAAAAATGTGAAAACGGTATGTTATTATTTGAGTTGCAGTGGCTTTTATAACACAGTGAATGTGGATGTGCCCTCGCGCTACTACAACTTACTGGGTTGGAAGTATATCTCTATGTTGCTGCTGTACCTGATATATGACGATATATATATAGCACTAACAGGTATGGTAGATGGTACTGCGCAGCCTATTTAACCAGCCAATACACATTAAATGCTCCCTCTAGTGGTGAAACACAAACAAATATGATCTAATTATAATTGCACCGCAGTCCAGTATATTGTGAATTCTTATATAAATTATTGGTGAAGTGATACTCTACTGTATGTATACAGTCACAATAAACATAAATTCGCAATAGTGATGAATATATACGACTAAACCAAATAAACAAATAAATAAAGAAGAAAAAATAAATATTGAATAAAAATCAGTTGATAAACGTGAGTATTTGAAACAGTCTTTAAATTAATGTCCTCTTTTAAATAAAGTGCTACAGTGTTTATGAGTGACTTGTGCTCCAAATAGACGAACATAACATTCCGTGCTCAACTCGTGCAGAGAGAGCCTCTTTGGAGGGGGATCAATACTTCACCCCAAAGGGCTCCTCAATAAGTGCCACAATCCAGTACGTGCTCCCAGAACTCTCACTTCTATGTATCAGGATATACGCATCTATGTATATATAGTGATTTCCTGGGACCACGCTCTCCTACTCCACTTATCTCCCTCGCGATTCCTTTTGTTATTTACCGATCGTCCCGATCGATCACCAATTTCTTCCTTACCTCTATAACTCCATATAGCTCAGTGGTGAGAGAAAAAACAGAGGGGCTCCATAGTGTAGTAAGTTAAAACATCTAGTATTTATTAAACCCAATATAATCTGCTTACATTCATAAAATGATGAAAACGCATGTAAAACACAAACAGCGGCGTCAGAGCGCCTCTCACTATGCCTCCAGTATCGTGTAATCCAGCCACTTCCTCCTACACGTTACGTCACGTCACGTGACTTCATCAGGGCAGCTGGATTGGTTGGAAAGCCTGTCACTTTTTCAGTTTAAGTGTTTAAAATAGTCTTTAC
>BLSH010160753.1:814157-836358 GCA_018402905.1 Glandirana rugosa | reverse complement strand
CCGCGGACCCCGACGTGACCCCCTTCACAGGCCAGGGGCACGCCGTAGGGGGGCGCGCCTGCACGCCTGATTCTCCGTCGCCGCCGGCCATTAACTCCGGCGCCGAAACGCCGGAAGTGTTCGATCCGTAAAAGTAACCCCTTACCCGCGGGAGAACACCACCGACACTCTTTGTGTCAGTGTCCGCGAGACTCATAAAAGGGGACGGACGTGACAAGAGTGACGGGCGGGTAGATGAAAGGTCCTCCTCTTCCTCACCTGAAAAAACACCCGAAGTGGACCACGGTAAACTAATTTCCATTCACCTGTCCCTATATCTTTTTATGGGGGTGCAAGTGGAACTGTCCACACTCCCTGTCCACTTACCTTTAATCAAATGGCACCAGGTGAAGCCCACAAAAAAGTCCACTCCTTCTCCTCCTGGAAAGTAGATGGGCGGGCAGTGAGAACAGTGCAGGCAGGGGAAAATACTCAGAGCGCCTGTGACTGTGTTTCTCACAGCCACCACAAGAGGGCGCCCATTCCCCAATGAAAATGCCTAGCTTGTGAAGGCCGCAAAGCCGCGGCCTCAATTACCGGCCGCCGCTGCCTCTTAGTCCGCACGTCCGCGCGGGGGGATGCCGCACGGGGACCGGACACTTCCCCCAGTGCAGCCCCAGGCGCCAGGTCGCTTCATCCAGTCGCCAATGCGACCTGGCGCCTGGGATTTGTCGAGGCCTGCACTAAGGAATCACATCATACCAGAGAGGGAAAATGGCTAATTGAGCCCAATTTGGACATTTTCACTTGGGGTGTACTCATTTTTGTTGCCAGTGGTTTAGACATTGATGGCTGTGTGTTGAGTTATTTTGAGGGTACAGCAAATTTACACTATTATACAAGCTGTACACTCACTACCTTACATTGTAGCAAAGTGTCATTTCTTCAGTGTTGTCACATGAAAAGATATAATAAAATATTTACAAAAATGTGAGGGGTGTACTCACTTTTGTGAGATACTGTATATCCATTAGGTAAGGCTTATGAACCACACTTGTATGTAAACTAGCCCTGTATGTATACAATTTGTGTTTATTTATACATAGTATACAGTTATACTCTTAGAATTTGTACCATTTGGTATTTACACTCTCAAGGATCATAGTGGGAGTCAGTATTATGAGATTTAGCTCCAAGTGGAGAGCTTTCCAGGAACTCACCAAACAGTTCACCCAGAAAAGTACATTAGGGCTCCTTCCCACTTTTAATTAACTTCAATTACTTCAATACTGGGCACTTTCACCCCTTTCCAGCCCAGGCCAATTTTGAGCTTTCAGCGCTGTCACACTTTGAATGACAATTGCGCAGTCATGCAATACCGTACCCATACCAAAATTCTATAATTTTTTTTGAGACAGATACCCCCTTCCTGACCAGAGCACTTTTTGCGATACGACACTGCATCGCTTTAACTGACAATTGTGCTGTCGTACAACATTGTACCCAAATAAAATTTATGTCATTTTTCCCCCACAAATAGAGCTTTCCTTTGGTGGTATTTGATCACCTCTGCGGTTTTCATTTTTTGCGCTATAAGCAAAAACATCAAAAATTTTGAAAAATGTTTTTTTTTTTACTTTTTGCTATAATACATATCCAAGAAACATATAAAAAATTACTTATTCATCAGTTTAAGCCAATATGTATTCTTCTACATATTTTTGGTAAAAAAAAAAAAAATTGCAATAAGCCTATATTGATTGGTTTGCGCAAAAGATATATTTTTTTTACTAGTAATGGCGGCGAGCTGCAACACTTTTGACACTTTTTTGGGACCAATGACATTTATACAGTGATCAAAGCTAAAAATAGCCACTGATTACTGTATAAATGCTATTGGCAGGGAAGAAGTTAACACTAGGCGGCGATCAAAGTGTTAAATGTTCCTGAGGTAGGTATTTCTAGCTGTGTGGGGGCTGGGCTAACAGGGAGTAGAGATAGATCGCTTTTCCGGATTACTTGGAACAGAAAATCTCTCTCTACTCCCCTGACAGTTCTGAGATCTGTCTGTTTACATTGACAGATCTCCGTTCTGTCTCTCTGTGGCGCAATCGCAGGTAGCCGGCGGACATTGCGGCCGCCGGCCACGTGCATTGGCTCCAGCTTCACACCACCTATAGTCATAGGCTCTTTCCCATGATCAGAGATCCAAGCAACCCACCACACCACTGATTGCCACGCTGCTCGCCCCCGGGGGAGCGAACAAGTGTCAAGCTCTGAAGTGCGTCATATGACGTCCAGTCAGAACAAGAAAGCCACCACTCGGCCATCATTTTGTTATAGGCCGGGCAGGATGTGGTTGATTATAGAAAGTGCCTTCACACAAGGTTTACCCTCACATTCAGCCTTCTGGCTATGATGTTGCCCAGCTTGGGTTGTACAGGCTATCACCTATTTAAATACATTATCCCCCTTTCTGCACGATAGTGACCTACTCTCATCCCAGACAAAGTCAGTCTGCTCAAAATGCCTTCCTGTAAGGCCCAAAGGAATTCTTTGTCCACAAGAGAGAATTCTGACTTTCAAAGAAAAAGTAGTGCATCTCATAACATGCATATACAGTGCCTTACATACCTGTAATCCATAAACAAATGAAATGTATGATTAACAAGTGGATCAATAAAACAAAAAATACAAAATTAATTTGGGTATAAATAAACAGTAAAAATCCACCAAAGAACTCCGCGCCAATGATAGACTACTAATTAGCAGCTGCTATCTCAACCTCAAACAGTAACTTGTTATATGAATTTAAACACCCGGGATAGGTCCCATGTGCAGATATCGCTTGCCAGAAGTGGGTGAAACTTGGATAGATGTCAGTAATTATTACCCATCATAGATAATATACCTGTAAATCCAATATCTGTGCAACAACTGTAAATATGTACAAAATATAATATGTGCAATGTGCAGGGCATTCTGATTCCTCCTGTATTGAATTGTATTGTAATTGTACTGTCTGCTCTAATATTGTAATGCGCTGCGCAAACTGTCTGCGCTATATACAGCTATATATAAGGGACCAAAAGTAATGGGACAGTTTAACAATCATAAATCAAACTTTCACTTTTTAATACTGGGTTGCAAATCCTTTGCAGTCAATTACAGCCTGAAGTCTGGAATGCATAGACATCACCAGACACTGGGTTTCATCCCTGGTGATGCTCTGCCAGGCCTCTACTGCAGCTGTCTTCAGTTCCTGCTTGTTCTTGAGGCATTTTCCCTTCAGTTTTGTCTTCAGCAAGTGAAATGCATGCTCAATCGGATTCAGGTCAGGTGATTGACTTGGCCATTGCATAACATTCCACTTTTTTCCCTTAAAAAACTCTTTGGTTGCTTTCGCAGTATGCTTCGGGTCATTGTCCATCTGCACTGTGAAGCGCCGTCCAATGAGTTCTGAAGCATTTGGCTGAATATGAGCAGATAATATTGCCCGAAACACTTCCGAATTCATCCTGCTGCTTTTGTCAGCAGTCAAATCATCAATAAATAGAAGAGAACCAATTCCATTGGCAGCCAAACATGCTCACGCCATGACACTACCACCACCATGCTTTACTGATGAGGTGGTATGCTTTGGATCATGAGCAGTTCCTTTCCTTCTCCATACTCTTCTCTTCCCATCACACTGGTACAAGTTGATTTTGATCTCATTTGTCCATAGGATGTTGTTCCAGAACTGTGAAAGCGTTTTTAGATGTTTTTTGGCAAACTCTAATCTGGCCTTCCTGTTTTTGAGGCTCGCCAATGGTTTACATCTTGTGGTGAACCCTCTGTATTCACTCTGGTGAAGTCTTCTCTTGATTGTTGACTTTGACACACATACACCTACCTCCTGAAGAGTGTTCTTGATCTGGCCAACTGTTGTGAAGGGTGTTGTCTTCAGGGTCTTTTGGTGTTGCTGAGCTCATCGGTGCATTCTTTCTTTTTAAGGATGTTCCAAAGAGTTGATTTGGCCACACCTAATGTTTTTGCTATCTCTCTGATGGGGTTGTTTTGTTTTTTCAGCCTGATGGTTTGCTTCACTGATAGTGACAGCTCTTTGGATCTCATATTGAGAGTTGACAGCAACAGATTCCAAATGCAAATAGCACACTTGAAATGAACTCTGGACCTTTTATCTGCTCCTTGTAAATGGGATAATGAGGGAATAACACACACCTGGCCATGGAACAGCTGAGCAGCCAATTGTCCCATTACTTTTGGTCCCTTAAAAAGTGGGAGGCACATATACAAACTGTTGTAATTCCTACACTGTTCACCTGATTTGGATGTAAATACCCTCAAATTAAATCTGAAAGTCTGCAGTTAAAGCACATCTTGTTCGTTTCATTTCAAATCCATTGTGGTGGTGTATAGAGCCAAAAAGATTAGAATTGTGTTGATATCCCAATATTTATGGACCTGACTGTAAATCTTGTATAATAATAATAATAATGTGCAAATTTAGGCAAATATTCTCAAATATATGCAATAAGTTAGTGGAAAGACTTTATAGAACATATACATGAACCCGTGTATCAATATCACGTGCCACCAACTAACAGATATACATCCAATAATTTCCAAAACTGTTGCCTGTAATCACCATATAAAAATAACTGTAATGGATCTGTGCAATCAGCAAAAAATGTGCAAACATGCAAACTTAAATTAAATAAGTGAAATCAGTAATACTGTGCATAACAATTTGTGCAAATGAAAAGCCAGCTGCTGCAGCAAAGTTATCAGTATAATAAATGGAAAATGGGTGGAAAGGACAAGCCTCTCATAGCGTGATATTCTTTAAAAATCTCCAGACTTTATTCAATAGTATCGTGCAGGTCACATATGATACTGTTACATGTACTCCTGGTACTCCTTGCTCCAGCGTGTGTTTCAAACAAGCGGGACACAGCGCACCTTGCTTTCCAATCTGACGTTAATTTCATCACTAAATGTAAAGTCTTCAGAAGCTGGAAGGCACAGTGCATTCCACAGCCTTTTATTATGTTCACTCTCAGCGCTATCAACCCCCCCTCCCCATTACAAATTCTGGCCATCTGCATATACCAAGCAGTCAGACTGCCATCAGATAACCAGAAGAGCACAATATCAGTAGCGGCTGGTGCTCCTTCGATCGGGGGGGAAGCAGATGGGCCTGACCATGGACAGCCCCCCCAGACTCCTCCGTGTCCTGGGCTTCCCATGCGTCTCCTCGGCCACGCGTTTCCTTCTCCTTCCTCCTTATGGGCCAATAGGATGGCTTCTTTTGGCCAATCGGTAAATGGGTCTCACGGCCCGCTTCCTGATTGACCGGGAGGAGAATCAGTGTGATAATAGCGAATATTCATTCACTATTGTCGCACAACTGGGTGGGATCAGGGCGCAGTGCTCTGTGCCCCGAACCCACCCTTTCTTGAAGCCTATTAGAGCCTCTGGCTCTAATCACGTGCTTCAAAAAATAACACCCCCCAATTGGAATCCATGTATCAGACACCCTGCATGTAGATTAAGGGAGTGGATGCATGGATAGGGGGGCGGCGCCCGTGCACCCCTAATATATGGGCCACCACTGCACAATATACTCACTGCCACGAATGTGACCAAACATTCACATGCAGAGAGGAAGATGAACACCCATTGTGCAGTATCCAAAAAACATGTTTATTAAAAAGGTAATCTACACATAAAAGGAGTAAAACAGGCATCAAGTACATAAAGCGTCCAGCCCCCAGGCAGGCGTATGACGTTGTCACTGGGGCAGTCAGCTTCTATGTTTTTTGTCAAAGCTTAATAGAACAAGCTGCAGTTAGAAGCTGACTGGTTTCCATGTTCAGCTGTACCAGGTTTTGCACTCTCCAGTTTTAGTGGACATCTGCACACACAATGCTCCCACAGCAATTCACTATCCACAAGAGAGAGCTCTGACAGATTGTAGAAAACTCTCGTTTGCAGAAAACACCCACTGTCCCAGTCTAACACCTGTTCAGTGTCCATTTCAATGCTGAAACAGATTCTCACCCTTTCACTATCTGCCTCTTTGTACAGTGACAGATCTTTTATCTGTGACGGTATAGAAAGTATATATGATGTTCATTCTTTGCATTACAGCTCCTCATTTTAACTACTTGTACAGCTTGCTTACAGTTTTGGATTGTAGTATCTGACTGGCCTGGGTGATAGGCAAGTGGATAAAATCACAATTTCCACCTCAGTCAATCAGAAAATGCCTTGTATTCATTGATAACAAAACAAGGTTGTTCCAGAATGGCCGAGATGCTGTATGTACGACTCTCTTTCTTTCTTCACTGAGCCCTGGGGTAAATTCCCATGCAAATTTCTGCTATTCTTGCAAAGTGAACAGTGAAGTGAAGAAACGAGTTCTAGTTTGAAGAAAAATTATTTAAAAAAAAACATGTCAGGAAGGTGAGTACCACTGGTCAATCTGTGAACCTCTGGATGTACAGCATATGGGTTCAAGGCCAGTGAAGCTGATTCTTCAGCTTTAAACTGAGTCAAGTCACTGTTCTGAAACTAATATGGTATGGGAGTTTTAGTCAAACTAAATGCATGCTAGTATTTGCCCAGTGTCTTTTCTTCCATCTTCTGCATTGTAGAGGAGTGTACTGAGGGCAGGGGAGTGCCATCAGTTAGATTCTTGAGAGGAGGGAGAAGGAGGGAGAATGGGCTTGGCTTGCCTGGGGTTGTGTGTGTCTGTGGATGTGCACAGCACAGGCCGGGGGCGCACACACAGGTGTGCCTCCTTAGCAGCTGGCTAACCAATGTAGAAATCCACAAACAGGAAGAGGGGGCTACAGCTTGGGAACCAGCTGGGCTAGTTTGAGGAGAAGATAATTGACCATTTTAAAGAAGGGTGTGTGGACCTCCTATTCTAAAGATAATTAAATACATTTTAAATGCTTTTTTTTTCAGTTTCATAGGGTTTATTTTAAATGAAAAATATTTTCTACTCACCAAAAGTTTTATGACTTTAAACCATTAAACTCCATTATGTTTTACTTGTTTTTTACAGGTAGAAGGGACTGAATTATAGTGTACTGTATATTTCCATCAGAGGGACTAAATTATAGAATATATTTTAGGCAGAGGGACCAAATTATAGTGTATATTTCCGTCAGAGGGACCAAATTATAGTGTATATTTACAAAGTCAAATGTACATGTGTTTCCCTCTTACAGGGGCATTTCTAGGCCCTGACATTCTTCCCCTTAGCTGAGGCGTGCTAGAAGGAGGATGTGCTTAACTGAGAAAACCCCTCCTACAGATGGAAGAAAAAAAAAATGCCCATGATGTATGACATCATTTTGGCCTAGGTGAAAAATCAGGAAGCAACTGAAGAAATGTAATAAAAAAAGGTTAAAACAAATGCAAATATACCTACCTATTTATTTATGATGGATAGTAGCATAAAGAAATACAAATAGCTAATATTGATTGATTGAGTTTAGTTCCTCTTTAACACAACACAAGTTAATACAACATGACTTGCATTAAGGCAATGCACCTGGACAACAAAGTGTGACAGTGGTGTTGGAGGATATTATTAATGCTGCTGGGTATTATAAAGGTTCTGCTGGATAATATAGTGTGATCATGGTGCTGGTACATATTATAATATTGCTAATGCTGAAAAATGTATTATGGTGTTGAAGGATAATATAATACTGCCTGTTTTTGAAAACATCAAGAAGCTGAAGGTACTGTATATATTTAATCCCTCCCTTAAAAACCCACCTACGTTTTGGCAAAACCCAGGGTTTGTTTGGATAGTGAATGCATACTGCCATTTTCAGAATAGTTCCCCTGGGTACTTTGGGTCTTTTATGATTCTACACCCCCTTTTACCATAAATTGTAAACACTGTGACCCATTATGTTAAGGTTCCTTGGACCGTTCCAAGAGAATCAGGACAGGAGCCCCTGGTGCATGTTGGGATAGCTCTGCTCAAACATGATCCCCCTTTAAAGCATTAGTAAACTCCACTTTTTATCTTGTACCTACAGGTAAGCCTTCTTTTAACATGGTGTTCTGCTGCTTTAAGCACACAGCATATGACTGCAGTTTATCAGTTAGGGGCATATTTATAAAACAGTGAATATGACTTTTACCAAACATTCACTGTTGATGGATCTATCACTGTCATTTGTAACACATGCACTTTGAAGATTCACATACAGTGAATGTTTGTTGAAAGTCATATTGGCTACTATATACTGTAAATATGTCCCTTAATGCCCGTACACAGGGTCCGATGGTTGGTCAACAGTGGCCGTCCTACAGTTCGTTGGCCGATAATCCGATTGTGTGTACGTGCGATTCTACAGCTGATTCCCAATCATCGTCCAACAGAAGTTGGACGATGAGACTAGAAAACTTGTGTTGGCCAACAAGGAGTTGACCGATTGTTGGCTCGTGTGTCCAGAAGTTGAGCAACCAAAAGTTTGAAGTGCAAACACGCATGCTTGGAATCCAGGAAGTGTTCGGTCGTGTAACCTGTATTCCTGTCAAAAGGTTTTTTATTGAGAATACAATAGAAAACAGATAAACAATGCACGGTGGTGCATACAATAAGGTCGCCATTAGGTTGTAAACAGGCATATACTTCAACATTGCAAATTGTAAGAGTGAGAGCGCTTATATGAGTATGCACATAGATGGAGGAAAAAGAAAAAACTCCTCTTCTGGGATCAATTTAAAAGATAGTAGAGCAAATGAGTAAGGATTGAGTGACCTGGCGGTAGTCGCTAGATGATCCTATCTCACCCTGTGGAGGGTGGGAAGCGAGGAAAAAGCCCTCCGTGTGGAGTTGTACAGGGTCGTCAATCTGCACCTGCTTGCCACCCCAGATAGGAGCAAACTGTGGTCAAGTGGGGATGCAGAGTGAGTGGAGAGAGGGCATTGTTAACATTGACAGGGCGACTAGCAGAGGTGAACAATCTTATATCGTCATGCCTATAATGATCCAATGTGCAACTTCAATGAAGAAGCGTCAATAAACCTGGACAACATATCATGAAGAGTATAAATAACTATAAACCGTGTTGGTAAACCAGTAGAGAAAGAATAGGTAGAGGAGGATGGAGGTAGGTATGGAGGGAGATGAGGGGGAGGGGATAGAAGAAGAAAAACGGAGAGAGTGTAGGAAGAGGATCACTTACCGAGGGAGGCGGAACGGCACATGCACACCGACAGTCCGGGAAGCCAAGGCGCAGGTGGTAGTATGATAGAAGGGGGCTAGCACAGAAAACCAGTCACTCAACATGGTAGCAGGAGGGAATCATCAAAATCAGGGGGGAGAAAGTGCGTGATCCATGGTTCCCAGATTCTCTCAAACTTCCTCACCCTGTTGTTCTCGATAGCTTCCATTTTAGCATGGACTAGGGCTCTGCCTACCCTGCCTTTAACCTCAGACACCAGTAAGGAGGACGATTTCCAGGCTTTTGCGATCGTTTGTTTAGCAGCCATAGTTAACTGCTGGAGTAATTTAAATTGAGTGTGTGATAGACCTTCTGGTTTAAGATTTAACAAGGCAGTGGTCGGTAACGCTTCTATGGTGATACCAAGGGCCTTCGAGGCAAGCCCCAGTACTTGTTTCCAGAATATTTGCACCGTCGGGCAAGTCCACCAGATGTGGAGTTGGGTACCCTGGTCTGTGCAACCTCTAAAGCAGAGGCTCGTATATGTAGGAACGAATTTGGCTATTCTGGCAGGTACTAAGTACCATCTCATCAAAACTTTATAATTGGTTTCCTTTGCTAACACGTTCACAGACGATGAACGCGTATTCACCCAGATGTTGGTCCAGTCTTCCTGAGTTAAAGGGCTGCCCAAATCGGAATCCCATTTCGTGACGTATTGGTGGGGGGGGTTTTGGGGTGTCTGAAGTAGGGATCGGTAAAGGGTGGAAATGACCCCTTTGGCGTGAGGGCAAGATTTACAGACTCCTTCATAATATGTGAAGTTGTCTAAAGGGGGAGTAGCTCGGGCAAGGGGAGAGAAGAAATGTTTGATTTGTAAATATCGAAATAGTTCGTTTGAAGGGAGGTTGTGGGTTTCACTTAGGGCTGGGTAGGCTAGGAAGGTTGAGTGGGACACGAATGAATGAAATCGTAGTAGATTTGCTTGCACCCATACATGGAATCTAGTGGGTGATTCCCAAGCTGGTGGGAAGGCTGGATTTCTCAAGAATGACAAGAGGGGGTTGTGCGCTGATTGTAGCTTGTGCGAGAATCTAAATTTATCCCAGATAGTGAGAGAATGACGAGTGATAGGATTAGAGATGAAGTGTCGGTGCTCTGAATTAAGCCAAAGTAGGTTGGCAGTGGACAGGGGGTCCAGGTCGACAGATTCTATAGCCACCCATAATGGGGCTTCTTTGGTTGCATGGTACTTGACTGGTTGGGAAAGTTGCGCTGCATAATAGTATGTCTGAAATTTAGGAACCCCTAGTCCCCCGTCAGTGTGATGAGAGAACATTGTACTTTTGGTTATGCGAGGTCTCTTCTTTTGCCAGATGTACGACATTACTCTACTCTGGAGGAGACGAAAGAAGTAGGCAGGGACTTGTGACGGTAGGGTCCTAAATAAGTAGAGGAGTTTCGGAAGAATCACCATTTTAGTTACTGTGATTCTACCCAGCCAAGATATTGGGAGGGGGGACCACCTCTGCATTAATTTTGTGATGGTTTTAAGCAACGGGAGGTAGTTGGCTGCGAATAGATCTGCGTGGGAGGGTGTAAGTTTAATGCCCAGGTAGTTCAGGCTGTGAGAGGCCCAAGAGAATGGTAATGACTTTTTTAGTAGTTGTTCGTCGGGCTGGGATAGTGAAATGTTTAGGGCTTGTGATTTATATGGATTGGTATGCAGATCGGAAATAGTAGAAAAGGCCTCTAGGGTGGATAATAGATTGGGAGCAGAGGTGAGTGGTGAGGTCAAGAACACGAGTATGTCATCTGCAAATAAGCAGATCTTGTGTTGGTGACCTCCTAGTTCAATCCCTTTGATGTCAGGGTGTGCACGTATTAGTCGAGCCAGGGGTTCTATCGATAGAGCAAATAAGAGCGGGGAAAGGGGGCAGCCTTGCCTGGTCCCATTCTGAATTTTAAACTGAGCCGAGCGAAATCCTGCATATTTCACGTAAGCCCGGGGGCCCTGGTAGAGGGCATTAATCCATGACAAGAAATGCGTTCCGAAACCCCATCGGGTGAGAATAAAATTCATATACGACCAGGAGACTGTGTCAAAAGCTTTCCTTATATCTAAGGATAGGAAAACCGTGGGAATGCCACGTGTTTTGGCCGTGTGGGACAGCAGTAGGGCTCGGCGGATGTTATCGGATGTTTGTCTAGCAGGAATGAAGCCTGTTTGATCCTTGTGTACCAGCTCTCCTATTATGGGGTTGATTCGCAAGGCCAGAATCTTGGCTAGCAGCTTTATATCGTTATTAAGAAGGGAGATAGGTCTATAGCTGACCCAAGAGGTGTGGTCTGCGTTGGGCTTTGGAATCATGCTAATGGAGGCTGTGAGGGATTCAAGACGGAAGGTGTTCTGTTGTAGAAGGGAGTTGAAGGCCGCAGCCATTTGTGGGGCTAAGAGATGCGCAAAAGTTTTGTAGTATGTGGACGAGAGGCCATCTGGACCCGGTCGCTTGTTGGGTTTAAGGGATTTAATAGCCTGAAGGATTTCCGGGATCGTAATGGGGCTTTCCAAGTGTTCCTTTTGTGTCGAGGAGAGTGTTGGGAGGGATATCCCGGAGAATAACTGATTCGCCTTGTCTGCGTTAAATTTATGTGGGGAGTTATATAGGGATTCCAACTTGGTGCAAAAAATGTCGAGCACTTTGGCTGGGTTACTGGTGAACGCTTCTCGGGTTGTGCGTAACCGTATCGAGGAGGGGCCTGAGTTGATGGATCTAAGTATGCGTGTCAGGGGGGTGTCAGGTTTATTGGATTTGATATATGTGTAGTGTTGACGCCTACGTATGGTTTTGTCTGCTGAGTCTGTGAGAAAAAGGTCCAGCTCTAGGCGGGCTTTGTTCAGGTTGGTTTTAGCAGAAAGTGATGGGCAGCTTTGGAAGGCCTCATGGCATTGAACAAAGTTGGCTTCCAACTCGGCGAACCGGACTCTCCGGTCCCTTTTGACTCTAGACATCTGCTGTATAAGTTTGCCTCGAATATAAGGTTTATGCGCCTCCCATAGGGTGAGCACGGAGATGTCGGGCGTGGAATTGGTGGCAAAATATTCCTTGAGGGCTATTTCTACATCCTGTTGGTATGAAGGGTGGGCTAGGATTGAATCATTCACATACCAAGTGGTGTCCTGTGCCCTGGAAACTAAGGATGAGATAGTGGTGCAAATAGCAGAGTGATCCGTCCACGGGAAGGGCATGATATTGGAGGATAAAACAGCTGGGAGCATACTAGCAGAGATGAAGATGTGGTCTATGCGTGAGAAAGTGACGTGAGGGTGGGAGTAAAATGTGTATTGTTTACTAGAGGGGTTGAGTTCTCTTCAGGTGTCCCCTAGGTGGAAGTTAGTCAGTATCTGCTGAAAGGTGAGTTTCGTGGGATTGCGTTGGGGGGATGAGGGGGATTTGTCCATTATGGGAGATATAACTTGATTCGAGTCGCCACAGATAAGGACTGTGCCAAATTGATGACGTTTGACCCTGTCAAATAGGTGGTTAAGGAAGGGGGTAGGATTCCGATTTGGGGCATAATATGAGACCAATGTGACTGGTACATCTGTTAGGTGTCCAGTGAGAATCAGGTATCTACCGTCTGGATCTCCTATTTGGTGTCCGAGGTTAAAGGGGACAGATTTATGAAAGGCTATTAGGGTCCCACATTGCTACGTGGGGGCTGAGGCTAAGAAGAACTGCGGATAAGAGGAGTGAAGAAATCTGGGAGAATGTTTTGGTGTGAAATGAGTTTCTTGCAGGCAAAGGATATGTATTTTCTTTGCCGCCAAGGATCTCAGGGCTTTGGTGCGTTTTTGGGGTGTATTGAAACCCTGAACATTTAGGGTGCATATCTTTAAGGGGGCCATGGAGTGACTGGGTAAATATGCTTGACATACCTGCTGCTCCCAGAAGATCCGCGCACCCCGCGCCTCCGCCTCCCATCGGAAAGTGAGGAGAAAAAAGAGGGTCCTGAAGAAGGAGAAGAAAAAGAAGAAATAGAAGAAAAGGCATGAGTGAAAATGGCACATATGTAAATAAAAACTGCATAAGAAACAATAAACTGGTGCAAGGGGGGACTGTCAGGGGGGGTGAAGAACACCTCCGCTGAGGTCCCAGGTCTGTCTTGGATGACCCGCATGATCTTGCGGGGGATCTAAGGCAGAAAAAAGGGGGAGCAGAAATTCCACTCCGGTAGACACAAAAAACCCCTTCGAAAGGGGGACATTAGAGTATAAAAAAGTAACATGGTACAGCAGAGTCTCAAAAAAAGGGGGAGACAGCAGTCGTCTCGATTTCAATGGCCTTCAGGCGTGGCGGGAGCCAGGCGATTGACTGGAAATATGAAGAATAGAGAAAAATTTAAAAGGAAAAAAAAATCAAAAAAGGTAAAGTGTTCCGTGTTGCAGCTTAGAAGCTGACAAGTGACAATGCCAGGGAGTCCGATGGGGCCTGATCAGTCCATAGAATCTTCATCAACGGTCGCAGGCTTGTCAGATCTGATACGTTTGTGGAGGCTCTTTTGTGAGGAATTTGAGTGGTGAGAGGAGCCATATTATTATGCACATTGCATTCCATATCATCCACTCTTACCTCCAGTTCAGCTGTTCTGTGGCCCAGGTCACGAATCTCTTTAGTGAGCTTCTCAGTGATAGTGTCTGAGGTCTGCTGGAGGGCCTTATGGAGCATGGCTTCAAATCTGTTAAATATATCCGATTGTCTCACCGTGTGTGTGCTTCCACAGTCAGAGGCTGATTCGGATCCGCTGCTGCGATGCGTCTGTGAGGGCAGCTGTGCCTGTGTTTGCTGCTTGAAGGCCTTCGGCGTGCTCGGCTGGGAGAGGAGGGCCGTCGCCATTTTGGGATTAGGCCGCTGCGAGCGGAACTTCTGTTTTGTGACCCCTAGGACCATTCCAGGGGGTCAGCGGTTGTTCCTAAGTCGGTCTAGGCAGCGGGTGAAGCGATGGGAGCTCTGTGTCTGCGGTGTCCCCCGGGTATGTCACGGAGTGGAGCGGAGCTTCACACAGGCATGTCCGCTCGGTGCCGCTGCGCGCATGCGCCCCAGTAACCTGTACTCCTAATTCACAAATCACATTCACCTGAACTTCCTCCTTATACGCTCATAAGATGTCACTACGTTTGGCTTTGTTGGCCGATTACTTGCTTCACGTTAGTATGCTAGACCAAACCGCCGTCGCCCAATTTGGGAAAAAGTTGGACGTTCGGTTGACCAACTATCAGCTCGTGTATATGAGGCTTTATTGTCTTGGAAACCCACAAATATCTATTATTATATTCATATGCTTGTGTTATGAGCTACTCAAAGTGGACCTTCAATAATTTTTTTCAACTTTCCATCTATTAAATCTTCTGCCCTTGTTGTTTTAACTTTGGAAAGTAAAACATTTTTTTTTCTGCCATTAAATACCTTATACAGCCCACTTTCTGTTTCTTGCCTGGTCATTAGCCTAGGCTTATGATATCATGCACAGCCCTCTCTCTCACTCTTGTGAGAGTCTGCCAGGAATGGAAGGGGGTGAGTCATAAGAGGGCCAATGAAACCTGCAGGGCTGCAGAGCTAGAGTTGTGCCTCTGTGTGTCTGTGTAAATCCAGGAAGTGAACAGGCAGCAGCTTCAGCTGCCCACCGTTAAAATGGCTGCAGCCAGACTTAATGGAGGGAGATTTCTGCAGCATATTTGGCAAGTACAGAATCACAGTATATATAAAATAATCTGCAAAGTGGTTGGAGGGAAGCTTCAGGATGGCACAGATGTTTTATTACAAATTATGTGACCAGACTGCAGTTCCTCTTTAACACAGCTGGCTGGCTGTAATGCTCTGAAATCTGTGCAAGGTCATTCCAGGTTGCTAGTCATGCTTGCCACCTTAAGTCCAGTGATCTGAGAGTCATTCCTGGAATTGTGTGGCAAATATATCCCGTGTGTGTACAATAACCAGGAATACATAGAACTTGATCATAGGCACAGTATGAGGCTGAAGTATAATATACCTATATATTCCTGGAATTTTGGATGTCGGTGTGCCTGAGACTGGGACATGGGGCTAATAATGGAATGGAGGCACTGAAATGGAGGCAATGGCTGTGAGGCGATTACTGAACCATTGCAAATTGGAGGGTTTAATAGCATTGCACATATTATACTGTGCAAAAATATGGGGCTAGCAAAAACAGAAGAAAAATGCTCCAGTTTTGGTGGTGTCAGTGTGAGATACAAAAATTCCCTGGTGTTTGTAGTATCAGTGGGTAGAAAAACTGTCCTTGGTGCTATTGGTGTTGTAGGGAAAAAAAATGTTGGTGATATCACTGGAGGGAAAAGAATACCTCAACAAAAATGAAATGAGAGGAAACCAGTGGCGGTGCTCCAGCCGGGGGAGTGGAGGCGGCACACAAACCACCAGATCCCCACACACCCCCCCTGGTGGGTGATACTCACGCGGTCGGGCTTTAGCTTGTGTGTCGGCAGCGATGCAGAGCAGAGAGATCACTCCGATGAGGATGGCCCTCACCCGGATCTCCCCGTGCATCCTCTCCGGTACTGGCCAATATGGTCACTTCTCCTCTTGGCCAATCGAGTCTTAAGACCCGCTTCCTGATTGGCCAGGTGGAGAAGCAGGAAGACAATAGCGAATATTAATTCGCTATTGTCACACAACTGGGTGGGCTTAGGGCACAGTGCTCTGGGCAAAAAACCCACCCTTTTTTGAAGCCAATTAGAGCCTCAGGCTCTAATCATGTGCTTAAAAAAGAAAAAAATGCCATTGAAATCCATGCGTCCAGGACCCTGCATGTAGATTAGGGGCCAGGCGCATGTATTAGTGGGGTGGTGCCCCTAATTGATCGGCCGCCACTGAAGGAAACAATGCCCCTGTGTTGTTGGGAAGAACAAAATTCCCCATATTAGTGTGAGTAAAACAATGCTCCTCTGTCTATGATTAGTAGGAGACAAAATTGCCCCAACATCTGTGGTGTTAGAAGGAGGAAGAAGTCTTGGTGTCTGTATCAGAGGGATGAAGGGGCACTGTGAGGATTTAGGGGAGGGGGAAGGCAAGGGAAGAGAGGGAGATCAGTTCGCCCTTACCCCCTGCGGGTACCTGTACTGATAGGAGCTCTGACCTTTCTCCTTGATTTCTTCTGCCCACACTAGCTGCTATTGGAGAGAAGGAGAGATTTCTACCACTAGCGGCTATCTCTGTCCCTATGTTTTCTGACAGGACTGACGCTGACATTAGCAGGCAGCCAGAGATTTCAGGCCAGTAGTTGGAGTTTTGGTAATCATTCAGGCAAGTTTCTAGCTATAATACCATGTAGAAGCGAAAAAAAAGAGAAACAAAGCGCCACCAACTAAGTGTAGCAATTTATTAATCTGAATAATATAAAAGACAAATATGCACTTACAATGTGTGATCTTGAACACATTATGAGTGCAAAATTGTCTATTACTTTATTCAGATTAATAAATTGTTACACTTAGTCGGTGGCGCTTTGTTTCTCTCTTTTTTTTTTGTCTTTCTAAATGGTTTCACTGCAGGAATCATCAGAATCCTGCCCATTGAAGAGAAGTTGCTCACGCTGACATTGTTTATCCCTTTTATTCCAGGAAGAAAAGGGAGTTTTCTTTTATGGATTTTCCTCTCTGGATTTTCTTATGAGAATAAGTCATTTCCATATTTATTTTAATGTAATTGGATGGGCCTGGCATTAGTTCATATTTTGCTCCAATTTCTTGTGCATGCCTTGTGGCACACGTATTCTAGCTATGATAATATAATACTTTTCACTCTGCTGTAAACTATAACCAGTTAGCAGGTAAGTTTGCTGGGATACCTTTTGCATTGTATTGAAATGTGACCAAGTGAATGTGAAGCTAAACCAGGAAAATATTCTCCACTAGCCAGTGTAACCGGTGAGCAGGGCTGGCCCAAGAGATTGTGCTGCCTGGGTCAAAGAATGAAATGCTGCCCCCCCAAAAAAAAATCAAGCCCACCAAAAGGCCCCCACATCCATTATTTTATATCATGATAATTAAAGCTAAAATGAAATGCATCAGGAAGTCAGATTTACATGCAACAGCACCTTGTCTATTTGCAAAATTATATGATATACCATTATGTTCAATTCCAAGGGGCGGGCTAGGGCAGTATAGGGGTGGGCCGAGGGTAGTATATAGACAGGCTAGGGTAGTATATAGATAGGCTAGGGTAGTATATGGACAGGCTAGGGTAGTATATGGACAGGCTAGGGTAGTATATGGACAGGCTAGGGTAGTATAGGGGCAGGCTAGGGTAGTATATAGACAGGCTAGGGTAGTATATGGACAGGCTACGGCAGTATTGGGGCAGGCTGGGTGGTTCAATTTGCTGCCCCCTCTCAAAGTGCTGCCTGGGTCCAATGGACCCACTGGGACCCATGGTAGGGCCGGCCCTGCCGGTGAGTATGAATCCCAAGGATGGCTGCATTGAACTTCGCCAACAGAGAGACTAGCAGCAATAACACAAATATTCTTACTTTGATGAAGGTTCTAACCCTTCCCTACTCTAGCAAAACAAGTGTTTATTACTTTCTGTGTCACTATTACAAAGATTTTCCGTTATTTTCTGTCTTAGTGGCCATACATGAAGGGAAGGTGAAATCACCCCCTAGCATTTCTAGCCTTGGCTATCTTGAGTAAGGGCAGATGGTTCATGTAGCATTTACTTCCTGGAATCCCTCTGCCCTTAGCTCAGGCTTGCAAAGAGGAGGATTTGAAATAGTTCATGTTGATTAAGAGAGTTTAGTTCAGTTTTAATTAAAAAGTTTTACTTGAAAATCCATCCAGCTGTCTCAATACAGTAAACTGTGCTACTCCATTTTCCTCCCTCATAGGTTCTTAATTATCTCCCTTGCCTGTGCACTAACCTCCCATAAATTTGAATGGGATGTTACTCTTGTAGTATGTGTATGTTGCATTCAAGTCCATGAGACGTAAGTGGATATAGTCAGAATTCCCCAGTGGTGTGGGTGGCTGCAATAGTAAATCCAAACATTTTTAAATGCATGTTTAAATATGGACTATTTTATCTCATCAGCAACTAGATAATCTGTTTTGCAAGATATAAATATATATACATATACAGTAACTAAATAACATTTCAATAATTGCATTCTGTTCCAGAAATTGGCCCTGTCACAATTACAACAGATCCAGAGACATTTCAGAATGAACTTAAAGAACTCTATGTACAGGTCAGTACTGCATTACATTTCCTTAAGAGTCTTGTCTAATGAGATTAGATTATAAATGTGTTTTGTGACCGCCAATGATTGCATGAATACATTGCATCAAGAATGATCCTTCATGGCTTCCGGCAGTAAATGAATTAAATAAAATAGGTATGTTAGGAAGCTGCCTTCATTGTTTTCACTTTTTGTCTATCCTTGCAGTCCAGATACAAACAGGCTGAATGTAAACAGAGCGACGGTTACATTTTCATAGCCTGATGATATATTATTAGGCTATTCTGTATTTCCAAAATACAAAAGTGATTCTGGATGTGCACGTGACTGTTGTGATGTATAGGGATGATAAGCATAGCTCTGCCCACTGATTCCCTTGGCCCCTTCTCATCATAACCTGTATGGTTATGGTCATTGGTTCTCAAGCCGTACTCCATAGAACCCACTGTGTCCATACACTGCACTGGTGATGGCTAAAAAAGCCTGATATAGTTGTTTGCAGTTTGGAATAAATGGCTCTATAATAGTAGGGTATCTTGCACAATACACCAGTGGTTCTGGATGTGCATTTGGCCATTGGGGCATAAATGATCTGCATAGCTTCACTTTCAACTGTCCTGAAATAGGGAATAATTCCCTTATTCTTGAGATATGTGATGGAACCAGACAAATGAATACGTTATGTTTTTAAAAGACTTTACTGTGCTACTCAAGGTACATATAAAGAGAAGGAAGAGGAGTTAGAATATGTTTGCAAAGTTTTTTGGCATTCATTCATATATTTAAAAAACAAATGTGTTTTTAACTCTTTCCTACCAGCCTCACGCATACAGTGGCAACAGGGAGGTGGGCCTTATTCCTTGCTGTTGATATTTTGTGCCAGAAGCAAGCTCAACCCCTCACCCCAAACACTCTTACCACACACTGTCAAATAAAGGCCCATAGAAACAAAATAAAAGGAAGAGAGCTGGGTCAAAATTGAGTTTAGGCATTAGCATACATCTTTAGGCTGGGTTCACACTGGTGCGTGGAGCGGCTCACGGCAGGGGTCCTATGCATCCCTGTTTACCTTGGTCTGAATTTTTGGCTAAATTCAGCCCAGAAACAGACCAGAAGACACACAGGATTCCTGTGCAATTTGCTCTGCAGCCGTCCCGAAGCTGTGTGAACCAGCTCCATTGAAAGCCGGTAAACCTGCATCCAATTCGCAATAGTGTGAACCCAGCCTTAAAGTAAACCAGTCAAATACATATGAGGTTTACCAGTATTCACCCCTTACTACAAACTATTTTTTTATCTGTTATTCTGACTACTATGACTTTTTGAAAATTACATATCCAGAAAGGTAGGTGCCCCTATCAGCATTTTTTTTAACAAAGTCAGAAATCTTGGCTGGTTCAACAGTGATCGGCCGAGATTCAAACCATGTATGGGCAGGCTGTTTGTACCCAAGATGATGAATGGATCAACTTGGATACAACCCGCCTGTCAGAGTTTCCATGTGATTATTGCCAGTGGCTTTAACATAATAGCTCAGAGGGAGGGATTCCCCCATCAACACTGACTGACCATTTTCTTTTCTGTGGTTGTAAGAAATAAAATCACACCATCTATGGCCGGCTTAAGGGTCTAACACCTGTTTAACCTAGAAATCATGTAAAGACACAATTGCTTACCTTTTGTGTCCTGTCTCGCAGGATTCCTCCCCACTGGATGAATGGTCCATTCAAACCGGTCTTTGGCCTCCTCTTTGCATGTGAGAACTTCGAGGGCTTGCATACACTGAACTTTAGACCCTTACTGTACATAAACACACACACCCACACAGATTGAATTGGATGGACTGGTGTCCTAATTCAACCTTTGTAACTATGTAACTATATATCTGGGGGAAAGTGGGGGTGATACCTACAAGTAACTTTGATCAACTGGCTAGAACTTAGCTTTAAGGCATACGTGCTTTTACCTTTGTTCAAATGAATATAGATAAATATATGTGCTTTTATTGCTATTATACGTTAGTACCATAAAGCTAAATCCTCCCCACCTTATCCCTTACTGTAGAGTTTAAGAGACCCTGTCACCAGGCTATTAATTTCTACAACAAACTTCCCATGAGATTAAATGTACACTGAACATATTTTAGTATCTGCAAAAGCCTCCTTTGCAGAGACAATCAAAAGGCTTGAGAATGCTGCTGGGTGTCATCATCTTGGATATGATATAGGCAGCCCTAACAGATTCAGAGCTGTCACTCAAGCAGCGCTCTGTAGTTTTCCACTTCGCTCTTCCCCTGGAGTACATAAAAGAGGGGTAAGCGGAGGGGCAGAGGAGCTAGGACAGCAAAGACAGTAGTTAGACATCCTTAGAAGAGGAGAGGACTATGGTAGAACGGACTGCACCAGTGAATCTACTTTTCCTGTACAGGTTGCATTCCCTAGAAAATTTCAAGACACTTTACAAATGTTTAAAAATTGTTAATGGAAAGGAAATATGCTGTAAATGAGCATTTAAAGTAGCTATTTTTTCTGTGCTTTTACCAGCAGGGATGACAGCATCTCTTCAGCAGAAATCTCAAAGGAATGTTGAATATTACAAATATCTTTTCCATTTTTATGGCACTAACAGGGTCTAACCAAAGACATAGGATAAATTGTATGAAGTATGTAAAAAGTGATTGACACTGTAGGGATATATTTTAGATAACTTGATTGAGCAAAGCAGATATAGTTACAAGATGGGGGAGAAAAGTATACTGTACAACATTAGCACCATATGTTCAAAATTGCATCATGTTGACAGACAACGCAAAAAGTAGACTGGGTTGAAGGTAGAATATTTACGATGCTATTAAGACAAAAGATATTTAGATTAGTAAATGGGGGGAATTAAAAACAATCCCCTAAATCTGAATATGTATTTTAATGAAACAGTCTAGAGTAAAAACAAATCCTTTAGCAAATAATCACATATTTGTTGAATTCTGAGCTACTATGTGTCACAATCTATGTTTTTTTTATTTTTAAGGGAGGAGGAGACTGTCCCGAGATGAGTGTGGGTGCTATTAAAATTGCCTTGGAAATATCTCTGCCAGGATCTTTTATTTATGTGTTTACTGATGCCAGATCAAAGGACTACCAGCTTGCCAGTGATGTGCTACAACTGATACAGCAAAAGCAGTCTCAAGTAAGGAACTCTGGAGGTCAATATAAAGCAAATCTTAAACATAATGGCTTTATCACATTTATGTATATTGCTGTTTAAAAAAATCTGCCATCATCAAAATTGCTCTTACATGTGCAGAAATTAAGTCATTAGACAACTAAAATAGTTTTCATTCAGTCTGTTGGTTTTGATAACTCAGTTTGATATAATAAATGTATTGTATATCCATTAGGCCTCATACACACGGGCGTATATAAAATAATAAACAAAACGTCGGGCCCGACGTCAAGGAGAAAAAGTCGACGTTTTTCGGCGTTATGCATTGGCGTTTTTGAGCGCTAGTGAGCGTCGGCGTCAATAGACGTTCATTCCTCTGCTATTTTTCAACCTAAAAACGTCGGCGTCAAAAAACGCCAGAAAACGCCGGTACAATATTAAGTGGCGTTTGTTGGCGTCTGTTGGCGTCTGTTGGCGTCTCGTGGCGTTTTGCGGCGCTTTTTGACGTCGATGCAGCCAAGGAACGCGCTGGTCGTGGGTTCTCTGATACGCCGACGCCATCTACAGCTCAAAAACGCCGA
>BLSH010160753.1:785120-812998 GCA_018402905.1 Glandirana rugosa | reverse complement strand
AAAAACTGCGGCCGCAGATGACTGCAAAAAAAGACGAGGGGTACAATCAGTTACCGGCAGCTCAAAAACGCCGACGTTTTTTATGTGGCCATTGACTAACATGGGGAGCAGAAAAAAACGTCAGTAGACGCCGGCGTCAAAAAACGCCCGTGTGTATGAGGCCTTAGGAATACTTATTTTTAGTTTCCAGGCTTAAAGCATTTTTTTCTGTAAGAGATTCATGCTCTCATCTACAGTGTTATAGTACATTAAAATGAAAGGCATGAAACCAGTTGATTGTTGTGTATAATGTGGCAATGATAGGCTAAACCGAAAAGGTAAAAGCAATTTCTGCCATCGTTTTTTCTGCTGTAGCTACCTGGCCTCACACTGACATACTTGGTTAAATTATGGCCATCATTTACTTACTCTATCATTTTTGTTCACTGTTTACCATAATGCACATGTTCCCTTTCCTAGAGATATTAGAAGTGTATACTGTTATGTAGGAAACCATAGTATTTTGCAGATTACAGTTCATATAACAAAAATACACTTCATAAGCAAGCCAATAACGCTTATATAGATGATCTCCCAGGTAAATTCTCTTGAAGCATTATTTCAATAGCTAGCTGAAAAGTAGAATATATATTACACTGTGTAGAAATTTTCTTTTTAATTTTTAAAAGTTGTCCTTGCAAATGAACTATTGAATATACACTCAGTGGTGGGTTATAATGAAGGAAAAATAAGGGATTGTCATTGGCCCACACTCCAGGGGGACCCATTGGATGCTAAAAAAGTTCTGCATTTTGGCACTGTTTATGGTAAGTCAATTTTATCTCAGGTTTCCTTTTAGTGCCCATTTACACTAGGAACCACATTTGAATTGCACAGAAGCGCTGTGCAATTCCAATGCAATTCACTTGCAGTTCTGTGCAGTGCAATTTCAGCCCCATGCATTTTGGATTGGCTGAAATTGGATCGCAACAGTTCAAAGTAGTGCATGCGCTACTTTTTGAAATGCATGCCAATTACATTGCTTGGTACACTTGTACCTTGCAATCCGGTGCTGGGAAATGCACTGTTTGCGAACTGCGTTTGGAGTGTCATTAACTTTGCACTGACCCCTGCAGCAGATTACAAGGGCAGGGCAATTGGAATGCAGTGTGTGAAGCTGCATGGGAATGTGGCTTTCCTGCACTGCACTCTAGTGTGAATGGGCCCTTAAAGACAACCTGGGGCCCAATGTACAATAAATGCTCTGCTGTGTAAACCAATGCAGTCTCAGATGTTTACAAATTTTGTGGATTCAATAAAAAGTTTTTCATTAGTAGTATATATTTCTGTATTTTGTTTATTTTATTATTATTTTTTTTAGTTTTAGTTTAAGGAAGAGTAAAAATGGGAAGGGTTAGGTACTTTGTCAGGTTTTTATTGCTGTCTTCCTCGCCGCTGGGAAGATCTTACAGACTACCTGTTATTTGGGAGAAAAGTAAGGGAAGGTTCCCCAGTGGAAACAAAAGGGTTGAGTTACTAAAATAGGAGAGTGCAAAATCTGGTGCAGCTGTGCAGTGAAACCAATCAGCTTCCAGTTTTTTTTGTCAAAGCTTAATTGAACAAGCTGAAGTTAAAAGCTGATTGGCTACCATGCACAGCTACACCACATTTTGCACTCTCCAGTCTTAGTAAATCAACCCAACAGATAGCAAGAACAGCCTGAGGTTTACACCCTTTCCAATTTTACCCAAAAGAAAGAAACATAAACCTTTGTCTAGAGCTATGCTAGTTTGTTGCAGAAAATGGAAATTAATATTTTATTAGCTCATCTATGTGGCATACAAGTATTTGGAGAATGCTGCATTTTCTGAAAAAATGTGTTGTTTACTTTGTGTATTTATAGTGTTGGTTGAGATGCATTCTTTCTTAGGGACACTGGGGCTTGGGGTCAACAGCAAGCTGACAATGTTTATTGTTTCTTTTCAGTTATAAATGAATGGTATCTAAAACATGATGATTTGCCTGCTCACTAAGGGATCATCATGATAAAGCTTTCTCTACTGCAGTCTAGCATATTAAAGTTAAAGTGATCTAAAGCTTAGTAACCTTAGCTGATTTTATGATCAATTAAAACAGGTCTATAGGTTGTCATTTTACAAGAGAAAGGATAAGACAGAATTCATTAAGGCCCTAGTCACACCATGCATGTTGCGTTAAGCATGCATTGAATGTACATTTTGTGTTGACACCTTTTTTTTAATGCATTATATTGTGTTGATGTGCATTTTTTTCAATATGCAAAAGCTAAATAATTGATTTTGTCTACCTTAACATGAATTGTAATGAATTGTAGCGTGCCCTGCTGCTTTCAGCACATTGCTCTGTGTTAAAATGCAGCATCTTCCCAAGTGGACAACAGTGCTGTTTGTTGATGGGAATTGGGCCTATTAGATTTCAGATTACTATTGCATTGGGGCTATGTTGAGCAATTCAACCCAACAGACAAGGTGTGAGTAGGCTTTAAATGATCAAATTCTGTCCTAGATGCATGCAGCTGCTCATTGTGTCCCGAGTTTGCCTCCAACAGTAACTGCAAGTTGCTACCAAAGGCAAATACAAGTGTTTTAATAAACATTAAACAGGTTTACTTTTGGTTGGAAAAATGTAAAAGCAAAAGAGGCAGTCAAGAGGATGTGGTAAAAAAATATTGTTACTGAAATGATTTGAACTCTAGAGAACCAGGATTTTACTTCAGCATGGCTTCAAATAAATGAATCAGTCGATCATATTATAAATAACGTGGAACAGCTGTGGTCCACCCAGAAGAAGGGCGTGCAGGAAGAAACCACTTTACAGAAGCATTTGAAATAAATTATTTAGAAAAGTATTTTGCCTAATCTTTAGTTAAATCTTTTTTTGTAAAATCTTTTTTTTTCTTAATAAAATGTAAAATACCATATGCAAATATTTACACGGGGTATGAAATACAAGGTATATAGTAAATTATTGTATAATGAGCTATAATAATCTATTAGTCAATATTTATCCAAATATATAACAATATATAAACCATCAAATAAAAGTTGCTGGAAAGGAATTGGGAAAGGGAATACTAATTAATAATATTAAAACATAAAAGTGTTAAAAAACGTACAACAAAATTGCTTTGTTAATCTAAATAATTTTAAGAAAATTAAAGTGAGAGGGTTAAATTGTAATTTTTAAGGAAGAGATTATTAAAAATAATTACCATATTCAAACAAGATTCTATATTTTGTAAAAAAAACAAAAACAAAATAAAAAAACAACATTATTATAAGATAAGATAAGATAAACCTTTATTCGTGCCACAGTGGGGAAATTTCTTTGTTACAGCAGCATGAAAAATAAAAAATAAATGCAAATATAGAAAATAATAGACAATAGACATACTATAGTATACACGTATATACACAACACAATGTATAACTACAAATGAGGAAAAAGAACGTATTGCAGGTAATATTGAACACAGGTAGTATTTTACACAGTAAAACAGTAATAACAGTAACTATTACACAGTTAAACAGTAATAACCGTGTGTATTATGGTTAATGGTTCACTGGTAGCAGCTTTGATTGTAAAGTCTAATAGCAGCAGGGAGAAAAGACCTTCTATAACGCTCCTTCAGACACTTAGTATGTAACAATCTGTCACTGAAGGAGCTGCTCAACGAGGTAACGGTTTCATACAGGGGTTGAGAGGCAGCAATGATGATAGTTTTGCTACCATCCTCCTTTCTCCCACCTCCTGTACAGTGTCCAGGGGAATCCCCAGGACTCAGCTGGCCTTCCTGATCAGCTTGTCCAGTCTCTTCCTGTCTGCAGTAGAGATGCTGCTGTCCCAGCAGACCACACCATAGAATATGGCTGAGGCTACCACAGAGTCAAAAAAGGTCTTCAGTAGCTCTCCCTGCACTCCAAAAGACCTTAGACTCCTCAACAGAAAGAGTCTGCTCTGCCCTTTCTTATAGATTGCCTCAGTGTTGTCTGTCCAGTCCAGTTTGTTGTTTAGGTGAACACCCAGGTATTTGTAAGAGTCCACTCTCACAATGTCCTTTCCCTGAATGTTTACCAATGGAAATGATGAAGTGTGTTTGTGCCTACGGAAATCCACCACCAGTTCTTTGGTTTTCCCCGCGTTATTCTGGAGGCAGCTCCGTTAGTACCAGTCCACAAAGTTCTGTCTAAGTCCTCTGTACTCTCTGTCATCATCATTCGTAATCAGACCGACGATGGCAGAGTCATCAGAGAAGTTTTGTAGGTGACAGGTTGCTGAGCTAAACATGAAGTCTGCAGTATAGATGGTGAAGAGAAACGGGGCAAGAACCGTTCCCTGCGGGGCTCCAGTGTTGCAGACAACCATGTCAGACTCACAGTCACGAGTCCTCACATACTGTGGTCAGTCTGTGAGGTAGTCCAGTATCCAGGCAGACAGATGATGGTTCACTCCCATGTACATCATCTTATCCCTCAGGAGCGCAGGTTGGATGGTGTTAAAAGCACTAGAGAAGTCAAAAAAACATGACTCTCACAGTGCTCCCAGCCTTTTTCAGGTGTGAAGTAGCCCGTTTTAGGAGGAAGATGACTGTGACTTCCACGGCAATGCCAGGTTGGTAGGCAAACTTAAGTGGATCCATTGATGGGCTCACCAGAGGTTGGAGATGAGTGAGCACCAGCCTCTCCATTGTCTTCATCAGATGGGAGGTCAGTGCTACTGGTCGGTAGTCCCCAAGGTCTTTTGGGCGCGACGTCTTTGGAACAGGCGCCACGCAAGATGTTTTCCATAGCTGTGGCACCTTCCCCAGCTTCAGGCTCAGGTCAAACATGTACAGCAATATGCCGCACAGCTGGTCTGCACAGGTCTTTAGTAGCCTGGAGCTGATGCCGTCTGGGCCCGCAGCCTTCCTCGCTTTGATCTTCCTGAGCTCCATTCTCACCTGGGCTTCTGTAAGGGGCAGTGTGTATTGGTTGGAGTGTTGACTTGAGGGACTCGGCAGGGGGGGGGAAGTTAGGTGTGTTGTGAAATGACTGTGAGCTGATAGCAGTGCAGAGAGAGGTGGGGCTGGAGCTGCTTGCTGTGGAAGCAGACAAGGGGGATTGCAGCAAATATATTTTGGATATAGTTTAGTTTCTCTAGTGTACTGTAATTAGACATATGCTTGGGTGTCCATGGATTTGGGTATGGGCTACTTAACCACTAGCAAAGCTGATTTAAAATTATCTTTCTGGTAAAAAGTTATTTCGGTATTCAAAATATAACAAACAATGTGTTTATCATGAATCATATTAAATATACTCATTATAGTCTAGTTTTTTTCCCTTGCCAGATGAATTTTAGAAACATTCTATTACATTTTTGAAAAAATTATTTTGGTAAATACTGTATATTACAGTGTCGATTAGCAGGTATAGGATTTAAGTAGTGTTATGAATATTGTACAAAGTTGTACACTACGTTTCCCTGTCCATGAAATGAATTAATTACGCCAATTATTGAGAAAGGTTCTCTATCTCATTCAATAAGGGTTCATCGGGTTAAATGTACAATTTATATTGATAAAGATTCCTAGGTGTTTTAGTTCCAAATCTCAAACTTTCATGTTTCTTCTTGTCACATTTTCTAGGAAGTTAGGCCCTTTCACACTGATTGGTTGCAGTTTGACTGCACTGTGGCTGCAGCACAGTGTACCAGTGGGTTTGGTGTGGGTTAGCTTTCTCATTGACTTATATTATCTCCTGTGGTTTTGGTGCACTTTCTGAAAGCGCACATCAAAAGTCCTGCACTAAGATATAACTGAAAGCATTACTTTTTTTCCAGTTTTGGATACAGTGGAGAGGAATTAGAACACCTGTCAGTTTTTATTGATTTCTGTGCCCTTATTAGGGAGATGCACTTTCTCTATTTGTCCGGGGTACCATTATCACTGAAAGTGAAAGTAAAAGAAAATCCCAAATTTTGGGTTGTCCCCAGAAAAGTAAAGAGGTGAAATCTTCCAATGGGGACACTAGTTCTCCTGTCCTTGGGGTCCCAAGGGATTCCCCTACTATGCAGGGATTTCCTCTTACTTTTGGCTTTGGGACAGAAGGTGAAGGCACATTGCCCCAATGTGACACAGGTGGCAAAAAATATATTGACAGGGGTTATGACCCTCCCTTACGCTATCCAAAATGTAAAAAAAAAAGTGTTGCCTATAGTTCTATTTTCAGAAGTTAAATATGTAAAGACAATTAAAAAAAAGGAGCAGCTTGTTCTCCCTGAATCGTTCTTCCTTAAATTACAGGCCTGTGCATGGAGTAAGCCATCACAATTTATAGAAAATCTATCTACATGGAGTTAATGAAAACTGACTTTGCGTGAACTGCAAAGCTCTACTCTTTTCAATGTGCTGTGACATAATTTCAATACTTTTGGATGCATCTGTATTTCCATATATTTTTCTAGTTAATGTTTGCTGTAATCACTGTTAGCTACATGCAGTTCTAGATTATTGCATAGCCATGGTCCAGGCTGCAGGACTGGCAAAGACAGCACATAGCAACCCAGGCACCATTTGTCTGACTGTCGGTAACGCATATTTGTGTATGTTAAAAACTAGTTCCCTGTTATCATTGTCATAAGCAATAACATAGCTCCCAACTATCCCTGATTTGGAGTAAAGTCCCTCTATCCCTCTTTCCTCCTCATTATGTCCCTCATTTTGGTCTGATCTATATAGTTGTATATAAAATGCACTTTTTATCTTTCAAAAACTGCTTCCCAGTGCTAAACTTTTCATTCAATTTCTAAATTGCTGCATTTGTAAATTTCAAAAGTGAATATAAAGGAATAATAATGGTAAAAAAGCACTTGTGGGCTTAACTAGTCTTTTTTTCCTTACATTCTCCTTGAAGGGGGTGTGTCCTATGCCTACATACCTTTGCTAATAGGTATCCCTTGTTCCTGTTTCAGAAAGTTGGGAGGTATGGCAATAACAGTGTAAAAAAAAACTGTCATTATCCTCCCTCCTCCTCCGATGACATAATTAATTGGGACACTTTCAAGGTTGGCAGAAACTTGCTACTATATCTCACTAAAGAACTGCTGCATGTCCAAGAGGTGCTCTTCTGATAATATACCGTATACCCTTCAATATTTACTTGTAGGTGGTGTTTGTGCTTACTGGAGACTGTGATGACAGAGGTCATGTGGGGTATAAGGTGTATGAAGAAATTGCTTCCACCAGCTCTGGTCAAGTATTTCACCTAGACAAGAAGCAAGTTAAAGAGGTAATGTAGTGTATCAATGATACAATATTCCAACTTTTATAGCTACTACAAGTAGTAAAAACTATTATTAAAAATTTCAATAAACAAGTAATGAAAAAATCTAATCCTTATTTTTTTTTTGGCACTGAATTTGTATACTCAAATATATTTCATATTATATATGGAATCATTGCATATGCAAATTACACTAGATGAGATTTTAATAACAATTACCTAGTTATATAATTGATAAGGCTGACCCATATCCAGCTTTAGTCTCTCACAGCTCCTGCAGCGTTGGTTCACAGGAAGGCAAAACAAAATTGCCTGTTTTGCCCAACTGTATTCCATTTCATGCTAGGGGAGTAATTGTATTGTCACATATTAAATACATAGCCCTATATTTTTCAACATTAAATGAATTTGCATTTTGGCTGTCCATGTCCTTATTTTGTCAAAACCCATCTATAATAGGTGATTTCTCTACTAGTTTTTAATACATCTACATATTTGTCATCATCCAAAATGGCAACATTATTTTTTATTTCATACAGCAGATCATTAATAATGTACACTATTGCTAACTTTAGCTCATTTTAAATATATTTTGCTTACAGCTACCATGTAACCATTTTCCAGCAATTAAGTACACTTTAATTAAGTATAATTTTATAGAAGTTTATAAAAGATCCGATATGGTTTTAATATGCACAATGTCTTGTTATTTCGCTTAGGTATTGAAATGGGTAGAAGAGGCTGTTCAAGCCTCCAAGGTTCATCTTATGTCCACAGACCACTTGAGTGAGGCATCATTCACCTGGGAAATCCCTTTTGATCCAAGCCTTAAAGAAGTCACTGTGTCACTGAGTGGGCCAGCACCGGACATTGAACTGTACAATCCATTGGGTGAGAGAGTCAAACTCAATTAGAATGGCTTATTGACTAAAATGGCTTATTTTGTCTGAATGGTTTTTGGTCTCAGGATTATTCCCAACCAACTGGTATGGATCATGACTCTTTCAGCCAATAAGTTAGCTGGGCTTGTATTATTTGGTCAAGTGTGCCATCTCAAAGGAACTGATGATGGGAGTGTCTGATTGTAAACTTAACATGATGCAGGGTTAGGTTGCCACCTTTTCTCCTAGCCACACCTGAACAGCCGTGCTGCAGGCAGCACGAAGGTCTGTGTTACGGAGGAAGAAGAGTGTAACTTGAGCTGGCCGGAGGTGTCCTCCATGATCGCACTCTGTTCTCACTGTGCTGTCAGACACAGCCCTGCCTCCGCTCTCCACTGGGGGCGCTACATCCTCTTCTCCTCATTAGGCAGCAATGCTGAGAGCTGAAATCTGGTTTTAATAATTTGTCCAGTTTTGAAATGGACTCAAAACTGGACGCAAGATGCAAATCCTGGACTGTCTGGGTCAAAACCAGACAGGTGGCAACCCCAATGCAGGGGACCAAAGTTGAGTGACATTTTAAGCCTGGTACACACTATTAGTTTAATTCTGTTCAACCCAGCAGATTAAACAAAAAAAAACTGTCAGCTCCAGTCGGAGCCGCTGTACTAACGATCCGACATTAGTACAGTGATCTCCCCCACTGAGCTGTTGTGTTCTGACAGAAGGACGCCCCACGCCAGAACACTCCGATCAGTGCTCTCAGCCATTGGCTGAGAGTGCTGATCGGGAGCCGGTTGTCTGCTTTTTTTCCAGCATGCTCATCCGACAGAAGGCAGCCAAGCGGCCGGCTTTTGTTGGACCAGATGGCATACACATGGGCCGAACATCGGCTGTTTTTTATTGAACCATCCGATGTCGGCCGGCATTCGGCCCGTGTGTACGGGGCTTAAGTAAGAGAAAAAAGAGGAAGCAAAACAGTGGTTGAAAATGGATTTGGGTGGGAAACAGACAAGGAAGCAGAATGGAAGTTTATCATAGCATGTAGGGCAAATAGGGTTGTACCGGTACTGAAACCGATACCTTTGTGGTGCGATGTGAGCCCATACAAAATGAATGAGCTCAAATTGCACTGCAAAGAATCACATGTGATTTGAACACGAATGCAGTGTGATTCCTGTCCAAATCGCATGCGGTTCCCCCACTGCTCCTGTGTGAACCCAGGTTTGTCATAGTGACTTTGGCCTGGGTTCACACAAAAGGGGTGCAGGAAACTGCATGCACCACATTCCTGTTCAAATTGCATGCAATTCTTTTCAGTGCAATCTGAGCTCATTCATTTTGTATGAGCTCAAATCACACCGTAAAGGTATTGGCAATCGGTATCAGCGAGTACTTGAGCACAAGTATTGGTACTCGTACTCACCGATAAAAAAAATGGTATAGGTGCAACCTTAAAGTATTAGGAATGGAGAGAAGGGCTACAGCTGGACTTGGAACAATGGGAGAAGCAGGGAAGTATTGAATAGGAGTTGACTGAAAAGTAAAGAGAGAATGCACAACATGAATTGATCAACTACTTTGGAGATTGAGAGAGAGGGCAGACAGAAGATTATCAAGGTTATAAGGAAAAATGCTGCAAACTATTTAATGTGGTAATAAACTCAAAATGAAAAAAAAAATATATATATATTGCAGCTTACCAATTATTAGAATTAGTGGCTGCATTCATTTTCTATTTCTTGGCTTTTTCCCCCCTCTGTTTGCCAGTAACACACCTTCTGTATTAGGGGGCCTACATTCTGGATGAATGCGCAACAGAGGCACCTTTGAACAGCAGTATTGTCAATCCAAGGGGGAGTGGGGTGTTAGATGTACTAGCAGATTTAGATACACTAACAAATGAAAGCCAAACTCCAGCTTCTACTTACATAAATAGATTTTTTTTAACCACTTCAGCCCCGGAAGGATTTCCCACATTGGGCCCAGAGCACTTTTTGCAATTCAGCACTGCATCGCTTTAACTGACACGACGTTGTACCGAAACAAAATTGGCGTCCTTTTTTCGCACAAATAGAGCTTTCTTTTGGTGGTATTTGATCACCTCTGCATCACTTCTGATCACTGCTATAAACAAAAAAAGAGTGACAATTTTGCAAAAAACCCAATATTTCTTATTTTTGCTAAAATACATACCCCAAAAAAATATTAAAAAATGAATTTATTCATCAGTTTTGGCCAATATATATTCTTCTACATATTTATGGTAAAAAAATTTATGGCGTTTTTACATTTTTTTCTTTTTTTACTAGTAATTGCAGTGATCTGCAATTTCTATCGGAACTGCGATATTGCAGCGGACATGTCAGACATTTTTGACACTTTTTTGGGACCATTGACATTTATACAGCGATCAGAAATTTAAGTAGCCACTGATTACTGCTCAGGGAGCATGCGGCAGGCATGAGAGAGCGGCGCGCGCTCGCCCCCTAGCTGCGCGTGCACGTATCACTGTTTATAGACAGCGATTTGCGCTACACTGCCAACTTGCAGCAGTAAATATATGCAAGGCCGTAGTTAAGTGGTTAAAGCTAATCATTGTAAACACCCATCAGGTCTAACTGCTGCATCTGCAGGACAACTTGTTCTGTTGAAAACAACTTACTGGCTAGATCACCAGGTAAAAATAAAGGGAAAAAAGTGAATACAACTACCACACCTAAGTATTGAAAAGCTGCAATATAAATAAATATTTGCTTTTGCGTAAAATATCCCTTTGAAATAGGAATATTAGGCAATGTGCATAGATAAATAAGAAAATCACACTAAAATATATTATTATACACAAAAGAATAAACTTGGTTGAAGAGAGCTCCAAGATGTAAAAATATTATGTAGTGTTTATTTGCGAAATTAGCACTAGAATAGGAAGATCATATTTTTATCAATTTGCAGTTTATGAACTAAAAAACTTGCTGGTTACAGTAAAATACAATGAGGTGAGAAATGTCCAGCATTAAAATGCAACTCACCAAATTCTTAAAACAGAGCATGAGAAATGTTGTCATGCTCCAGTTATATTTACCCAGCACCATCAATAAACAATTGGGGACCTGTGTTCCAGTGGATTATTTTTGGTGTCACTATAGCTTGGATCCAATGTTTTTTGTGTGTGTATATAGCCTGGAGGTGCAGAAATTGTAACAGACAAATATACTACTAAAGTGAATGATGCGGAGGGGTAGTTGTAATTCTCCTGCTATGGTGTGTGGGCACTAGTATGTCTGCATTTGCATTTCCTCAAAGGCTTTAGAACTAAAGATTGCCTGCAACTGATATATACAAATGTGTATATTTTATTGCAGCCTTTCTTGTACTTGTAATTGTGTCCATTTTTGAGCAGAGCCGATGGCCCCTCAAACTTATATGGCATGCTAAATAGTTCTTAAAGTATAACTAAGGGCAAAACTTTTTTTTTTTAGTTTTGGATAGAGAGCAGAGTGATTATAACCAATGTCAGTTTTTATTGCTGTCTGTGCCCCTGTTAAGAAGATTCACCCTCTCTATTTGTTCTGTTTATCATTATCATTGAAAGTGAAAGTAAAAGAAAACCCCAAATGTTGGGTTGCCCCAGAAAAGTATTAGAAGGGAAATCTACCAATAAGGACAATGTTTCTGGTGACTTGGGGGTCCCCAAGGAATTCCTTAATTTCCAAGGATTTCCTCTAACTTCCTGTTTGGCTATAGGACAGGAAGTGAAGGGAAATCTGACAGTGGTTATAACCCTCCCTTACTCTATCAAAAATAAAAAAATAAGTTTTGCCTATAGTTCTACTTTAAGAATTACTTTGAACACATGCAGTAATATCGATTGAGGTCACTTTACCTTATCTCAAGTGCTGTCTACAGTTGTAGGCCTGGCAACTATTTTTAAGCAATGTTTAGGGCCATTTTGTCTAAGATGTTTTGTTTTACATGTATTCTTAGGGAGACAGATGAAGCCAGAAACAGGCCTCAATGAATTACTGAACATATACAATTCTGCCAAGGTGTTAAATATCAAAGAACCAACTCCGGGGATGTGGAAAATTAAGGTGAGACAGGTGTTATATAACTAATGCTTTTCTAATTAAATTATCACAGTACTAAATTCCTGATAAAGAAGTAATACTTTCGTAATTAAATTATCACGGTTCTAAGTTTTAAGCAAAAAAAAAAAAAAATAAGCACAATTTTAATCCAGGAACCAGGTCTATGTGTAATATGGTAGGCAACAGCAGTAAGACACCTTGTATTATACACAGGTCAGGTATGTGCTTCTAACAGTAATAATGATCAGTGGGTGGCTGCTCTTTCCCCTAACAGTCCTGCTGCCCTAGGTCATGGCATATGTTATCTATGTAGAAATTCGACCCTGCCTTTCATAACAGTTTGCCAAAGGTGTGAATCTGTCCACATATGTATAGGGATATTAATTATATACTAGCTGCCCAACTGAAGTTCAGATTGTACATCTGCAAGGATAATACTTACATTTTATAAGTTTCAATTGTTGCATTTCATATAGTAACATTTTATTAGTTTTTCAGGTTCCAGACCTTTCTCTTCTACAGTTAAGAAATAGAGCTAGATTATCTCCCTATCCACAACCTGCTGATTGGACAATAAAGGGACAGCAGACCACTTAACTCATTCCACTGCTTACTCTGCTCCTTCCTCCTGTCAGTATGTTTCTTATCATCATATGTGTATTTCAGCACAACTTATTGGCTCTTAGTGCTGCCCCACCCTCTCCATGTCTGTGTGCTTTTGCACAAAGGATTATGAAAGGCTCATATCAAATCAAATACAGGTTTTTACACTAGCTGCATTTCAAGTGATTTTAAAATTATGTTTTTTAATTAAGCAATAAACATGTTATACTTACCTGCTCTGTGCAATAGTATTGCACAGAGCAGCCTCAAACCTCCTCTACCGAGGTCCCCCACCTGCACTCTCGGCTCCTCCTCCCTTCCAAGTGTCCCCATAGCAAGCCGCTTGCTATGTAGGCACTCGTGCGGGCTTGATACCAAGCCAGGCTTTATGCATCTATAGACAGACACAGCACGACTTTGACCCCCACCCGCTTACTCCTCACAGTATTTGATTAACAGCACCAGGAGCCAATGGGCACCTCTGCAGCCTCTGTGTCCTGTTAGAAGAGGAAGGGAGAGCAGTGATGCTACTCTTGGGCACAGCGCTAGATCAAGGTAATTTTATGTGGGCTGAGGGGGGAGCTGATCATGGAAGGTGTTTAACCTTAATTCAGAGAATGCATTAGGGTAAAAAAAACACCTCCTACCCTTTACAGCCACTTTAAAAATGATATTACTCTCTTACTCTGTCTTTATGGTGCCCTTAAAGTCCAGGGGGTGCCACACAAACTCTTTCTAGTTTAATTGGATGTTGGCACGTTTCCCCAACTCTGCATTCATACAACACACATTTGCCACTTTAAAAATTGATTATTTTTCTGAAATAAAATAACTTTCTGGGTTTTTTCTTAAACTTTGTCTGTAATTCAGCTTTAAAGATCATCTCAATAATTCAGTGAAATATGTTATTTTAATAAAGGGATGCAAGTGAATACAATGCTATTGGGCATATAGACCAGCCAGTGGGCAATGAGCATTTGATAAGTGCAGAATCTCGCAACAACAAACAGTAACTCATCACTTAACTAGATATGGGTCATGGGTTGCTGTTTTTTTATTTATTGCTATATGCACTCCCTTGTTAAAGACATTGTTGGATGACACCTATCTTTGATATAGAAACAACGTGAACTTACCATAAAAGAGGGGATATCTCCATGTATTCCTTGCACTTGGTCTTCTGACATCAGATTAGGGAACTTAACCAAGTATAGGGCATAGAAAAAGAAAAGTCCAGATAACTGCACACCAAGCTGAGATCCAAACATCTTTATTCATTTAAAACCACAAATAACATGAAGAGCACCACATGTACAAGCAGGGGAGGAAAGGCTAACGTGTTTCACACATGAACTGTGTTTTATTAAAGCCCAGGGCATACAAGGAGAAGAATCCTTGCTTCTGACCTGTAGCTTCCCTGAGCAGCTGTGTAAACCAGCACCCTCAAATCCCTCTGCTTTATATAAAGCTCTCAGCTGAACAATGAAGAGGACAGTGTCCAGCAAGAGCGTACCTCAATTCATTTGCACCAGGACCCTTACAACAATAGCTACTCCATTACACCTATCACTACATGTAATACAAAGCATTCCCAAGCTGCTGCTAGTAGCAGTTAAGAAGTCTAATGATGACCACATTGCAGCAACAGCATTGACATTTGAGTGGCTTATATTGATAGCAAAGGCCAGAATTTTCAATGTAATTTCCTAGTGAAAATACATAAAAGAGCATATGTATAAATAAGCCCCTAAAGGGCTTCTATTCTAATAAAAAAAACTGAATTCCTTTTTTCTCTTCCAGACATCAAGCAGTGGGCGGCATTCAGTGAGAATCACAGGTGTCAGTACGGTGGATTTCCAGGCAGGATTCTCGAATAAACCTACATTAGATTTCAGTAAAACATCCAGCAGACCCATAGAAGGTTGTTTTTTTATTTCTGTAACATTTCATGTCATTTTTATAGTTTGAAGAAAAGGGAACTGCCAAATGCTTAACTTATGACAATGAGTAAAGTGCAACATAAAAGCATCCTAGGCTTATTCATTTGCAAAGTGAATATCAGTAAAGATAGCAAACACTTTGGAAACCCAATCATATGAGAAATTAAAAAAAAAAAATTTTTGCTATCCCATGATTGGTTGATTAAAGTACACACAGCTTCACCTTTTGCTAAGCTTAGTAAACATTCACTTTGCTTAGTAGACGGTTTCTAACATTTAGTAAATTAGCCCTACTTTGTTATTCTGAATACAAAAACTAATCAATGTGAGTGTTTTAATTGTCTGCATTTACTAGCAATCAAAACATTTCTTCCATTTTTTTTTTCAAACCTACAATGTAACTAGGAGAGCAAGAAGGTATGGCTAAGCCTGTAGATGAATGGTCTACAGAGATTGGCAACTATGTCTGGGTAGGTTAGTGTCTATAGCCACAATTAATCATTTTATTAGCTGCTGTACTAGAGTGAGATGGCGTTTGTGATGCCAAGAGTCTCTGCAGTACTAACTGCGATGCCTGCAGGACCCTGCGTCTAGTTGTAAAATTTTATGAGGGGTGTGAACTCCCCCATATTCTAAATTAATTGACTGTTGTGACCTTAAAAGTCCATGTCACTTTAGACAAATGGGATTTTGTGTTATAATGGGATGTGGTGCCCCTTCCTTTTGCACTTAAGAGCTTCCCAGGCTCCTTTTAGTTTGAATCTGGTTGTATTGTCACCCAACCACTAAAGTAAGAAATGTATTCCAACTGGTGGGCATTTTCTAAAAGATTGTTCCTAGGCCTCTAGTAGATGTTCCATTAGGTAGTGATGCTGGCAGTTGAAATTCCAACCATGAGTGTAATGTTCTGTTGTAGTGTTTTCTGAGCTCGGCATCAGTAGACAGTCAGAAGGCAGAAGATATGCTTCTTACTTCTAAAAAACGAAGATATCTTTAGCCTTACCTTTCACTAACAAGTAACAATATAACAAACTAGCCACCAATATTTATGGTGGTACATAATTTTCTACAGATGATCATCCTTATTTCAAAGCAAAATATACTTTAAATAGGATCCATTTCATACTTAGACTACACCATGATCCGTTTTATCACTCCTATCAATTTCAATACATACCTCCTAAATATGCTTTTATTCAATATTGCAATCTGCTGCCCAGTTATGTATATATATATATATATATATATATATATGAATTCTAATGTGGTCTTGTTATGTATATATATGAAATCAATACTGCATATGCTGACATTAAATGCAATGTGCTATGTTCATATATGAAATTATTATGGTACATGTTGATACCATGATACCAATTCAATACATTTTATATCTGCTCATGTCAATAAATTATGTCAATATATTTTACAAGTTCTTGGTTTGCCTCACTCAAGGTCCCAATGTTTTCCCCTTTTTGCAGCTAGAGATAGGGACTGAGGCACATTCATTAAGTGCTTCATTTAAGGTCCCAGCCCCCCTCCCCTTTGTTTCAAATACTTTATAATAATTGTCAAGGTGATCCATGGCCATAGGAAACTTTCTTCCTGGTGGGTTCAGCCTTGGGCACTAGGAGAAAACCACTAGGCAGCAGACTGTGGGGAATCATGTATGTATTAAATTGCGCTAATACTAGCAGGGGTTAAAACTTGAGCCTATGCAGTGTGTACATGGTAATATATGGTAGAAAGACTGTCTGTGATTGTGCCAGTCAGTCAGAACCTGAAAACCAGTCCTAATGACTTGAAATGAACTTTTACAAACAGGGAAATGTTTCTTTACTTTTACTGATAATTGGCAACTGTTGGGGGTTTGAAACCCTTACCCCCCTCCTTTTTTATGCCCCAGGGTGATCCATATCATTTTGAGCCATTCCATCTCTAATGGGCAATGCATCTGATTGCTGGAAGTGTTTACTCTCATGTGAATTGCTGATACTCGGCTGTAGTTAGTTGCACACTGTACTAATTCTGGCACTACAAGCAAGCATAGTTCTGGCAAACATACTCGCTGTACATACATACATACATAAGCTTTCGTAAGGTATTTTTTTATAAGTGAATTTACTATGTTTAAATAAACGTTTATTCAGTAAGCAAACACAAATAAAAAGCTAACTGACCTAGTGCAAATAAAAATGGTGGACATGTGAGTGAATTTTATGGATTATCCTTTTAAGTAAACCTTTTAAGTCTTTTCTTATTGCACATTTTTTGGAGAACTTTTTGTTTGTGTTCTCATTGTTTCAGAACTGGACTACCCTGCTTTAAGAAGCTGCAAGTGGTGTTACTTTTTACATAGAAATATAGAATGAGTGATGGCAGGAAAAAGACCAAGTGGTCCATCAAGATTGCCTATTTGTGTTTATTTATACATTTTTTGTTGGTTTTTGTTAACTTTTTTTGTCTGAGTATACAGTAGATCTATACAGTAGATCTATATTTGTCCCAAGCATGTTTCAATGCACTTACTGTTGACTGACTCACTTCCTCTGCTGCAGGTCTATTCCAAGCATCAACTACTCTTTCAGTAAAATAATACTTTCAAAGATTGTTTTGAACTTCCCTTCTGGTAGTTTGAGGTCATGTCCCTGTGTTCTTGATTTTGGCTTACATATTGATGTAATGTATTTAAAGGTTTCAGTCATGTCTCCCCTTTGCCTTATTTCCTCCAGACTGTAGATATTAAGTTTCTGAAGTTGCTCTTGATATGTTTTATCCCCCAGACCTTTCACCATTTTTGTTACCCGTCTCTGGACTCATTCTATCAATATACTTTTGTAAATGAGGTCTTCATAACTGGACACAGTATTCTAAATGAGGTCTCGCTAAAGATCTACTGTATATAGTGGAATCAGGACCCCTTTCTCCTGCTGGTGACCCCTCTAGTGATGCATCCTAGAATTCTATTAACTTTTCCCACTGCTTGGCCATATTGTTTGCTCATTTTGCAATCATCTGAAATAAGTACTCCCAAATACTTTTCCTCTGTAGTGCTCACCAACGCTGCAACTCCAATATTTTTCTCTTTCAAGGGATTCTTTTTCCCTAGGTGCATTATTTACATTTAGAAACACTGTACTGCAGTTTCCACTGCTTTGAGCAATCTTCCAGGAATGCCAAACCATGTTACATGTTACAGACACCTTTAGGGATTTCAACTCTATTGCACATCTTTGTATCATCAGCAAAAAATACATACCTTACCTATCAGCCCTTTAGTTATATCTCTTACAAATAGAATATGACCTAGTACAGAGCCTTGTGGTACACTACTAGTGATTGGTCTCTGTTCCGAATAGACACCATTTACAACCACACTCTGGTGTCCATCCTTAAATCAACTGCATATCCACTGAACCACCCAAGTGTTAAGTCCTACCTTGTACAACTTTTTATTTGGTTAGTATGTGGAACTGTATCAAATGCTTAGCTGAAACCGAGATAGTCTATGTCCACAGCACCACCCTGATCCAACACATTAGTGATATAATAAAACATTTCAATCAGATTAGTTTGACATCATCTGCCTTCAGCAAAGCCATGCTGCTTTGGGTCCAGCAAGTTGTGTGTTTTTAGGTGATCACTGATCTTACTTTTAGCAATGAGAGCTCTATACTTAACTATTTACTTTTACGTTACTGCCTCTAAACCACCCTCTGTGTTAGCCTATGTGTTCATGTACACATAGGCTTTTAGCAGCGTTTAGTGCCAGATATTTACAAATGGACAGCTTACTCTTCACTTTTGGATCAGAAAGACTGAATTGCTGGCTTGAACTTGCCTAGATGTGTTTTTTTGTGCAACTATTCTTTTATTTTTTAATTTTTTTACTCAAGGCATGTAGAGAACTGTCTCCCTGGCAAAGGATGCCAAAGAGAGAAGAGATATGTATTTGCAAAGAAAAAGCAGCAACTGCAGAAAGGCTGCATATTTGTGCTGATAAGCCTTTCCGTGTAGTGGAGTGCTACTATGTTATATTGTAAAATGTAAAATGAGATCCCTGTAAAATGTCAATTCTTCAAAACATGCTTTCCATTGGCAGCATTTTATACACTTTAACAAATGACATTAGAGGCTGGATGTATGCAGTATATGCCATTTTGAAGCCTTTCTTTCTGAGCATTGTTTCTTATTAACAGAATGCTTAATGCTTGCAGGCATCCTCACATATGTGCTTTTAAATACAACGGGATTGGAATATCCAGCTAGAATTGATCGACTTGACTTGCTGACTATCTCAGGAAAGCTTCTGGAGTCCATTCCAGTAAAATATTACCCTGATAAGATACCCTATGAAATATGGAATGTAACTGAGTTTATTCCACCAAAAGAAGCATTCATCTTAAGAATAACAGGATACGATAAAGATGATTACTTGTTTCAACGGGCATCCAGCGTTTCCTTCTCAAATATTATTCCAGGTAATTTTAGAATATTTACATACTTACAAGGTATGTTATACCATCAAGGAAGGAGAAGGACGGTATTAGTCAAATTATCTGTTCACATTATCATAATATGATATTCTCCATTTGTACAACCTAATACTCACTTCTATTAGGTAGTCCTTTCAATGGTTCATTATAGCAGTGGTTCTCGACCTCAGTCCTCAAGTACCCCCAACGGGCCATGTTTTCAGGTTTTCCTTTACTTTGCACAGCTGCTTTAAATCAATATCAATGACACAGTATTGGCTTTTCGGAGATGGTACTGCGCAGCCTATTATCCAAGCATAAACAGACAAACTAGTATAATCAATGTGATGGCTCAATAGACAGTTCTCATGTGTCACAGTGTACCTGATGACCTGTGAGATGTGCTGCAAACGTCCTACACTTGCACATATGAATATTGAAAAGAGGTTATAAAATACATGTAGCAAACATCATGTGCTGTTTAAAACAAATCAAAATAAGTGGATACAGTGCTAGAGTGGTAAGTGAAAACAGTGGATAATGTTGCACAACTTGTGTGTTAATTATATGATTCAGACTCCCTCTGCTGGTGGAAGACTGTAATGTGTCTGATGTGCGAATCCCAAAGCAAGCTGTATGTATATAGCAATAAAAATCATATAAATCAAACGAGTATAAAATGGATATAAAATGGATGATACAACATATAACGTGATAGTAAAATACAGAAAATCAAATAAAAAGTCCTTTTTCAAATATGATGATAATAAAATAGTAACAAAAAGTGACTTGTGCTCCAAGTGTCCATTAAAACATATCGTGGTACGCTTGTGTAAGGAAAGCCTCTTTTGCAGGGGGGTTAATGTGTCATCATCCCCAAGAAGGATTCCTCTAGACCGGTGCTCCAATCCCCCTAAGTGCTCTCAGAACTCTCACCTCTGAAATGCAGGAAATGTGCACGTAAAGGTTTCTTTTGGACCGCACTCTCCAATCCCACACCGCTTTCGCGTCACTCTTTGGGTGGTTAAACGATCGTTGCGACCGACCGGCCGTGAGTCACCTCTTACGCTCTAAACCTCCATATAGAAAGTAGAGACAAGAAGCTTCCATGGTGTAGTAGGTTAAAAAACTCCAAGGCGTTTATTACATCCAATAAAAGATGTTCACATAAAAATGCGGTAAAATCACTTTAAAACAAACAGCAAGGGCCAAATTGCCTCTCACTGTGTATCCAGCAATGTGTGTGCAGCCTATGCGTTACGTCACATGACTTCATCAGGGCTAATGACACAGTATTGATAAGAGCTATTTTATCTAAGGGAAGTTCTCAAAACATGGCCCGTTGTGGGTATTTGAGGACTGAGGTTGAGAACCACCTTACTAAACCTCACTATATTGGAACATATATCTGATTTCAATGTTTATTCTTGTAGGAGCTCCAAAAGTGTCAATGCCTGAAGTAACTCCTGGGTATTACTTGCAGCTTGGTCACATTCCATGCTCTGTGGAAAGTCTTATACCTATAACTGTACACTTCAGTAAAAATGGGGTTCGACTTGGTCCAGAACAAAAGTTCAGGTAAGTGCAAAATGTTGATACCTCAGATTTGCACTATAAATGTGTGTATGTGTCACGCACCTGGTGGCAGAGTCTGTCTTATGCAGGGAACAACCACTCTTGCGCACCTGATTCTGGGGCCCCTGGTAGAGTAGACAGGAGACCAAGAGTACAGGATCGCATGAGGGCTGGATAGTCTCTGATGATGATGTGAGAGATTCCTGGTCGGCTCGTGCAGACAGGAAGGAAGGTGATTCAGGCTGGGTCGGCAACTGGCAGGCGGTGCGGTACAAAGGAGCAGGCAAAAGGGTAGTCAAGTCCAAGCAGAAGTCATAATCAGGCGGGCAGCAGAGGTACCAGGGATCAGACAGAAGAGTGGTTGTGGGTAGCCGGGGGTCGGTGCAGGCAGGAATAAAGCAGGTCAAGGCAAGCCGGGTCTTCAGGGAACAGGATCAAAACAACAATAACAGAGCTGAGGCTCACAGGAACACTATACACTGTAGAATAGACAGCACTGGCTGCTGGGTGCTGTCCACTTAAATAGGGCCATTTGGTGCCAATGCCGGCGCATATGTGTGCGCACGCGCATATGCACAGGCGCGCGCACAGGCCTCCAGACACGGTTTCCATGGGCAACAGTGGTTTCCTGACACTATGCCTGTATATGGGATTGGTGTACTAAAACTGGGGAGAGCAAACTCTGGTGCAGCTCTGCATAGAAACCAATCGGCTTCCAGTTTTTCTTGTCAAAGTGGAATTGAACACGCTGAAGTTAGAAGAGGATTGTCTACAATGAACAGCTGCACCAGATTTTGCACTGGGCACTGATTTAGCAAATCAACCCCAATGTGTTGTAACAGAGTGACTTTTCCAAGTTCTTTTTGGGATGTGTTTTATTCATTTTATGAATGCAGATTTTATTAAAAATAATATCTAGTGATTCTGCCATGAAGTCATTTGTTCAGGTTTTTCTTGTTATACAATGACGAATCTCCCTCAAGTGTTCTTCATTGTTGTCAGTCACATGTGCCCCTCTTGTGAACTGAAAGTGGCTGTGCCAACCCATTACAAAGCCATGATCCACCATTGTGACTATAAGAAAGCAGATTCGTAGCAATGACTGGTAGCCTGCTGGAGACAATGCTGATAGTCAGGAAGTGGCTGGAGCAAAACAAATGTGAAAAAGTATTTAATGAAAAAAAAGTGCTTCAACAAAGTAAATGTTGTTTGGGTAGAGTTTAGAACTACTCTAATATGCAGATAAGTGGGAGAGCAGATGTTAGGAAGCTTTTGATGTATGGGATTGGCAAAATACAAGTTAAATAGGGGCTGGCAGAAGGAACCACAGCTGTCAGCAAAGAACAAGGCACCTAAAACTACCAGAAGTGTGTTAAATGAAGAGGATTCTCTGGACACCATAGTTCTTGAAAACAAAGAAGACTATTAGTGTGTGTGGTGGGACTGGTAAGTATAATACCTTTCCTTTAGAGGGGAACCCTCCTACTAATTTTTAACTTTGCGTAAGGGTCACTCTGTATAGTGTTTATAAAGTTATTGTGAATTCATTTAGTGCATGTTAGTAATTAAAAATAAAATCAATCATTTCTAAATTTTTATTTGTAGAGAATCAGTCAATACAAGTTGGGTAATAGCCAATGTCTCTTCCCGTGATGAGGGCTACTATGACTGTTTTGTTACTAGCAGTGCAGGAAGTGGACGAGCACGGACATTTCTAGATGTAAATGGTAAGTAATAAAATAATGGGACAGCAAAATTATTTACTATACAGTATAATGGTTTTAATGCATGAAATAGATTCATGGCTGTAGCTAAGCACCGAAAAAATTATAGGAAGTACATTGATATATAATGTTTGTGCATTATTACAAATCAAGTTTAATGAATGAAGTTCATCTAATTAATGTATATGAGTGCTAGTGAAATGCAAGCAAAAGAATCTAGTTAGGTAAGTGTAGATCTATTCTACTGCTGTTTATAAATATGCTCTAAAGTCTGTTGACTCTTTTGTCCGGGATCTTTCAAGAGTGTTATAGGAAAGAACATATCTCCAGCATCCCTTTAGACGTGCATATTCCTTGCTTCTGGCTAGTGGTTCCTGCAGACTTTAGCTGTGCAATCTGCTGAACAGTTACATGATTGGTCACATAATCAGCATTCTGCACCACCCAGCTGCTTGAGGTGATTGTAGCCATATTAGTGCAATTGCGACAGAGAAAATTGAGTACTGTCCGTGATACTTTTTTTATTTGCACTAACATACAATTTTTCAGGACAAGCTTTCGGAGTGTGTCTCCTTTTTCAAGGTCCAAGCAGTACTCTGGAGTATTGCTTGGACCTTTAAGAAGAGGACACACCCCAAAAGCTTGTCCTGAACATTTGTATGTTAGTGCAAATAAAAGTATCACAGACAGTACTCAATTTTCTCTGCACCGCCCAGGAAATGTGCACATTCAGAAGGATGCTGGGATGTATTCTTTGGTATAATGCTCAGGAACAAGACTATTGATGGCAGAGAAAGCTAATAGCTGTGAGAGGTGGGCAATGGCAGTACAGATCAAGAGGAGAGGAGATTGCTGATGATTGAAGTCATTCAGACTTCACAATAAAGTTGGGCTCAAGATAGTTGCAGCCGCTTCAAAGGGCTATATTGTGGAGATGCAAGTTTTACTGTAAGGAAAAAAGGTACAGCTATAGTTCAGCTTTAAAGAGTATGTAAACTCTTAATCTGTTCAAAGTTCCTTTGCTGGAGATCCTGCCAGTGACAGCCCTTTCTGTTGATGTCTTAAAAAGCCAAGCCATTGCCTTGCAATTAGCAGCACTGCTGTTAGCTTGCTGTTCAGGTTCCATCAGTTGACAATAGGGCTGCCTGACTTACAGACCTGACTAAATGGCTATACATGGCATGCTATCAATCCTGCTGATAATTGTGAGACAGTGGCTTAGTGTTGTCCGATGCAAACAGGAAGTGCTCTTACTGGCAGGATCCTCCAGATAAGGAGCTTTGCAAAAGATTCATAAAAATGGTTTGCTTATGAAAATTGTATACAGTGATATGTGAGACATAATGTCAAGCATACTGAAGAATAGATTCTGAGTTTACACATGTTTTATGTATTGTATAAGATGCTGAGGATGGGTCCTGAATGGGTGTTATGCTATGTGGGTTATGGTCCCTTAAAGGGAAATGGTTGGTGTACTCAGGGGTCTCACCTGTGCAAGGTGGGAAATTCCAGGACAGTCAAGTATAAAAGAGAGGACTAACTTGTTGTTTTTTCTAAATTAATAATTTTTATTAGTTGAGACATGGCATTTTTGGAGGTTCAGAGTGTCATTCAGGTGGGAAAGAACCTCCAACCCTGATTACAGGGACTCTGGCCCGAGACGGTTTAGAATCCTCCAAGAAGCAGCACATAAGACAGGAAGCTCCTAGTGCTGGGTATGGAGTATTAGGAGTTTGGGAGAGGAGACCTGTCTGTGCTGCATGCTTGCTGAAAGCTGCCAAACAACTGAAGTTGTTCATTGCTAACTTTGGGTAAAGCCCTTACATGAAATCCATAGTGGAGAAGGATCTGGGGGTTCTGGTAGATCATAAGCTTAATAATGACATGCAATGCCAAGCTGCGGTTTCCAAGGCAAGCAAAATCCTTTCTTGTATTAAGAGAGGTATGGACTCCAGAGATAGAGACATTATTTTGCCCCTGTACAAATCATTAGTAAGACCTCATCTGGAATATGCAGTTCAGTTTTGGGCACCAGTTCTCAAAAAGGATATCGGGGAACTGGAGAAAGTGCAGAGAAGGGCAACCAAACTAATAAGAGGCATGGAGGAGCTCAGCTATGAGGAAAGATTAGAGGATCTGAATTTATTCTCTCTTGAGAAGAGGAGATTAAGGGGGGATATGATCAACATGTACAAGTATATAAGTTGTCCATATAGTGAACTTGGGGTGGAGTTATTTACTTTAAGGTCATTACAAAGGACAAGGGGGCACTCTTTACATCTAGAGGAAAAAAGATTTCATCTACAAATACGGAAAGGTTTCTTCGCAGTAAGAAATGTGGAATAGACTCCCCCCAGAGGTGGTTTTGGCCAGCACGGTTGATTGCTTTAAAAAAGGCCTGGATTCTTTCCTTAATGTAAATAATATAACTGGGTACTAACATTTTTAAGTAAAGTTGATCCAGGGTGAATCCGATTGCCTCTCGGGGAATCAGGAAGGAATTTTTTCCCCCGTTATAGCAAATTGGATCCATGCTTTGCTGGGGTTTTTTGCCTTCCTCTGGATCAACTGTGGGTGAAGGATTGTATATGGGATTATTTGGTTGTGTGTGTGTATGTGTGTATATATATATATATATATATATATATATATATATATAAATGTTTTTTTTTTTTTTGTTTTGTTTTGTTTTTGGTTGAACTGGATGGACTTGTGTCTTTTTTCAACCTGACTAACTATGTAACTATGTAACTATGAAATTTGTATGTCTTACATTTTACTTGTGCTAAAGACAAGCAGACTTTTGTGTTTTGTTGATGTAGTCAACTTTGTCTTGTTTACTGCTGGAAGCTCTGTTTCATTTGCTTTAAAGATTTAGGCCCCTTTCACACTAGCAGAGCCCTTTTTGACGGGCTCCGCTGCTCAGTGGGGATCCATCTGTTTATCCCCGCTGAGCCGGCGGGTGACTCCGTTCAGAGACTGACCTGTCACAGCTCCATTCTCCTCTATGGAGGATCGGATGAACACGGACCGTCTGTCCGTGTTCATCCGATCTGATCTGCCAGACGGATGGAAAATAGGGTCCCCATCCCTCTGTTTTTGGCAGATCGGAGCAGATCGGGTGTCAGCGGACATGTCACCGCTGACATCCGTCGCTCCATAGAGAACAATGGAGCTTCCGTTCGAGTCCACCTGAAAAACTGACAGGCGGACCCGAATGATCCGTGCGTGTGAAAGAGCCCAAAGACTTTTATGTTAAGACAAATGGCTTTGCATGTGATCCCAAAGTGCTATATCCCTGAGCTTTACAATACACATTAAATATCAATGCATAATGCTAATATTTTAATGATATATTGTTCTTTGCTGTATTATTATTTTGTAGAACCGCCACCTGTAATTAAAGCTTCAAATAATATCACCATCAATATTGGAAAGCAAGCAATACTGAGTTGCGATGTTTTAAGCACCGTCAGCTACAATTTAACATGGCTGAGAAACAAACTTGATTTACGTCAAGCAAGTGTTTCTGGGATTCAGGTTCTGACTAATAACTCTCTGAAGATAATAAGTGTGGATATTACTGATGCAGGGGAGTATATCTGCTTTGCATCAAATGAAGGTGGAACAGCTGCAGCTTCTGTAATTCTTACTGTACAAGGTAATGGCAATTGTTTGATGGAGGGAAATACTGAAAACTGAAAAAAATGTCTCTTTATGATCAAAGATTGACCAATGTTTTCCTGTCATCATGTCACTTTACCTGATATTATTTATCTTATCTGTATGTCTTTTTATTGACACATTACCCAATGTTGATGTTAAAAGAAGCTAATTTAAAATTCCAGACATTTTTTTTACATAAAAAGGAATACCCTAGCCCAGTCTCAAACACAATTTGAAAAATAACATGAAAACATTTCAGTAAGGCACCACACTTAAAATAATACTCTACAGAGACAAAATTAATAGGGGTTAAAATCAATATGTCACTTTTCAGGCATCCCCCTAGCAACCTTTGGAGAAGCTCTAGGGTTCCACAGAAATCCAGTTAAGAAAGACTACTCTAGTTATACAGTATCTCACAAAAGTGAGTACACCCCTCACATTTTTGTAAATATTTTATTATATCTTTTCATGTGACAACACTGAAGAAATTACACTTTGCTACAATGTAAAGTAGTGAGTGTACAGCTTGTATAACAGTGTAAATTTGCTGTCCCCTCAAAATAACTCAACACACAGCCATTAATGTCTAAACTGCTGGCAACAAAAGTGAGTACACCCCTAATTGAAAATGTCCAAATTAGGCCCAATTAGCCATTTTCCCTCCCTGGTGTCATGTGACTCCTTAGTGTTACAAGGCCTCAGGTGGGAATGGGGAGCAGGTGTGTTAAATTTGGTGTTATCACTCTCATTCTCTCATACTGGTCACTGGAAGTTCAACATGGCACCTCATGGCAAAGAACACTCTGAGGATCTGAAAAAAAGAATTGTTGCTCTACATAAAGATGGCCTAGGCTATAAGAAGATTGCCTAGACCTTGGAACTCAGCTGCAGCATGGTGGCGAGAACCATAAAACGGTTTAACAGGACAGGTTGCACTCATCACAGGTCTTGCCATGGTCGACCAAAGAAGTTGAGAGCATGCGCTCAGCGTCATATCCAGAGGTTGTCTTTGGGAAATAGACGTATGAGTGCTGCCAGCATTGCTGCAGGGGTTGAAGGGGTGGGGGGTCAGCCTGTCAGATCTCAGACCATATGCTGCACACTGCATCAAATTGGTCTGCATGGCTGTTGTCCCAGAAGGAAGGCTCTTCTAAAGATGATGCGCAAGAAAGCCCGCAAACAGTTTGCTGAAGACAAGCAGACTAAGGATATGGATTACTGCAACCATGTCATTTGGTCTGATGAGACCATGATAAACTTATTTGGTTCAGATGGTGTCAAGAGTGTGTGGCGGCAAGCAGGTGAGGAGTACAAAGACAAGTGTGTCTTACCTACAGTCAAGCATGGTGGTGGGAGTGTCATGGTCTGGGGCTGCATGAGTGCTACCACCACTGGGGAGCTACGATTCATCGAGGGAATCATGAATGCCAACATGTACTGTGACATATTGAAGCAGAGCATGACCCCCTCCCTTCAGAGACTGGGCCGTATTCCAACATGATAACGACCCCAAACACACCTCCAAGACAACCACTGCCTTGCTAAAGAAGCTGAGGGTAAAGGTGATGGACTGGCCAAGCATGTCTCCAGACCTAAACAAGATATCCCATAGAAGGGCAAAGAGGCTTTTAAATTGACCA
>BLSH010160753.1:742954-753976 GCA_018402905.1 Glandirana rugosa | reverse complement strand
TCCAGGTGTTAGAATGGCCAAGTCAAAGTCCAGACCTGAATCCAATCGAGAATCTGTGGAAAGAACTGAAAACTGCTGTTCACAAACGCTCTCCATCCAACCTCACTGAGCTCGAGCTGTTTTGCAAGGAGGAATGGGCAAAAATTTCAGTCTCTCGATGTGCAAAACCGATAGAGACATACCCCAAGCGACTTACAGCTGTAATCGCAGCAAAAGGTGGCGCTACAAAGTATTAACTTAAGGGGGCTGAATAATTTTGCACGCCCAATTTTTCAGTTTTTTATTTGTTAAAAAAGTTTGAAATATCCAATAAATTTTGTTCCACTTCATGATTGTGTCCCACTTGTTGTTGATTCTTCACAAAAAATTACAGTTTTATATCTTTATGTTTGAAGCCTGAAATGTGGCAAAAGGTCGCAAAGTTCAAAGGGGGCCGAATACTTTCGCAAGGCACTGTATGTTCATCTCTAAAATCGTAGTAGTGTTCATTGAGAATTCAAACACCGTTATAATAACAGTAACTAAAAGGGTAGGATTAGGATGAAAACAATGGTTTCAATTTGAGGGATTTGACTTAATGGAATCCATCAGTCAATTGCAAGCTAGGTGCTCAATGGGGGGGGGTAAGGGGTAGTGTAGAGGGGTCTGCCCTCCGGGCCATTTTCCGGCTAGGTGTCTTGTAGGCTTGTGCAGTTAGTTTCATTCCGAATTTTGTTTTTACTGAATGTTGCAAAATTCGGCAATTCGGATGAATTCCAAATTTCCGAATTTTCGGTTTTCCTAATCGCGGAAATCCGCGGTAATTCGGCAATTGTGGTAATTCGGAAATGTGTGGTAATTTGTGGCAATTCAGAAATTCCCAGTAATTCGGCAATTGCGGAAATTCGGAACAGCCGAAAATCCGAAATTCGAAAATTTGGAAATTTGAAAATTTGGATATTTGGAAATTTGGAAATCCGAAAATTCGAAAATAACAAAGAACATTTGAAATAATAACTAACTAATAAATACTATTAAATTATAGGTATTGGAATTTCCTTGAACGTATGGCTGTTAGTGATAAATTTCATATTTAAGTTCACTAACAGCGAAATTTTCAAGGAAATTCCAACAATTTAATAGTTATTTATTATTATTTCAAATGTTCTTTCTTATTTCTGAATTTCCGAATTCCAAATTTTTTTAATTTCTGAATTTCCAAAAAAATAAAAAACAAAAAAACGAAAATGAAAAAAAAAAAAAAAAATTTTCAGCCATGCACAAGTCTAGTGGCTTGGCTTACTCTGGAGGGGAGAGCTATATACCATTCTGGTTCAAGTGTTGCATGAAAGGGGAGACAGCAGGGAAAAGTGAATTTAATATATACTTTAATGTAAGCATGTTGGGGTTTACCCTCTGTAGTGAAAGTTTAGTCTATGATAGTCATATGTATAAAGATTTCATATGTAATAGTCATTATGTTTAATGTGTTAATTCATTGTTTACATTTTTGGTTGCAAAATTCTCCTCTTTTTTCAGTAATTCCTGTTATTGGTGAGAGCCCTCCTGTGGTCAATGTTATTGAAGGAAACCAAGTTACATTGCCATGCATTCTGTTAGCTGGGAATCCTCTTCCTGTGAGGCAATGGCTCAGGAACAATGAAGTAGTATGTTTGTTTATCTGATTCTATGGATATTTGTGAAATATAATAAATGAAGATGTAAACCTGATCTCCAGCATTGTGCTCCCAAAGAAAAACGTGGGATAGCTCAGTGCATAAGCTCTATCATATTGTGGATGGAAGACCAACATACCGTATTGGAATTAGTGCCACCCAGGACACCTAGAAGAAAATCTATAGCAGGCACAGAGCACCCCAGTGAATCATGTGTATAGCAAAATTGCAGTAACAGAAGGAGGGGCTTAATATCTGTGCAGAGGTTATACATATGTAGTATACAGAGTGCAGGTGTTAGGTGTAGGTATTGTACAGAGTTCAGGGGGCTGGTGTATGTAATGTGTAGGGTGTAGTGGTCAGGAATGGGTAATGCACAAAGTGCATGTATCTGGTGTCTATGATGCACAGATTGCAGGTGCCAGGTGTATGTAATGTATACAGTGCACTCTATGCTGTATAAGGAAAATGTGGTTGCCTGGAAGCAACATGCTGAGCAGCCACAGGAAACAGAGAAACTTTGGTGACAGCAGAACTAGGACCTGGAGCACTATGCAAAAAGATGCAAGGCACATGCCCCGGATGTTTGGCCCAACTCCCATGCTGCAGATGTTCCAGGGAAGTTAGGACCCCCCTGCCCCCACTTATTTATGCCCTGATACCATATAGTAAAGTTGTACTAAGGGGTTAAAACATTTTTGTAATTTTAAAAATAATCTTTAAATTGAATATTTTGTACATTGTTTCCTTTAGTTGATCTCCAGCCCATATGTTAGTATACGTTCTGATGGAACCCTTCATCTTGAGAGTGTTCATTTAAAAGACACTGGAGAGTATATTTGTGCAGCAACAAATGTTGCTGGTGCAAGCAGAAGAGTTACAGCTGTTAATGTACATGGTAAGATATGTTAGACTTTTATACTATTCTGGTCAACTTAGATTTGTCCAATACAGATGTTTCACCGTATTTACATACACCCTGATATTTCACCGCAGCACTAATAAAACAAAGTAAAACATCCTCTATACATTACCTCTTCCCACACAAAGCCAACATAGTATTGAGAATGAATAATAGGATAGAAAGCAATTTTTTGCCAAACATTTGTATAATTCTGCAAATCCAAACATACATTTTTTAAAGCAAGCCTGTACATTTTTTCTAGCTCTGCAAGTGTGGGACATTCGGCTAAATATGACAGCCTGTTACAGACTTGTATTAAAAGAGTACATGCACATTTTGTTTATTTAAACATGAACTCTTCAGTTATTTCAAGTATGTTCTTTAGTTTCTACTATTATTCATCTATGATTTATATTAGCATTTACTTTAACTTTATTTCCTCTTTGATACTGAAAAAAAAAAAACATGATGCATACTAAATTACACATTTGAAAAAGATAATTTGAAAAATGTAGAATTGAAATATTGACCATATTTAAGTATGTTCAAGTTAAGTATGAGAGATAATTAGCTGATCTGAGAAAGTATGGAAATTGTTCAGGTCAAATGATAATTAGTGCAATTTTGAGAGTACTCTTTGAATTCCACACTAAACAGATGGGGAGAGTTTACTTAAAAACTTGAAAATTAGCCCCTTATTATTTTTTTTTAATCTATTATTTCAAATCAATTTGATAGCTTAAACCTTTAGCAATCATTTCGTATTTTTATTTCTGCTGTCTTTCTTCCATTGGGGAGATTTCTTTTCGATTCCTACTCCAGGTGTCCCCATGTAAAGTTTTCTTCTCATCTCCTGTTCTGGTGACAGCTTTAAATTTTGGTGGCAATGATCACTACAGTAAGATAAATAGAAAAGGTAACTCTCTGAGACAGGAAAAAGACAGCAATTAAAACTATAATGGTGTTAATCTTTTCTAAAGTTAAAAATGTTGTTTTGCCTAGAGATATATGCTATGTATTTCTTACATAGCTGTGGTACTCCGGGCTTTCTTTTGTTAGCTTTAGATCATAAAATTACCTGAATATATTGTGACCCGAATATACAATTATAATGTTGAAAAAAATATTTAAAATTCTCATTTTATTTACAACAATATAATATAAAAAAATGATCATTCACATTACAAATTGAGTCACAATAGAAAAAGCATCATTTGTATTGTTTACAGCATAAAAATATACATGTATAGCAATTGGCACATAGTGGTATTTCAAGCTACTTGCTGTTATACTCCAACATATTGTTGCACATCCAGATACTTAGGATGGTAGTAAGAGCTGGAAAAATTTGAAAATTCTACTTTTTCCTTCATCAGGGACTATTAACCACTCTGTGAACATAGCCATCACTAGTATACATCCATTTGAAATGGCTATATCAGTTACAGTTAATATGTATCAAAACAACTTACATCATATGTTAATTTGGCCAAAGCATTAACACACAGACAACACCTGTGTAGTCTCCACCCATCCTTCTTCTAGCGCACAAAGAGAGCCCGAACAAGGTCCATAAAGACATGGGTGAGCTAGTTTGGGGTGGAGGCACCTGACTGGCCTTCAAAAAGTCCTGACCTCAACCCAATGGAACACCTTTAGGATGAATTAGAGCGGAGACTGCAAGCCAGGCCTTCTCATCCACATCAGTGCATGACCTCACAAATGCTTCTGGAAGAATGGTCAAACATTCCCATAGACACTCCTAAACCTAGTGGACAGTCTTTCCAAAAGAGTTGAAGCTGTAATAGCTGCAAAGGGTGGACCAACTCAATATTGAACCCTACGGACTAAGACTGGGCATGTGTGTGTAAAGGCAGGTGTCCCAATATTTTTGGTAATATATTGTATATATGTATAAGTATACATATGTAAAAGTCTATAGATAGAGTGAACTAAAAGCAAACTGTTGTTTTGTCTTTTTTCATTTTGGATAGAGGGAGGTAAGAAAGGGTTCTGTTTTCATCTGTGTTCTATTAGGTATAATCTTCTTCATATCCTGTCCCATTGCTAAAACAGGACATGAGAAAAAAAACCCTTCAAAATGAGGGAATCCCTGGTTGTCACCAAGGTCACCAGATCTAGTGTCTCCATTAGAGGATTTTCCATCAATTGCTGTCCTGTGGACCCAATTTTTTTTAAATTCTAACTTTCAATGGTATTGGCAAACAGGATAAACAGAGAGAGTGAATCTCCCTAACGGGGGCACAGACAGCAGCAAAACCTGACAAGGGTTCTAATCTCTCTCTACTCTATGCAAAACGAAAGTTATATTTTAAAGACTATAGATAATCAGGCATTTTTTGCCGCATTCATTTAACTGGCTGTTAACATGTATCCTTTAATGCTCACTTTTTCTTAAAATGTTTTTTTAGTTATTCCAGTTATACAACATGGACCACAGATATTCAGTACAGTTGAAGGAAATGCAATATCTTTGCCATGCAAAGCCAGTGGAGTCCCTACACCATCTATTATTTGGAAAAAGGTATCTTTTCTGAAAGACCACATTCAAATAAAATCTATTATATTTATATTTCCAATTAAAATCAAAAAGTTCAGATCTGTCATGACATTGATAGGATAAGAAGGGTAATATGCAAACGGTAAAAATTACTAACTAGACTAAAAAACATTTTTTCTAAAATTCCCTGCCATTTGTAGATGTGCGGCAAAAGTTTTACATCATATTATTTTTAAATTAAATAAATACACTTCTCTATTGGATTTGATCTGTATAAGCATTAATCACTAAAAAGTGAAATGAAATAGCAATATTTAAACTTAATGAAGCAAAAGAAGACTATAGGAGAAAACTAAGCTTGTTTGGATTTTTCATGTGCCCAGTTTGAGTACTAAATTGTATTTTAATTTACAGAAGGGTGAAACTGTTGTTCCAAACAATGACACCATATTGATTGAATCAGATGGAAGTCTGTTCCTGTCTGTTCCACGTGGGGAGGATTCTGGGGAATACTCATGCAGTGCAATTAATGCTGCTGGTTCTGCAACACGTAAAGTTCAGTTAACAGTTTATGGTAAGCTACACATATATTTAGGTACATTGATTATAAATCATTATCATGAATCCTGCATAGTATTTTTCCTCTTAAAGTAGAGCTAGATTCTCACAAAACATGTTTAATCATTTTAAAATGGTAGAGCATTGTAAGTAAACACATTTCCTTCTAATCAGAAACATCCAAAAGGTAATAATTATTTAAAATAAAAAAATGTTTAGGTTTGCTGTGTCTATCTAAACATATAGAGAACATAGTGATGTTTTCTCAAATTTGACTCCTGAAGATAAAATACTGTATACTTTAAGTGTTTGGGTAAAGTTATACTTAGGTTGCTATTTTTATATTTTAAAAATCCTGTAATCAGAAATGTCCATAAATAACAAAAATACTTCTGGCCTTTTTTTGGAGAAGCTTAGTGTATACATTTTAGTAAGCACTACCTGAAGCCTCTATGGAAGGAAACCCACACACTTGGGTGAAAGGAAATGGCTGCTCGCCCCAAACATAGTGAATAGAACCAAAGAAAAAATCCCCTGGGAGCATTGGTTCTATACCTGAAGCATCTTTGCTTGAAGATAGTACTAAATAAAGATAAAAGTTCCCTCTTTGCTTCTTACCACTCTTTATGTAGTAACACAAGGGATCTATTTGCAAAGAAGGGTAACCTCAAAAGAGACATTCACGCAGCAATTTTTGTATATACAGAACGCATGATGTTCCTAACACCTACAGGTTTTGTAAGCAACAAGGTCCTTAGCAAGGCATCCATGCCTCTGATGCTTGCAGTGCTTGATTAAATGAGTTTCACTCAATGTAAAAACCAAACAACTGTGACAGTCCTTCGCTCCATGCCAATATGCTCCAATCCACAGTAAACTCCCACAGAGAAAAGTTAAAAATTACCTTACACCCCAGCTTCTGCTCATAGTGCCTAGGTGAGGGCGACATCATGGTTCTTTTAGTGAGATTGAGGAATATACAGCATTCCCAGGATCTCACCAAAGGATTTTGTGGTTATCCTCTCCTGTGTTGAAGCTGGGTGTAAGGTAAGTTTGTTTTTCAACTTTTCTACTTTTCTGTACAGTTTTTTTCTCAGTGAATTGCATCATTTTGGTATAAGGGTGGGGTGCAGGGGCAGTATTTGGTAAGCAGGCCTTATATTTGGAGGGTCCACTTATTAAACAGTGGTCCAACTTTCCATTCCAACATTCCACAACCCACTGTAAATTCCCTCAGAAAAAAGTTAAAAATATGTTACTTTACACTACAGCTTCTGCGCTTAGTGCCTAGGTCAGGGTGATGTCATGGTGTTTTCAGCAAATTGAGAGATACACAGCATTCCCAGGATCCCACCAAAAGAAATTTGAGGTCATCCTTACCTGTACTGAAACTGGAAACTGGGTGTAAGGTAAATTTGTATTCAAAAGTGGAACTTTAGACAGAAAATTAAGTCCTGTTAGATCATTTGGATACAGTGCATGCGTGCTTTTAACCCTGAGTTTAACTAAATCCCAGGAGCTGTGTGGAGGATGGGGTCTCTATGTTTTAACACCCAAAGAGCTGACAGAGGATTTAACATTTTTCCCTAAATTAATACACAATCATACGTAAGCTAAATATATCAATATACATTGTCAGTTTGAAGCTGCAGGTTACAGATCTAAAAAAAATGCACAATTCAGTAATGACCTCTGATTGCCTAATTGTCACTGAACTTAGACTCATTTACCATGACTATGTCAAGGGCAAGCTTGTATACCATAAATTAATTAGTATCCTTACAAAATAAATGATAACTCGGTTTGAGTTATTGATATTTATGCATTTTGTTTTGGCTTATGATTCATTTGCTTAGGAGTCTATATACTTAAATATATGTTTTTCTATTTCACACATTTTAATATGAGCAAATATGAGAATTCAGAACAATAAAACTGCATAGACCTCTGCCCAAAGCTCAACATGGTTTGCCGTGCAAAAGGCATGCCCAGGTAAACAGATACCCTCAGAAGAGGAACTCTGACACATTTCGCACAATAAGCCTTGTAAGGACTGTAACAGTAGGAATTGTGCTGCATGTGTCAAAAAGGCCATTCACTCGACAAGTGTACTTTGTAGAATGTATTAAAAAATATATTGTTTCTCTTTTCAGTAAAGCCTAGAATCCTAAATACAGGATCATTAAATCTTCAGGATGGCTCTAAAGGCCACATTGAGATATCAGCAAAAGTGAGTGATGATGTGGTGCTTCCTTGTGAGGTCAAAAGTGTTCCTCCACCATTTATTACATGGGCCAAAGAGACACAACTCATTTCACCCTTTTCTCAGAGGTAAGATAATTTCACTGTTATTTCTTGTTAGTCTTTTCAGTTTCAAGGGTAAGCTTTAGGGGTCTTTTACACATGGTATGTCAGTTTTAACAGACTCCGCTTGCTCAGCAGTGATCGATCCGTTGATCCCCACTAAGCAGGCGAATGACAGGTCCATCTCTGCTCACTGTCCAGAGACGGACCTGTCAGAGCCCACCTGCCCTCTATGGACAGGCGGATCAGTTTTCATCCAATTCCATCTGCCAGACGGGTGGAAAATAGGGTTTCCATCTGTCTGGATTTAGCGAATGGGAACGGATAGCGGCGGATGTCAGCGGACACATGACCCCTGACATCCGTTGCTCCATAGAGGTGAATGAAGCGTCCGATCAGGTCCGCCTAAAAAATGGACAGGCGGATCTGTTCGGTCCGCATGTGTAAAAGGGGCCTTAGTAAGTTTAAAATGTAAGAATTTCAGGTATGGATGTTTTTACAAGCTGGGCCAATGTAACTATGCATATATCATATCTGTGGGATCGCTCTAGAAGCTGGGAATCACTGTGGTAGACACCGCTATTCCAGTGATCTCCATTAATGTCACTGCCCCACCTCTCCATGTCTTCCAATCAGGAGGTAGATTTAGGTGGTACTTGATAATATTTGGTAGTCTTTCCAAAACTCCCTAAGGATAGGAAACACAGATATTGTCATTGCTGAGCTCCCTCTAAAAATGCTTGACAGTTATCATAATTCAGGTCATAGTGTTGAACCCTCTGGCATATTCTGAGCCACTCAACTGGTAAAAGCATGCTGAAAATGAAATCTAATCTCTTGGTCTGCATGTGTGTTTCAGGACAGTGACTCAGAACAATCAAAGACACTGGAACAGCATGACTTCCAGGAAAATAGCATAAGTTAACAAGCAGACGTTAGTAACAGCAGCCTCCTTGGCAAAAGGGAATCTCTTGAGTGGAAACACCTCTAACCTTTACTAACTGCTTCTCTAAAAGATTCATATTATGGTTTGGCTATGAGAGGAATAGTTAACCAGGATCGAGCAATTAGCTAACACGTCCTAATTTAGTTGACATTAGGCTTGTAGCAGTGACTTTGTTCCTAGTGAGCTGGTGATTTAGATGGGCTACCATAATAAATGCATTCTGGAAGGAAAGAAGGGTTGGAAGTAGTAATAAGAATTTTTCCTAATGACATGCACCCCTCATAACATTTTCGCTCAAGTTGAGCATAGATGGTTTGAATTTTGGCCATTCAACTTACAAGAGACAGGGAGAAAAATCATTTAATTCTCTCTTCCTTGCTGTTAGCACCCACAGCTTCCTGTATACAATTGCTCTGTAACTGTATCTGATAGGATGCAGTCATTGTCTGGGTGGTAATTTTCCAACTGACTCAGTTTGTTTTCAAATTGACTTTGGTAAATCATGTGGTGCTTGCAGGGCCACCCACATATACAATCTGCTTGCTTAATTTTAAAACACCATTCCAGAGATTTATGAGGAAGCAGAAGAGGAAAAGCTACACTAAGTGTAGTAGGACAAGTAAAATTCCAGAGATTGAAAACTGTTAAAAAATGTAAACCATTAAAAAAAAGAGAAAAGGAAAGCAACTGATTCAAGAGACTTTCAATTTGTTTTCTTTGTTATAATCTATAGACACTCACTTGCTGCATATGAGACTACTAAGCATAGGTGTGCACAGCCTATCTCATTAGGGTGTGCACCCCAAAGATCAAACACACCTGAATGCCACCTGCTGTCACAGGAAGGAGGCTCTGGAGGTGGGAGAATTGATTGGGAGCATATGACGTTACCCCCTAAATATGGGTGTAACTCGTTCCTACAGTTGAACCTAGCCTTTAATATAATTGGGGCATTTGCACTGGTAACTGGCACCCCCAACCACCCACATGGTGCCGTCCCTGGATAATGCTAATACACATGGGGGGATTAGGGTGTGCCTAGGCACACCCGGCACAGGCACACCCTGTGTGCATGCCTATGCTACTAAGCTTTAATTTTTGTCCAAGCTTAAACCTTTTTTGTGTGTTTATTGCAGGCACACTATTCTACCAACTGGTTCAATGAAGATATTAGACATTAGGGTTACTGACGCTGGAACATATACTTGTGTAGCTACAAACATAGCAGGAAATGTTACTCAAATAGTAACACTCAATGTCTATGGTAAGTACCTATTCATATGCTTGAAACATTCAGTAATATTATTGAAGCTGATAAAATCTTTGAGAACCTGAACCTGATCACCTAAAATCCAGAATTTATTTTGAATCATGAAAGTAGCGATTGTGTAATCATGTTCTAAATTGGACCCTATCTAACTATTTTAAGGAATGTGGAAAAAATGCATGATGTAAACTATTTCAACTGTACTGTAGGATGGCCACAGTTTCAGTCAGTATTTTCCCTGATTTTCACCAACCAACTAATTCTATTTTCCACATTTTAACTAGTAATATATGTAATGAATGTTTTCAGAGACTCACTGGTAAAAATAGCATTAACGGGTGTATAAATGCAGTGAATCAGATCAGATTTTTGTACAACACAACACATCTGGAATAAAGTGGCAGAGAAAAGATATATGCAACTAGTAAGGTTATATAAGCATTATATTAGTATACAGGGAGTGCAGAATTATTAGGCAAGTTGTATTTTTGAGGAATAATTTTATTATTGAACAACAACCATGTTCTCAATGATTCCAAAAACTCATTAATATCAAAAGACGTGAGGGACATATGATTATATTACGAATATATTGGAATGATCAACGTATATAGAAAAGAGACGGTGAAATAAGGTCTACACAACACAACATGTTTTTAGACTAGACTAAGTGACGTAAATATGTGGGCAATTACGATAAAAATGGTCACTCAGAGACTTTTGTAAGTAATGTATATAATGATCAATTTTACACCTTTTATCTTAATCAACCAACCACTTTTAGTCCCTTTTATGACTGACTTTGACACCGGTAGGATGTCATGTCAACTTTATCAAATGTAGTACGTAAAAAAGGTGTAAGGAATT
>BLSH010160753.1:730979-742249 GCA_018402905.1 Glandirana rugosa | reverse complement strand
ATATGGCAAAACTGGTGGCAAGTGGCATCTTGGCAGCTGTACGCTTGACTTTTCTCAGTTCACGGGCAGTTATTTTGCGCCTTGGTTTTTCCACACGCTTCTTGCGACCCTGTTGGCTATTTTGAATGAAACGCTTGATTGTTCGATGATCACGCTTCAGAAGCTTGGCAATTTTAAGAGTGCTGCATCCCTCTGCAAGATATCTCACTATTTTTGACTTTTCGGAGCCTGTCAAGTCCTTCTTTTGACCCATTTTGCCAAAGGAAAGGAAGTTGCCTAATAATTATGCACACCTGATATAGGGTGTTGATGTCATTAAACCACACCCCTTCTCATTACTGAGATGCACATCACCTAATATGCTTAATTGGTAGTAGGCTTTCGAGCCTATACAGCTTGGAGTAAGACAACATGCATAAAGAGGATGATGTGGTCAAAATACTAATTTGCCTAATAATTCTGCACACAGTGTACAAATGAAGAATATAGCAAATGTTCGATCAAATCTTTATAGAAAGCCCCAGAGTTGTAAATAAGAGAGACAAGCGAAGAAGGTGAATAACAAGATATCTTACTACAATTAAATCTGCAGTCTTTGCTAAACTATAAAATATATGTTAGCACATCTAAGGATCTAACTAAAGTTTCTCAGTTCTGTATTAAATAACACACATTTTCATGTATTTTTTTCTAAAAAAAAGCATGAGTAATTTACAGGAGTACAGGTGGCACTAAGCTATACGTATTTTATATTACAAAAAAAAAAAGTAGAAGAGGTCTGGGTATGTTTTATGGATGTCTTTTGGGAGGCTTCCTCTGACACTTGAAGGAAGCTGTGGAGCAGCCTCAGGAGAACCTTGAACCACCAGCAAATGCTTAAGTCCATGGTTAGGCAAAGACAAGTTCCCTGCCTAGATTTCTTCCCTTTTGATGACAACATAATGATGATTTCATAATTTAACTGCTGCTCTTGTGCTAAACATTTATTCCTCAGTTTTCATTTTTATCCACAGTCCCTCCCAAAATCCAGCGTGGTCCTCAAATGATAAGAATACAAGTTAAACAAAGCTTTGAAATTGCTTGCATAAGTCAAGGGATGCCACCGCCAAGAATAGCCTGGTTTAAAGATGGAAGAATGTTTGAGCTGGATGAAAAGCTTCAGCACTTTACAATCACAGTTGCTAGTGCTGAACTTTCAGATGCTGGAGTGTACACTTGCGTTGCCAGTAACATGGTTGGCCAGGACAGTGCAAATGTGACAATAGAGGTTCAAGGTAAAATGAATAATTCACTGAGCACTAGAGTTTAGTAATTAGAAAGTGATCTTAGTAATTATTATTTATATCTGTATTAAACATGTATTTGGATACAATGGTTTCCTTACACTCGCTTGTTTGTTTTCATTATAGCACCACCTACTTTGTCTGATTTGGAGCCTCCTTATGACAAAACACACCAGGAAAGGTTTTCCAGTCAGCAGGTTGCATTTCCCTGCCCCGCAAAAGGTATATGTTGGACTGATTCTATAGAGCAACCATGTATATTTTATTTGTCATTTCATCATATTAAACACAATGTTTAAATAAACCTTTCTTAAGGGAAATATAAGGGCTGCCATTGCTGACCATTCCTGAAAGCAACAGTTGCCCAGCTGTCATGCTGACCTTTTGACAATTGTGAGCCTGCTGACTTTTCTCTGACTTTTCTGAGCTGCATACTTGTTGATAGTCAGAGACTCAAAGTATTTAAGCCAGTGAATTCAGCATTCAACCAGTCAACAACCTATTGCAAAAAAGAGTTCAGTAATGGCTGCTTCTTATTTTTTTAATGGCATGTTTCTTTGAAGTAGCCCTTATTACTGTAATAATTCACTATTTGATTGTTTTCCTAATATGATCATATGTCGTTGTCAAAGCACGTTAAAAAGAAGTTCTATAATCACACAATCACACATGAATGCTCATCTCATATTTGGACCAAAGATGATAATTAATATTATTATTTGAATAATAGTAATAATTTACAATAATTCTACCAAATGAAATTAAATGTGCTAGAATCCAGTTAGCATTTGTCCATTTTTGATATTTTGGCAACAGTTAAGTATTAGGCAAGAATTAATAGGTTCTAGCTCTGTTTTTTTTTGTGCTGAATTTCATCTATTGCACAGATAATCCTGATCAAGAGATGTATACAACAAGGGATTAGGTTCATTAAGTTAAGCAAGGGTTAGTGTTAAAGTTGGGGGGAAGATTAGAGAAAGATATAGTGTTTGAGGGTTAGTGTGAGAAGAACTTTTGGGTAAGGTGTTGCTCTCTGCACCAAAAACCAATAATGCCAATCTTCTGGTGCTCATGTGATGTTTGCTAAAACTGGAAAGTGGCAGTTGCCTGATGAATACATAACTGCCAGAGTAAGAGTACATGTGAGTGGCACAATTCACGGCAAATAAACAGTACCAACATTACTCTTAATCATTTAATCCTGCTAACCAACAATGGGGACCTAACTATGGTGTGCTTCTATAAATGTAAATTATGAATGTAATTCTCACATGCATCCAGTTGCAAATATGTAAGGCTCACCACCACCAAGGTGCCTCCGTACATCGTGATTCTTCTTCAATCTACATGAGAACTACATACATATATATATATATATATATATATATATATATATATATATATATATACAGTATCTCACAAAAGTGAGTACACACCTCACATTTTTGTAAATGTTTTATTCTATCTTTTCATGTGACAACACTGAAGAAATTACACTTTGCTACAATGTAAAGTAGCGAGTGTACAGCTTGTATAACAGTGTAAAAAATGTCCCCTCATAATAACTCAACACACAGCCATTAATGTCTAAACCACTGGCAACAAAAGTGAGTACACCCCTAAGTGAAAATGTCCAAATTGGACCCAATGAGCCATTTTCCCTGCCCAGTGTCATGTGACTCATTAGTGTTACAAGGTCTCAGGTGTGAATGGGGAGCAGGTGTGTTAAATTTGGTGTTATCACTCTCACTCTCTCATACTGGTCACTGGAAGTTCAACATGGCACCCCATGGCAAAGAACTCTCTGAGGATCTGAAAAAAAGAATTGTTGCTCTACATAAAGATGGCCAAGGCTATAAGAAGATTGCCAAGACCCTGAAACTGAGCTGCAGCACGGTGACCAAGACCATACAGTGGTTTAACGGGACAGATTCCACTCAGAACAGGCCTTACCATGGTCGACCAAAGAAGTTGAGTGCACATGCTCAGCGTCATATCCAGAGGTTGTCTTTGGCAAATAGACGTATGAGTGTTGCCAACATTGCTGCAGAGGTTGAAGGGGTCAGCTTGTCAGTGCTCCGATCATACGCCGCACACTGCATCAAATTGGTCTGCATGGCTGTCGTTCCAGAAGGAAGCCTCTTCAAAAGATGATGCACAAGAAAGCCCACAGTTTGCTGAAGACAAGCAGACTAAGGACATGGATTACTGGTACGATGTTGTGTGGTTTGATGAGACCAAGATAAACTTATTTGGTTCAGATGGTGTCAAGCGTGTGTGGCGGCAACCAGGTGAGGAGTACAAAGGCAAGTGTGTCTTGCCTGCAGTGAAGCATGGTGGTGGGAGTGTCATGGTCTGGGGCTACATAGGTGCTGCGGGCACTGAGGAGCTACAGTTCATTGAGGGAACCATGAATGCCAACATGTACTGTGACATACTGAAGCAGAGCATGATCCCCTCCCTTCGGAGATTGGGCCACAGGGCAGTATTCCAACATGATAACGACCCCAAACACACCTCCAAGATGACCACTGCCTTGCTAGAGAAGCTGAAGGTAAAGGTGATGGACTGGCCCAGCATGTCTCCAGACCTAAACCCTATTGAGCATCTGTGGGGCATTCTCAAATGGAAGGTGGAAGAGCGCAAGGTCTCTAACATCCACCAACTCCGTGATGTCGTCATGAAAGAGTGGAAGAGGACTCCAGTGGAAACCTGTGAAGCTCTTGTGAACTCTATGCCCAAGAGGGTTAAGGCAGTGCTGGAAGTAATGGTGGCCACACAAAATATTGACATTTTGGGCCCAATTTGGACATTTCCACTTAGGGGTGTACTCACTTTTGTTGCAAGCGGTTTAGACATTAATGGCTGTTTGTCGAGTTATTTTGAGGGGACAGCAAATTTACACTGTTATACAAGCTGTACACTCACTACTTTACATTGTAACAAAGTGTAATTTCTTCAGCATGAAAAGATAGAATAAAATATTTACAAATATGTGAGGGGTGTACTCACTTTTGTGAGATACTGTGTGTGTATATATATATATATATATATATATATATATATATATATATATATATATATATATTTATTTATAAAAAAAAACTGTTAAAAACCTGAGAACAAGAGTACTTGAATTGGGCCCAATCCTCTCTTTTGTGTTGGGTTTTGGTTATGTGCCATAGATAGACGCAAGGGGCGGTCAGCTATTTTGTGCAGTAGGCCACACTTATGTGGCAGGATGGCTTACATATATTTGGATTTTTTTTATTTTTAATTGAAATGTTACTAACAAATTGTAGATTTTTTTTGTCTTGCCAGTAACACTGAATGCAGAGGAATGTTTGTATTGCTAATTAACTGTACTGTTTATTGGCATTTCAGACCTCTATAGGAACCTCTGACCAAGAGATCTCAAGGGGCGAAGTTTGTTAGCTGTATAGTTTTTCCTGGCCAGATGTTATTGTTTGTTTGAGAGAAAAAGGGTGGGTGGCAGGATAATGTTTAGTTGTTCGATATGTCTTTCATGTCATCTGTCATCTGTCAATATTCTGATGTTTGTGGCCAACTTTATTAAGTACAAGTTAAAAAATCTGAACACTTCAAATTGGTTTTATTATTGATTCAAACCAAATATTTGCCTTACACAAGCATGACAGAGTGACATTTGTTATTCAAATGCCCTCCTTTTTCAATCTATAAGAGACTTCAAGGTTGAGGTTTTTAAAGAAATAAAGGTTGTTTACTTAAACTTAAATTCAACAATATGCAGTATATATATTTCTATGAATGCCCAATGACGTTCAATAGAATATTAGCTTCAACTAAACCTTTAGTTCAAATTTGATAAATACATTTCAGATACAACAAAACAAAATGTATTTAAAGTCTTACAGGTTTTTTTTATTTAGAAAGCAGCCATGGACTGTGTAGAAAAGTATATATACTGTATACCAGCATGCTATAGAGACCCTAACTCTCTATGTGGAAGCAGTGGTCTTTCTGCAGAGTCTGAGATGCCCTCTGCTAAGTCATACGTAAAGTGGATGTAAACCCTCCATATACCCAGTGAAGTGAACAGCCTCAAATGATACATAGAGATGACACAAACCTCCCTATAGAGGATTTGGAGAAGGAAATGATGGACTTTATCGGCACATACTCAAATAATGTAAAAAATACAAAGTTTTATTGATCTACATTTAAAAATGTGGATCACCTTACAAAGGGATGCTCACATATACAAGTTTAAAAGAAACATAATCAACAGTACAGGTGGTCCCCACAAGGATTGGAAGATATATCATAACTAGAATGCATGACATTGATACTATACTCAATTGATATATCCCCACTGAGGGGGGGGAGAGAAGGGGGTCCACTTGACTGTCTTGATTTGGTGAATTGCTCAATTGGGTGAATCGCTCTACATGTTTTGTGACACGCAGGTCACTTCTTCAGGAGCTTACACTTCGAACAGACAATAATTAATACCATACTAGTATAGATCCATAAAACCCTGTTACATAACATGTTCTTCACTCACTTGCATATGACGAGGCCTGTGCACTCTCCCCCAAAAGGGAAAACCTTTCAGGGGATGACCACGGTCGGCTGCCTCCCCTCCGAACCCCAAGGTGCATGTGCCAGGTGTGGGGACATGTAACTAAAGATTAGAAATGAATCAATGAAATTACTAAAAACTAAGGAATGATAGCATATGTAAACTACATGTATACATGTTACTTAGATACAGGGTTCTCACCTAACCAGAAGTTAGAACAGTGCTGTCCTAGTTGAACATCTGTAAGGGGGTATGAAGGTGATGATTGCCTCGCTTGATCGCGACCAGGAGTGTGATGAGAACCTAAACAGGTAAAGCCCATAGGGTCAGTCCCTCTGGCCTGTAATACTTGGTTCCAAATTGGGGTATATAGTCACCTACCTCGTAAAAAGGAGGGTAGCCTATGGGGTTTCCTCCCTGTGTATTGGGGTCACTGTCAGGGGGTCCTAGAGTAGATGAGAGTGCTATTATCACACATTGTACCCTGTCACTGACACAATTGTCAGTGATTTAGTTTTAAACAACAAACGGTAAAGAATGCAGTATGGATTGCTGTGAGAGTTTCAATAAAATACCTGAATAATAGCCGCAGTTAAAGGACAGTGGTCCAATAATGTTGTCCGGTCCGTCCGGTAAGAATGACCCAAAACCTGCTGGCGGGACCCTGGAAGGGATATATATAGTAACAAGTCTGTTTGAGGAATACACCAAGCAGACTCAAAGCCTCTAAGTTGGCCAGGCCTCACTAAGCCTCAGGGGTTTACCTTGTGAAGTATGAATGCGTGTCTCCTTGAACCTGTATGGTAGCGTCCCATACAGAGAGGGAGGGAGAGACCTTGTGGCGCCAGCCACCGTCATCTCCTCTCCCCCTTATGTGTATCCCGGCCGGGATCACGCGTCAGGTGTCTGACGTCACCCGGCCCGGCCGCTCCTCACTGCGCATGCGTGCGCATCAAACGGGGACTCATCCGGGTCCTAGAGTCCCCCATTCGACGCCGCTGTCAGATTTCTAATCTTTAGTTACATGTGTGTCCCCACACCTGGCACATGCACCTTGGGGTTCGGAGGGGAGGCAGCCGACCGTGGTCATCCCCTGAAAGGTTTTCCTTTTTGGGGGAGAGTGCACAGGCCTCGTCATATGCAAGTGAGTGAAGAACATGTTATGTAACAGGGTTTTATGGATCTATACTAGTATGGTATTAATTATTGTCTGTTTTCTGTTCAAAGTGTTATCTCCTGAAGAAGTGACCTGAGTGTCACGAAACATGTAGAACGATTCACCCAATTGAGCGATTCACCAAATCAAGACAGTCAAGTGGACCCTCTTCTCTCCCCCCCTCAGTGGGGATATATCAATTGAGTTTAGTATCAATGTCATGCATTCTAGTTATGATATATCTTCCAATCCTTGTGGGGACCACGTGTACTGTTGATTATGTTTCTTTTAAACTTGTATATGTGAGCATCCCTTTGTAAGGTGATCCACGTTTTTAAATGTAGATCAATAAAACTTTGTATTTTTTACATTATTTGAGTACATGCCGATAAAGTCCATCATTTCCTTCTCCAAATCCTCTATGCTTAATCGGATGTGGCACAAGAGTATTATAGTTTGGGATCCTATTGGCCATCCTAGGATACCTACAAATACAGTACAAACCTCCCTATATACGTCTTGCATGTACAGTATATCTTCTGTCTTCACTTTGATATACTGTTTAGAAAGTGCACATTCTGTTTTTTTCCACTTCCTCCTTCCTATGTAGAAGGTGATGATCCCTGGACATTGTAAGAGGCTGTGAGAAAGCTGATTGGATGAAAGGCACACACCCCCTTCTCACACATGCAGAGCTCTGACTGTGTTTTGTTTAGCAGCCTGATAATCTATTTTTAGCAAACTCCTTCAACTCTAAATTTTCTGTCCCATCTCCTAGAACGAGTGAGAACTTATCAGGCTGATAACAGAGCTATGGAAGAAGAGACAGCTAGGGGACATAGCTATTTGAAGAGAGACAAGAAAGCACTGCAGACAGATATGCCCAGCTCAAATTTCATGAATCAGGTTTACATCTACTTTAAAGCCCTGAAGTCAGCAAAGCTCATGCTTCCTTTTGATTATGCAACTCTAGCTGTGACACAGCAGAGGGCGTGTCAGACTTCTGCAAAGAGACTGTTGCTTCCACATAGAGAATAGAGGTCCGTCTCTGCTGCATTCTTGCAGGAGACAAGCTTTTCTATACAGGGTATGACTACTTTTTAACCCCTTCCTGTCCTCGCTATAGCCAAAAGATGGCTACAGCTCAGGCTTAAAATGCTGGGAGGGAGTCCATGGATGTCCTCCCATGCTCTCACTGCCTGTGCGCCCCCTGCAATGTGTGAGCGGTTTGCTCTGTAATCATCGAGTCCTTGTGACTCGGCTGATCACAGATCGGGGTAAAGGGTCAATCATAGCAGCCCTTTACCATGTGATCAGCTGTTGGCCAATTACAGCTGATCACGGAAGTAAACAGAAGCCAGTTATCGACAGAAGAAACCAGTTAACTGGCTTCTGTTACAGGGATATCAGTCCCCTTAGTGCCGCTAATCAGTGCCCACCAGTGCCAACTATCAGTACTCATCGGTACTGCTAATCAGTGTCCACCAGTCCCACCTATCAGTGCCCATCAGTGCTGCCAATCAGTGCCCATCAGTGTCTTATCAGTCTCACTTATCAGTGCTGCCTATCGGTGCCCATCAATGCCATCTATCAGTGCCCATAAGTGCCACTTATCAGTGCCTATCAGTGCCTGCCCAGTAAGCAAGTGGTTAAAGAAGACAAATTGTAAGCTTTTGCACACATGCTTTTATGATGTATTTGAAAGGTTTTCAACTATTTTAAACCTACAGTTCAGTTGGGCTTTAAAAAAATATTTATTTATCTGTTAACCTGTCTAGTTGGAAATATGGCCTATGAAGTTCATTTCTTTCTTAAATGTTTCTTAAAGCTTGTCCAAAATTGTCATATTTACAAAGGCAATCATTATATTACAAAGCTCAAAGACTCTGCTAATGCTGCATGCCTGACCTGCTACATTGCTCCTCTGGCAAGGCATAATGGTGCCTTGTTTATAAACTGCACTGTTATAGCCCTAGCCAAAACCAAATTAATATGAAAACAGTAGAAATTTTAATACATCTTTCAAACAAAAGAGTTCTTTGTTTAATTTCTCTACAGAGATACAGTATATTGTGCTCAAAACATTTAATATAACTTATATCAGAACTACTTAACATATATAATTTTTCTTTTGTATTGTTCTAACTAGGTAATCCTAAACCGGTTATTAAATGGTTACGTAACAACAAAGAGTTAACTGGGACAGAACCTGGTATCAAGATTACAGAAGATGGGACTCTGCTCATCATCAGTTCCTTGACACCATATGACAATGGAGAATATAAGTGTGTGGCCTCTAATCAGGCAGGACTGACGGAAAAGAAATATAATTTGAAAGTTCATGGTAACTTTTAAGTTTACTTCAGCCTGTATTATTTAAAACCATTGTTTGATATAGTCAGAAGTGTGTGTGTGTGTGTGTGTGTATATGTTTGTGTGTGTTTAGAAGCTACTGTCCTTTTAGGATGGACACTGTGGGGTTAATGTACTAAAACCTGAAAGTGAAAAATCTGGTTTAGATGTGCACTGTAGCCAATCAGCTTCTAATTTCAGCTTGTTCAATTAAACTTTGATGGCAAAAACCTGGAAGCTGATTTCTATGCACAGCTGCACTCTCCAGTTTTAATAAATTAACCCCTATGCGCAACTCAAACAAAATTGTATCTCAAGCCACAAAATATGGAAGTTGTCAAACCTGCTTCTTTAGTTTCTAACAGTTTCCAATAGAGGAGTACAATAATATGGAATCCATGTAAATTGAAAAGTGGACTTTGCCGGCACATATGAGACGGATGGGTTTAAAATTTAAGCATTTATTTGAATCATTAAAATACAAAATTGTACATTAAAAACACAACAAAGCCAAGAATTCCCTTTAGGGGACCTTCAATGTACTGCAAGTAGAACAATTCCACGTATGGCAAAAGGATGATACATATTACCAGACTTGTACATAACAGTGGAATAGAATGGTCAACGCGTTTCGCAACAAATGTGCTTCCTCTGGACCTTTCTCTTGCAGACTATAGATAGAAAGTACATAGTATAAAGATATATCCCAGTATAGGAGATACAAACATATTAATATAGTAATACATTGCCATCTAGGTATACATCAACATATATCAATCATAGTATGCTTACTTGTGGTCCAATTGCGTACCTCAGTGAGGCAGTGTTGTCAGGGGGCGGGCACAGGGGATTGGAAATGGCCAAGCGTATTGTGCCTACACAGGGTATCTAAACACAATATGTGTATACACAGTATTAATCAAAGTGGAAATTTCTTCTTTTTAAAGTGAAATGGCGTTTACAAGAAAAGGGTAATTAATACCTGTATCGATGGGCTAAACTTGACCCGAATACCCAGTGTGTATACACCAATAAGTGGAGGCTCTAAGGAAGCTAGGACATAATAAGAAGAAGCTGTCATAATTATAATCATTCTCTGGACCAATACAACCACCAGAGTGTGTTGCATGAATAATGCTTATCACCGGTGGAGTATCTTATAGAGACTTATTATATATACTTAGTAAGAAGTTCATAGGTTATACCTGGAGTGTAATACAATGGTAAATCATCATGGACTCCTCTTTGTATTTAAAGGCACAGGCGCGCCGTGTGTAAGGAGAATCGGACCGGTGGGCAGGGCAAAAGGAGAGGGAGGGAATACCGTTCCCAATACGCCTCCCATATATGCCCGACCCGACAGCCGATCAAGCTACCAACACACCATGATCTGGTGCGTGAAGCACATATGCCCGCCCCTGAAGATGCCTCCAAGGGGTCGGACCACAAGCCGCAATAAAAGACAAAACATATATACTGCACAAAACATAAGTTATACTAATCCAGAATTGCTGAATCTGCATACACAAATGTGGTAGCGCTCATAATTAGATAAGTTAGTCCATACACACACAGTTCCTTTTATGTTGGTAACTACGTGGTATTTTCCTTGACACACACATACCTGATTGAATAGATTAATACTCGCGATGGTGTAAACACATACGTCTAAGTCGTTAAGACCTAATCATATTGAATACAAAACACGTCATATATACAAAACAGAAAATAACGCCGAACACCAGGCTGGGGAACCTCCGTAGAAGTCCCCGCCCGTATACACGAAGTGCGTGGTCTAGTACCACACAACCATCGAACTAGCCGACAGCCCAGCCCGTATATACCCTCCGCATAACCCTTGCCATAAGGGAGGGAGAGGAAAACGGGACGGGTGGCCAGGCTAAGAGGAATGTGT
>BLSH010160753.1:690983-718645 GCA_018402905.1 Glandirana rugosa | reverse complement strand
CATCTGTGCCTAAAAGTGCCACCTCATATGTGCCTATAAGTGCGGTCTCATCTGTGCCCATAAGTGCGGCCTCATCTGTGCCCATAAGTGCGGTCTCATCTGTGCCCATAAGTGCGGTCTCATCTGTACCCGTAAGTGCAGTCTCATCTGTGCCCATAACTGTGGTCTCATCTATGCCCACCATATGGTCTGTGTGGTCTCTCATCTATGCCCACCAATATGGTCTCATCTATGCCCACCAGTGCAGTCTCATCAGTGTCCACCAGTGCAGCTTATCAGTGCACGTCAGTGTGGTCTCATTGGTGCCCACCAGTGCAGTCTCATCTATGCCCACCAGTGCAGTCTCTTCTATGCCACCAGTGCAGTCTCATCTATGCCCACCAGTGTGGTCTCATCTATACCACCAGTGCAGTCTCATCTATGCCCACCAGTGCGGTCTCATCTATGCCCACCAGTGTGGTCTCATCTATGCCCACTAGTGTGGTCTCATCTATGCCCACCAGTGTGGTCTCATCTATGCCCACCAGTGCGGTCTCATTTATGCCCACCAGTGCGGTCTCATCTATGCCCATTAATGTGGTCTCATCTGTGCCCACCAGTGCGATCTCATCTATACCCACCAGTGCGGTCTCATCTATGCCCACCAGTGTGGTCTCATCTATGCCCATCAGTGCGGTCCCATCTATGCCCGTCAGTGCGATCTCATCTATGCCCATTAGTGTGGTCTCATCTATGCCCACCAGTGCGGTCTCACCTATGCCCACTAGTGTGGTCTCATATATGCCCACTAGTGTGGTCTCATCTATGCCCACCAGTGTGGTCTCATCTATGCCCACCAGTGCGGTCTCATTTATGCCCACCAGTGCGGTCTCATCTATTCCCATTAATGTGGTCTCATCTATGCCCACCAGTGCGGTCTCATCTATACCCACCAGTGCGGTCTCATCTATGCCCACCAGTGTGGTCTCATCTATGCCCATCAGTGTGGTCCCATCTATGCCTGTCAGTGCGGTCTCATCTATGCCCATTAGTGTGGTCTCACCTATGCCCACCAGTGTGGTCTCATATATGCCCACTAGTGTGGTCTCATCTATGCCCAACAGTATGGTCTCATCTATGCCCACCGGTGCAGTCTCATAAGTGTCCACCAGTGCAGCTTATCAGTGCACATCAGTGTGGTCTCATCTATGCCCACCAGTGCAGTCTCATCTATGCCCACCAGTGCAGTCTCACCTATGCCCACAAGTGTGGTCTCATCTATGCCACCAGTGCAGTCTCATCTATGCCCACCAGTGTGGTCTCATCTATGCAGATTAGTGCGGTCTCATCTATGCCCACCAGTGCGGTCTCATCTATGCCCACCAGTGCGGTCTGATTTATGCCCACCAGTGCGGTCCCATCTATGCCCATCAATGTGGTCTCATCTATGCCCACCAGTGTGGTCCCATCTATGACCATCAGTGCGGTCTCATTTATGCCCATCAGTGCGGTCTCATCTATGCCCATTAGTGTGGCTCACCTATGCCCACCAGTGCGGTCTCATCTATGCCCACCAGTGTGGTCTCATCTATGCCCACCAGTGTGGTCTCATCTTTGCTCACCAGTGCGGTCTCATCTATGCCCACCCGTGCAGTCTCATTTATGCCCATCAATGTGGTCTCATCTATGCCCATTAATGTGGTCTCATCTATGCCCACCAGTGCGGTCTCATCTATACCCACCAGTGCGGTCTCATCTATGCCCATTAGTGTGGTCTCACCTATGCCCACCAGTGCGGTCTCATCTATGCCCACCAGTGTGGTCTCATCTATGCTCACCAGTGCGGTCTCATCTATGCCCACCAGTGCGGTCTCATCTATGCCCATAAGTGCAGTCTCATCTATGCCCACCAGTGCGGTCTCATCTATGCCCACCAGTGCGGTCTCATCTATGCCCACCAGTGCAGTCTCATCTATGCCCATCAATGCGGTCTCATCCTTGCCACCAGTGCGGTCTCATCTATGCCCACAAGTGCGGTCTCATCTATGCCCACTAATGTTGTCTCATCTATGCCCACCAGTGCAGTCTCATCAGTGACCATCAGTGCGGTCTCATCAGTGTGGTCTCATCTATGCCCACTAGATATGTGCACTGCTGAAAAATGTGTTCATTTTCACTTTATTTGTTTGTTTTGTTTTTTTTTTGTTTTTCGGGTCATTCGTGAAATTTGTTTTCAAATAAATGTGTAACTTTGGAAAAATTCAAAAGTTTTGAAATTCGAAAATACGGAAATTCAAAAATTCGGAAATTCGAAAATCCGAAAATTCTGAAATTCTAAAATTTGGAAATTAGGATATTAAAAAATCCAAAAATTTGAAAATGCGAAAATAAGAACAAAAATTAGAAATTTCGAAAATCTGAAATAATAACTAACTAACTAATAATAACCAACTGTTAAATTATAGGTATTGGAATTTCCTTTCATATTTGGCTGTTAGTGAACATAATGAATATGAATATATCTGAAGTTATGAATTATCAGAAATAACGAATGCCGCATCTAAATAAATTGGACATAACAAATTAATAATAATAAATAATAATAATAATAAAACGTTTTTTATTATTATTATTATTATTGTTATTTATTATTAATTTGTTATGTTCCATTTGTTTAATTCATAACTTTGTAACGTAATTCGTAACTTCGGATAAATTCGTATTCATTACTTTTACGTTACGATTTACTAACAGTTTACTGACAGTCAAATTTGAAAGGAAATTCCAATACCTATAATTTTATAGTTAGTAATAGTTACTATAAGTTAGTTAATTATCATTTTGAATTTTTACTTTATTTTCAGATTTTTGAATTTCGGATTTTCAAAGTTTCGGATTTTTGAATTTCAGAATTTTTTGAATTTTCAAATTTTGTAAAAATTTGTTAAATGGGTTTTTTGTTAATTCAAACATTTCAGACTTAACAAATTTTTCGAATTTGGAACTAAATGAATTGCAGGTGTTTAATGTCCACCAGTTTATCAGTGCCCACAAGCGCGGTCACATCTATGCCCACCAGTGCGGTCTCATCTATGCCCACCAGTGAGATCTCATTAGTGCCCATGAGTGCAGCTTATCAGTGCCCATCAGCGCGGCCTCGTCAGTGCCCACCAGTGCAGCTTATCAGTGCCCATTAGTGCGGTCTCATCAGTGCCCACCAGTGCAACTTATCAGTGCCTGCCAGTGCAGCTTATCAATGCCAATCAGTGTGGTCTCATCAGTGCCCATGAGTGCAGCTTATCAGTGCCCATCAGTGTGATCTCATCAGTGCCCACCAGTGCAGCTTATCAGTGCCCATCTGTGCGGTCTCATCAGTGCCCACCAGTGCAGCTTATCAGTGCCCATCAGTGGAGCGTATCAGTGCCCATCAGTGTGGTCTTATCAGTGTCCACCAGTGCAGGTTATCAGTGCCCACCAGTGCGGTCTCATCAGTGCCCACCAGTGAAGCTTATCAGTGCCCATCAGTGCGGTCTCAGTATCCACCAGTGCAGCTTATCAGTGCCCAACAGTGCAGCTTATCAGTGCCCATCAGTGCGGTCTCATCGGTGCCCACCAGTGCAGCTTATCAGTGCCCACCAGTGGAGCTTATCAGTGCCCATCAGTGTGGTCTTACCAGTGTACACCAGTGCAGGTTATCAGTGCACACTAGTGCGGTCTCATCAGTGCCCACCAGTGCAGCTTATCAGTGCCCATCAGTGCGGTCTCAGTATCCGCAAGTGCAGCTTATCAGTGCCCATCAGCGCAGTCTCATCAGTGCCCATCAATGCGGTCTTATCAGTGCCCACCAGTGCAGCTTATCAGTGCCCATCAGTGGCCACCAGTGCAGCTTATCAGTGTCCATCAGTGCGGTCTCCTCAGTGCCCATCAATGCGGTCTTATCAGTGCCCATATATGCAGAGTAGGGATCATTACCAGAAATCATCTGCATGACAGAGCAGAGATCTTGGGCTGTGACAGGTGTTGTATGTGAGATGCCGATCGCCGTAACGTCCCGCCTCCCAGACCAACATTGTGATAGACAGCGCGCTTGTTACAGCGATCAACATCTCACATACAATAGAAACAGCAAAAAGAGATATACCGCTCTAGCACTCTGGAAGCTGATCAATCAAACACGGACATACACACCCAAGCCAGGTGCTCTGACTCCAATGCTCCTCCTGCATCCAAATGGTAATACAAGTCCAGATATGTAGTAATGAGTCAGCACTTCTGGATATGGTCTTCAAATCTTTATTGTCAAATACCGTGTTTCGGTAAAATAGCCTTATTTGACAATAAAGATTTGAAGACCATACCCAGAAGTGCCAACTCATTACTACATATCTCACATACAACACCTGTCACAGCCCGAGACCTCCACTCTGTCATGCGGATGATTTCTGTCACTGATCCCCGCTCTGCACTGAGAGATGGTGGGCAGGCAGCGGGGGTGGGGACGGGGGCAGAGTGGGGGCAGTACTGCCAGGGAGGAGGAGGAGGCGAGAGGAGGACACAACCTCTATGGGCAGCACAAACCAGGGGCTGTGAGACTCCCCTCACCCACTAGAGTGAGCACAGAGGAAATAGAAATCCCTGATCGCTTTAGAGAAATACTAGTGGGAAGTTAATATATATAGAATAGGCCGTAAAGCTGCCACATCCCAAATACATATACTCAAGAACAGCGGGTGGGGTTTGAACCCCTGTCATTGGTGGGATTTTTAAAGGCAGTACCACAGTTATAATTAAAATAAAGTTTTATTACAAAATTAATTAATAAAAGACAAACATGTTTAAAATGTATCAACCACACATTAACCTTTCCCCAAAACACTGGGTTTGATATTCAATTCATGATTCAGCATTATCTATGTTGAATATCAAACCCATCGTTTTGGGGAAAGGTTAACGTATCGTTAATACATTTTAGACATTTGTCTTTTATTAATGAATTTTGTAATAAAACTCTGTTTTAATTATAACTTTGGTACTGCCTTTAAAAATCCCACCACATATAGGGGTTCAAGCCCCACGTGGCTGTTATTGAGTACTAGGGGGAAGTGACAAGACCGCTGGCTGAGGATACAGGAGGAATAGCAGCCAGTGGTCTTACAAACAGGATATCACAGGGAAGTATCAGTTTTTCAGCAAGATCAGCAGGCCATTGCAGAGAAACTACAGAGCTCAGAAGAAGATGGATGGCAGGAGATCAGCAACAAGGACAGGTCAATTCCCTACGCACTTTTTTGGACAATCCTTTGCCAATCAGCCTTGAAAAGGGCCATAATTGATTACAAAGATTTGCCTCATGTAGACTTAAGTGGGGTTTGATTTTAAGTTAGGAATTTTTGGACTTGTTGCAGGGTTCATTGAACCCCTCAAAAACTGAAGACACATCCGTTTATCCCAATCTTTCTCACTTCCTGCTATGCGAGGAGGAACAGGTCACAGACAGCAATATAAACCTGAGAGAAGATACCAATGGGTTTTTTTTTCTGTATTTTAAAATTAAGTAACAATATTGGTCTAGTGAAATGAAATTGGGAATATGGAACATATCATGCAAATCAGAGGGTCTAATAGTTCCTGGACTGCAGAATCTGAATGTGGAAGTAAGGAAACTGGCATTTGGAAAGAGCAAAGAAAAAAAGATGACAAAGAAGTTAAAAAAAGAGGGTCATTGTGATATCCCACTATGGGGATGTTGTGATCGTGAAATAAACAGGGGCTAACACCTCGATGAAGACTTGAAATGTAGTGGACAGGCTAAGCGGAAGGGTAACAAAATTGGCAACAATGTAGGTAGCATTGATGCAACAGGAAGATGGGGGCATGCAAGTAGGCATCCTTGATGTCCACAGATGCCAGAAGGTCTCCTAGATGCCAGAAAGTCAGACTGATGGATTCCATACTGAATTTTTGTAAACGGAGGAAGGTGTTAAGAATCCTTAGATCCAGTGTGGGATATACGCCCTCTTTTGCTTTGGAAACGGTACTTTTATAGTAAACAGGTACATAAATCTGGGGAACATATGGCATGTGGAGGCGAACTGAGACCAGAGTGTCTATATGGACACTCCATCTTTAGTACAACTGCACTTTGTTCCTGACACTTTTTCCTTCCCCTGGCCAATAGACATCCTGCCATTGGCTGTAGAATCTGTCCACTGCCTGCTGTCAATTAAAAGGAGAGAGTGGATCTGATGGGGAAATAATGTCTCAGTTTTCCCATCAGGCTCTTCCCACTGCAGCATTACTGGTTAAAAAATCAGGTTGTCAGCTGTGAAGCTGACAGTCTCCTTAACAACCAGTGACAGGGAGAGGGAAGGGGGCGGCAAATATGTCTCTCTACTATACTAAGTGCAGGCACAGGCACGCTGCCTATCTCTGTACACCAACTCAGGGTTGGTCTTAATTACCTCCAGTTTTGTAATATATGAACTGGAGGTAATTATTTTTGAATTTGATTCATTAGTAATGCCACTTTTTAAAGAACTGTTAAGAACTTGGGAACGGGAACTTGAGATTCAAATCACAGATGATCAATGGCACAAAGCGGGTGTTTTTACACACAAATATTCCTTCAGTACCCATATCCAAGAAACTTCCTTTAAATTAAGGACACAATGGTATATTACACCTGTAAAAATTAAAAACTGGTCCAAAACAGCATCAGATATCTGTTGGAGATGCCACTCAAAAAGGGGAACCTTTATACATATATGGTGGTCATGCCCGTCAATCTTACATTTTTGGCAACAAACCTCAACATGGATCAGACAAATCACAAATACAGAACTGACACTTGACCCTGCCTGTTGTCTCTTATGTGTCAATTCTCTCTCATACAAAAGTTATAAAAAAAACTCATTTGTCAGGCACCTTCTAAATGCTGCAAAAGCTCTAATTCCACTGTACTGGAAAGCTACACAAATACCAACCACCAAAGGATGGTTACAAAAAGTGAACACATCTATGACATGCTAGAAAAATAGCAATGAAAAGAGAATCCAACTTCCACTTCCACAAACTGTGGAGATCTTGGTATCTCTTCACATTAACTGAGGAATACAAAAAACTGATTGGGACCTGAAATGTATAATAACAAATAATTATACTCATGTTATACCTGAATTTAGACTACATTCTAAGAAATAACATGTCCAGCCTTCTAGACTAACTACCTAGACAAACCTTTTAATAATCTTTGAATAGTTCAAAGAGAGATACTTAACGAACCAGAGGTATGCCATATTTAAGAGAATTACTCTTGCTGATTACAATACAACAATGTAAAAAAGTACTTTACATTTTGACAAACCTACAAATACTATGTATGTCATTATTTATTTATTTTTATTTATTTATGTAAGACATTTTCATAATGCTATATGTATTGACATTTGCATTACTATATACAGGGTGGGCCATTTATATGGATACACCTTAATAAAATGGGAATGGTTGGTGATATTAACTTCATGTTTGTGGCACATTAGTATATGTGAGGGGGGAAACTTTTCAAGATGGGTGGTGACCATGGTGGCCATTTTGAAGTCGGCCATTTTGAATCCAACTTTTGATTTTTCAATAGGAAGAGGGTCTTTTTTGGTTTTAACGTAACTTTATTCTTTCATGAGTTATTTACAAGTTTCTGACCACTTATAAAATGTGTTCAATGTGCTGCCCATTGTGTTGGATTGTCAATGCAACCCTCTTCTCCCACTCTTCACACATTGATAGCAACACCGCAGGAGAAATGCTAGCACAGGCTTCCAGTATCCGTAGTTTCAGGTGCTGCACATCTCGTATCTTCACAGCATGGACAATTGCCTTCAGATGACCCCAAAGATAAAAGTCTAAGGGGGTCAGATCGGGAGACCTTGGGGGCCATTCAACTGGCCCACGATGACCAATCCACTTTCCAGGAAACTGTTCATCTAGGAATGCTCGGACCTGACACCCATAATGTACAATTAATGAAAATAGATTTGATTATTTTTATTACTAGCAATGAATTGTTGTCACTGTGAAGTCTGTAAGCAAGTAAACAACGTACAGTGACATTTCTGGATATGAATACATTTTCTGAAGTAAAGTTATATTGTTTAGTAGTAGAATTTGTAATGTGTCTTTTTCTGTGTGCCAGAACAGGCCTTAAGGGACCTTGACCTTCTGTGTAGTTTCAACCAGAAGCTTTCTATTGCTTTTATTTTTCATCTTCTTGATGGTTTTATGCATTATATTTCCTTACAAGCATCATAATTCATTTCTGCAAAGGTGATTCATCAGTATAAAATTGTCAGTGGTAACTTGAGCAATCTGTAATTCATTTGTATAGCTGTCATCTTATTGCAGGTCATTGAAAGTGATAAAATCAAGATTTTAGAAAAAGGAAGAATTCTGAAGATTTTGAAAACAACCTTGTCACATTCTGGATCCTTTACTTGCACTGCCAGCAACATTGCAGGAAGTGATGAAAAGCACTTCTTTGTAGATGTGCTAGGTAAGTTAGTTAAATAATTACTACTACTACTACTAATAATAATAATAATAATAATGCTATCTGTAGTCTATTTAGTCCTATATTAAAGCTAAAAATGGTATGTTGGCTATATAGTAGAAGTCCAAGTAACATTAGAGCAAAACTACTACTGTTTTATAAGTGAGCACAACCATTTAGAAAGAATTATTATGGGTGTTGAATAAATCTAAACAGATACCATGTGCTTGAACCAGTAATAGAAACATTGGTTCAGGTGCATCAGAATCATCATCCTTAGATTTTTTCACTAAATTTCATATGAATTGTAGGGATGGGATGAGGGTTGACTTACTAAATAGGTTAATTTTAATTTAGCTCAGTAAAGCCGTTTATCCTAAAATAATCCAATCAAAGTTTATTTTCTTCTGCTCCTCACTGAATATTCAAGTGAATACAGGTTTATACCGGCAAGAACACAGAAATGCACTCCTTTCGTAAATCCCTTCCAGTGGCTCTTAATGATAAATATAGATCTGAAAACTGGAGGATAGGAAGTGTTGTTGGCTACAGCATCAAGTCAGATTTCAGTTGTCATTTTGATTGTCCCTGCCACAGCATTGAAACTCTTTTTTCGTTAAAATTTCTATGACACTTGGCATTTTGCTGTCATAAATAATTGTCTCTGCTACCGCTGATTGACTGCAACATATATTGCTCACCTGTTTATACTTTCTATTTACTAGAATTCTTTTGTAGTCTATTCAACCCTCCCCTCCTTCATTTATAGCACAAGGCACAGAATATTGGTGCCCATTGGAAAGGACAAGACTCATAATAAAAAACGCTTACGCTGGTAGCAAGTTAAGTTCCCCTATACTTTGATGATCGGTGAGGAAGTGCCTCCATTACACTGGTAGTTGCTGGACATGTACCACCCTTAAACTGGAGGTCAATGGAGAAGTTTCCCTTTACACTTTGGGTCAGTTAGGTTCTCCCTTACATTGATGGTTAGGGTAAAGTTTCCACAATAGCCTACAGGTCCACTCAAAAACCACATTGCTCCAAGATCTTGGAGATGGGGATGTGTCAATTTTAATTTGCTATAAATTAGATAATTGCCAACAAGTGCATAAATCTCTCGGCAGATAAAAGACTTTGATCACCTGTGAAGATCTAGTCGTAACACTTTCCATGTATTGCATGGATTGTTGAAAAGCTTCATAATATTATTATCCAGCTTATTTACTAGTATTGCCATTCCAAAAAGCTGTTGTCTTACAGAGACTGAAATGGCCATAAGCAAAGAGCCATATGAACCCTAAATGATTCACCTACAGGACCAGGCACAGCAAAGTTTCTTGTCAGTATAAGGTTTTATTATTGTGGGTAATATTATTCAGAAGGTCTCTGCTGCATAGATGTTCCTCTGGGACCTCTCTTGCATGGTAGTCAATCAGCTTCTAACTTCAGTTTGTTCAATTAAGCTTTGACCGAAAACACTGGAAGGTGATTGCTTTCTATGCAGAGCTGCACCAGATTTTGCACTCCAGTTTTAGTAAATGAACCCCTGTAGGACCAAAAGTATTTTACTGACGTCATTACCAGGTAAAGGAAAATAAGCCTTAAAAAGGAAACCTAAGGCAACTATCATATCTGGTAGGATGCAATATATTATTTTTATTTTTGGATTTACATACTTTTTAATTTATGTCAAGTAACTTAAACATAAAATACTGACATGCAATATGGATTGGAAATATACATTTTTTTCTTGTGTAAATGTTTTGATCACGTTGAAAAAAACTTTAAATACATTGTTCACACATTCAAAAGCAGGCATGTTCCAAGCATGTACCCATCTGACCAGAGAGTTGTATAAATACTGTTGTATAAATAAAAATGTATAAATTTGTATTTATTATGCTTTGTAAATGATCATATTTGTCTACACATATGCACTGTGTTTGGTTTTGGACTATTCAAAAACGGTAAGATTTTTTAGTTGCCAGAATGAACTAACAGTATAATATATATAAAATATTTAATATTCTCATTTTGTTCCAGAACCACCTGAAATTGCTGGTAGTGGAACAGTTGATGACATTTCTGTAATTATTGGAAGAGCAGCTAAGTTAAAATGTGAGGTAAAAGGAAAGCCTTATCCTGCTATTCAGTGGTTCAAAGATAATAGGTAAGACATATAGGTTCCATACTGATAATCAGTATAGGCATAATGGATCCCTATTTAACCACTTGACCTCCCAAAGGCTTTACCCCCTTTATGACCACGTCATTTTTGCTGTTCAGCTACTTTCACTGGCAATTGAGCAGTCATGCAACCTGTACTCAAATGAAAATTATATCCCTTTTTCTTTACGCAAATAGAACTTTCTTTTGGTGATATTTGATCACCACTGTTTTTTTATTTTATATTATATAAACAAAAAAAGACAAACTTTTGAAAAAAATAACAGCAATATTTTCTACGTTCTGCTATAAAACATATCCAATCAAAAAATCAAATTTCTTCATAATTTTTTTAGCCAAAAAGTATTCTGGTATGTGTACATTAATTGGTTTGTGCGTAAGTTATAGCGTGTACAAACTATGGTATATGTACTGGGATTTGCACAGCTGCGGATGCTATACTGTAATGGCTTTGATCAGTGATAGTGTGGTGGGCAATCTGGCACTAACAGATTCTCACTGGGAGGTACACTAACTGACACTGATGTGGCTAGTGACACTAATACAGTGATCAGATATAAAACTGTACACTGACACTGTACTAATGACACTGGCTAGGAAGGGGTTACAATCTAAGCGCAATCAAGAGGTTAACTGTGTACCTAACAAGTGTAATGTGTGTATATGTGCTGCTTTTAATTACAGATCTGTCAGTTTTTTCTCCCTGAAACAGCCAGATCACTGCTTTGTGTACAGAGTCCTGTGTTTTTGTAAACGGCTACAGCCATTCAGCAGGTCCACGGCCAAAATCATTGACTGGGACCTGCTGACAAAATCGTGCTTTAGCCAGTGACATCATGGATGAGCAGCACCCACACCTGTAAGAAGCTGGAAGATGTACATGTACGTGATCCAGTCTGGCTGCACGGCAGTTAAAAATGGTGCCTTGGATGAAATAGTAGTGTTGATTTAGTTTCATACCCTATAAAGCAAAATGTTATGAGGACTCAATAATGTACAAACATTTCTCTAAAAACATTCTCAATGTAAATGAATTATATAATCTCCTCCTCCCTGTTCATTTCATTGCTTAGGGAGCTGTGTATTAGAAACCTTTGGGGTAGATTTACTAAAGGCAAATAGACAGTGCACTTTGCAAAGTGCAGTCTGCAAGTGCAGTTGCTCCAGAGTTCAGTAAATGAGGTGAAGCTTATCCTTACAAAGAACACCCAATCACATGCAAGGCAATGGGCAGATCTAGGGAGGTGATGGGATGGGTTGTGCCCCCCAAAAATGTAGTTGCACCCCCCCCCCAGGCGATTCCCTCCATGGACGAAGCACTGTTCATAAACTTAGCTGTGAAGGCTGAATATCTGTGACACTGTCACAGAGCCCAGACGGCACACCCTCCCTCGCCCTTCCTCCCTGCACGAACGAGAGAAGGATCTATCCATTCTGTCTCCTTCTGCCCTATCCCTTTGTCTCTGCCAGTGCTGTGCCTGAGAAAAGGGATGTGGTTGGGAAATTTGAAGTTACAACAGCTGCAGCTACATCTGGCTGCATGGTTGATGCCCCTTTGTGAAACATCAGATATTAGCCCGGGGTGAGTGAGCACCATCTCCCTGCCTTCTCTCCCCCATCTGTTTCCCCCTTCTTTGTTCTTCCAGGAGCTTTACAAACTTGGCCAGTTGATTTCATTCCCTGATAGTAATAAGACTACGTTCACATCTGTGCAGGTGCAGAAAGGCGTGTAATTGCATGCCTTCACGCACCAACAGAGAAAAATGCACTGCTGCTTACGAGATGCATGGGGGTACCATTAAACCTAATGGCACCCTCAGGCACTGGATAGAGCAGTGCAGTGTCCTGTACTGGGAACCACACTGCACTAAATGGTTTCCAAGCAGGTGTTTTTGGAAAAGGTTTATATGTTTTAGGCATTTTAGCATGTTCTTAATGTTATAAGCTGTATTTGTACTATACAAATTATCAATAAATACTATAAACATGAAGAGACCCCACTAAAATCACTGCTTGACTTTTGCTGTCACTTCTAACTGATATATTACATGTAGCTGGATACAAGAAGTTGTTTAAGGATACAGTATACTGATGTTAATGCAGCAACTTGGGAAGCTTGAGAAGCTTGAGAAGTGAAATCTCACTTGGTGAGAAGATCTTACTATTAGAATACCAAAGAAAACCAAGAAAACTACAAGTGATTTGTCCCATCAGCATCTACCTATAGCAGAAAATGTTTTTCTTTTAAGAATAAGTATTCTTTTTACGTTGTAACTTAACTTTTCCTGACTTTTATTATAGATTAGTTGGAGGAGGAGACACAAATGTTAACATTTTAGAAAATGGACAAATGTTGTACATAAAGAACTCACGTTTAACTGACAGTGGACAATATAAATGTGTAGCAACCAATTCAGCTGGCTTGCAAACTAAAGAAAGTAAATTAGTTGTTAAAGGTAAGTTAAATATAATGTAAAATGTATAATTACTCTATTTACCACCTACTGTACATATAAGTATATATCCTACTCAGCTAATATAACATTACCCATCACTTCAAATATATATTGGTAGAAATAGATATTCTACTTAGCTGATGTAACATTGTTCATCATTTCAAGATTACCACTCAATTAAGGTTTGCTATTTATAGTTGATTGCAGTTTATACTGTAAGTACTTTGAACTGCATAGTGCCACCACAGCAGACGTAAATGGGTCTTATTAACTAAGGAAATAAACAAAAGCAGGGATTAATTGCTGTAGGATTCCTGAGCAATGGGTTCACATTGATGTGCAAATTTACTCCTGCATACAAATTATAGTCCATTAACCTCTCTATCAGAATGTACATCAATGCTTGCATTTTACATTGCGAGCCTAAACTGAAGCATGTGTTGAACATCCAGATCCAGTGCAGTACAAATTACTACTGTATGTCTGCATTTTCCCTGTATATTTAAAATAATACAAAAAAACAAATATGCATTGAATACTAAATCTGAAAATGTTCACCGTGATTCCCTCAGCACAGCATGCACTGTGGCCTTCATACTTATACTCATTTTCTACAGTCCCCTTTATTGATACCATTATCCTCTTCATTCAGTTTTGTTCCTACCTGACGTGGCCAGAGACCCAAAAACATTGGCATAAATGCCATTTTTAGTTTAGGCATACTGCCTCTTAGCTAGCAAAGTTCTTTGCAAGACACAATTCTTAGTAAATGTACTGTATGCATGTAATGTATTATGTTTTCATATGCATGGGAGACACATAATAAATACTGTGAGTGTATGATTTTGGTATCTGCTCAAGATTGGTGCATCAATGCAATAATCAGAGAAACCTATGTTTCTGGATTGTGGAAGACAGCATATGAAATCCAAGCAGAAGCACAATGACCATATTTTTGGCCTGTGTTGATGCATTTTGGGGTGTGTTGATGACATTAGTTTGACATATTTGAGACACAATTTGAGACACTTTTAAGATCATTCAGAATTCATTGACAGTTGCATTTATCCTGAAGTTGACCTCCTTCTGACCTGTATTTGACCTTTTCAAACAAGCTTTACATTCCAACAAGAGGTAAACTGCGCTTTCACAAACCCCACAACAAATGCTGTCCTGAAAACATAAATATAGATATAACTAAAATGCCCATAAAATAGTCCAAGTGCAAAATAATCCAAGCGTGGTAAAAGGTGACAACAAAGGATAGCATGCTCGTCCTCTCCACCAAATAAATGCACAACACACTCCCCAAATATTTATGACCCCTTTCACCGGGCCATGGAGTTGAGCTGGATAATAGAAAGTGACAGTTAGCTGCACATTGGTGAAGTTCCAATAGCCTTTATTAAAAGCACCAATACATATCACAAGACACCAGAAAATAGATCCATATAGACGCGTTTCACACACGAAGACTGTGCTTAATCATTACCTACCTAATGAATAAGCACAGTCTTCGTGTGTGAAATGCGTCTACAGAGATCTATTTTCTGGTGTCCTGTGATATGTATTGGTGCTTTAAATAAATGGCTATTGGAAATTCACCGATGTGCAGCTGTCACTTTCCATTATCCAGTATTTTGCGGAGTCAAGCCGGGGCTGGCACTTGTTGGGAGTTTCCATCAAGCATATTCACTCCACCTGGAACAGTGTTTTTTTTCTCTCTTGTAGAATGGAGTTCAACTCCCTGTTCCATCCAAAATAGAATCCAGTACACTTGGAGAAATGAACACCAGCATACACTCATTGGTGCTTCTGTGCGTTTAAGAGACTCTACATTTATCTCAGTGACCTTTTTACACTCCACTACTTGTGCATCACATTTCACCAAGCAGTACAGCTAAATAAATAGTTTCTGATGCTGCATGCTCAGTCCATTGCTATATTCATTTCCTTGCATGCTGGAGCTGATGTGTTACAGCGCAGGAGCAACTTGAGGCTGCCAGATACAACCTTGAATAAAGCAGTGGACTGGGCATGCAACATCAGAAACCATTTATCTAGCTGTATTGCGTGGTGAACTGTGATGAACCAGTAGTGGAGTGTTAAAAGGAGCACCAATGAGTGTATGCTGGTGTCCATTTGTCCAAGTGTACGGGATTCTATGTTGGATGGAACAGAGAGCTGAACTCCATTGCCTGGTGTGAGAAACTGCCATTTGGGGATATATAAGACATTTTGTGACTTCCTTTAGTAAAAAGGGGTCATGAATCTCCGGGGAGTGTGTTGTGCACTTATTTGGTGATTTGAAAGAGCACGATATCCTTTGGTGTCACCTTTTATCATGTTTGGAATTGTTTGTACTGAGCACTTAAATTTGACTATTTTATGGACATTTTAGTTACAGTATATCTATATTTATGTTTTCATGACACCATTTGCCATTGATACATTGATACAGTTTACCTCTTTGGTTGTTTATTCTTTAGATTTAACTTAACTCTAAAGTGGTTCTAAAGTCAGAAGGTTTTTTTACCATTAAGATAATTCACCTTCTGTGTGCAGCAGCCCCCTCAGCCCCTTAATACTTACCCGAGCCCATCTCGATCCAGCGATGTTGCGCAAGAATCTCCGCTGGCCGCAACGCTCTCTCCTCATTGGCTGAGACAGCAGCGGGGCTCCAATGGCTCCCACTGCTTTCAATCAAAGTCAGTGAGCCAATTCGTCGAAAGAGGGGGTGGGGGTGAGCCGCAGCTCTGTGTTTGAATGGACACACAGAGCAGCGGCTCGGCTAGGGTGCTCCAATAGCAAGCTTCTTGCTGGGGGAGCACTTGGCAGGAAGGAGGGGCCAGGAGTGTCGGCGAGGGACCTGAGAAGACAAGGATCTGGGCTACTCTGTGCAATATTATTTCAGTGAGCAGATAATAAAAACATGTTCGTTATTTTTAAACAAAATAAAAAAAAAAGATTTTAGTATCACTTTAACCTCCTTAGCGGTATTCCCGAGTGTGGCTCGGGGTGGATTTTCAGTACCTAAAGCGGTAACCCCCAGCCACACTCGGGCTTGCATCACTGGATCCAGGCAATGTTACTCACCTTGTCCCCTGGATCCAGCGATGTCCTCCCGCGGTGTCAGCGTGTCTGCGGGCTGTGTCCGCAGCTCCGATGCCTCTGTGTGCCTCCGGGCTCCGTTCCCTGCGAGCGTCGCGTCGCACGGGGGCGGAGACCGGCGGGAAATTCAAAAAGTGAAACACACACAGTACATACAGTACACTGTAATCTTATAGATTACATTACTGTATGAAAACATTTCACATCCCCTTTGTCCCTAGTGGTTTGCCCAGTGCCCTTCATGCATTTTTATATAATAAATGTCATTCTTTCTGCCTGGAAACATGAGAATGTCCATAGCAACCAAAAAGTGTCCCTTTGCGTCAAAAGTGGTTTTTGATCGGCTAGAAAACACCGATAGTAAATAAGAATCATTTGCAGAATTGAGTGATACTGATTTTTGGGGAAATTTATCATCAGAAACTGAAAGTGACGACAGCGACAATTCTGCAACTGAGCAAATTTCTGCGTTTTTGGTTTGATTACATTATTGAATAAATGCAAAATAATTGTACCGCTTTCAGCACCAAAAATCAGACATAATCATACCGCCAGGGATACTAACCATTGCAGGCCTATAGTACATAACGCCATATCTCCATGCAGAAAACCATTACCGCTTTCAGCAATAAATTCCAGACTCAGTCATACCGCCAGGGAGGTTAAGTCTTATGATGAGCAGCTCTCCACACACATATATATATATTTTTAAACTGCGTTTTATTATCATTTTCAGCAAAACAAATACAATAGGAACAGGTTACAGGTAATTCACAGTATGTGTATATTATAAGCCCATAGACATTGAGTGCATTATATCTTATAATATACTGATAAAGGAGAATCTTTTAGAAAGTCCCTGAACAAGCGGTGGTAAACATATTAAGACAGTTATAAACCAAACGAAACACCACCATCCCAAACACCTACACATAGAAGTCTGCACATTACACATATTTTTAGAGGTTATTTTATTACATTTGAGTTGATTTCACTTGTTATTTTGACATTTCATATTTTTATATTCTCTTTGTTGTTTTTTATATTATGTGGGTTTATTTTCTGATTTATTTAAAATATTGAGTTTGCTCGGGTGTGGCAATATTGTATTAAGTGTTACAATCCTAAAGACTTGCATGAGAGTGCAAAGCCCAATTGAAGTGAGCAAAAGCCCATCAACATCGTACCTGATAGTATAGCAGTCTGATATTATAAGCAAAAATTGGCAGCATCAAAAATAAATAAATACAAGTGAACACTCTACTAGTCTAATCTAAAGTATATTCATTTATGTCCTTTTTTACATTTGAAAGTAACACTGACATTATTTTACAAAATGCTATTGTTTCCTAGTTCCACCCAGCATTAAGAATGAAAACACTACGACGGAGTTATCCTTTAATGTGGACAGCAGGGTCAGCCTTGAATGTGATGCTTGGGGAATTCCTCATCCTGCAATAACATGGTATAAAGATGGTGAAAGAATTCAGGCGAGCACACATATCAGTTTCACTGAAAATGGCAAATATCTTCATATTTCAGAGGTGAAGGTTACACATGCAGGCAAATACAAGTGTTATGCAACCAATTCTGCAGGGCACGCTGAGAGAGAGTATCTGCTTGATGTTTATGGTAAGTTATATGCTCTTGATGTTTTCATTGTACAGTGTCAAATTCATATTCACACTGACCTATACATTTGTAATAACTTGAAGCATGTAGATATGTTTAAATTAAAGTGGTATTTAAGCTGTTGATTAAATTGAATACTATTATAGCCGTGCAGAAAGATGTTTGCTGAAGCCTGTTGTAGTTCTTTGTAATTACCTGCAGGTGGTGCTGTCTAAGCAATAATGACACATATGAAATAAACTCCCATCCAGTATAATTTCAGATAGCACATAAGAATGTGTTTATTTCTTTACATTCATCAGCACAAACACATTCCTACAGCAATAGTTATATTTCATGAAAAATAATACCTTTATTATGAAAAAGCAGTCCTTTAGCTCTAGCCAAGTGACTGTGCCTAAGCATAGTTTGATTATCTGCCTGAGATGAGGTATCTGGGAGAATTACATTATTAAAAAGAAGGGTAAAGCATTTTCCCAGACTCCACCGCCCACCCCCACTGATCACTCACTAGGACTGCTGTAACATTGTAAGTTTGTAGTTGCTCACACATTAAGATACAGAGCAGGGGCTGATCTATGGGAGACAAAACAAGCAAATACATAAAAGCTACTGCTTAAAGTATATCAAAATCCAAAAACAAACATGTAATATATTGCAGCTTTTCAGTCCAGTGTAGCTGCTGACTTTTACTAAACAGACACTTACTTGTCCCAGGGTCCAGTGATGCAGCCACCCGATGCCTCGCTCCTCTCCGGCATTACAACTGTGGGTGCCTGGCTGTGGCTTCACAGCCGGGAGCACACTGCACATGCACGAGCCGCTCTATTGCCGGCCAATCTTCTGAGACCTGTGACATGTCCCAGAAGATTGCAGAGAGGGAGGGGGGAGAGGTGAACTTCCTTCCGGTGCCGAGGTGCCAGGAGCAGAAGTTGGAGCTGGGTACCTGTGAAAATAGGGTACCCGCTCCCCCCCCCCAAAAAAAAATAACATGCCAAATGTGGCATGTCAAGGGGTCACCAGCACTTAAAGCGGAAGTTCCACTTTTGGGTGGAACTCCGCTTTAAGGCTTTTGTTTCCCTTTAGTTTCACCTTGTGATTTTGCCAGTATCATACATCCAGTCCTAGGGTGGCAACACTTACTTATTGTAATTGATCTATAAAGGAGCCATGTTGTCACCTTAAGCTGCTCTCTTGATTAGGGCTACAAACACTTCCCCTTTCCTTATCTCCATTACATAAGGAGGATAGGTTCTATAGTTCAGACAATAGCTGGCAAAGCTGATAAGATAATAAAAAAGAAAAATAAATCCGCGCTTGTATACCAAGCTGCTGTGCACTGTGCCAAAGATCCAATAACACATAAACAATATTAAATATAGCGTGCAGCGCTAAAAGGGAAATCTGATATTACTTCAGTGAGTAACAACCAACTAGAAATATACAAAATAAATGAATAATAAAAAAAAATTAAAAATAGATAGTCCCAAAAAGAACCAAAAGAAATGTTCGGATAGTGCAGTGATCCCACAGCCATGTTGATTAGCATAACTACTATGAGAACCCGATGACACCTTACGCACTCAGATCCTGCTTACCAGGAGCCATTGACCCCCTATTACAGTGGTCAATATGCGCTGGTATGCATTCTATGCTTGTCAGTCTCCACATGCACAGTGTGCTTTTTTTCACCATCCTTGCAGCTCTCCCAAACAGGACTTGTCTGTTCCCCAGGTAGGGGAGCTCTCCTACATGGAGAACAGACAAGTCCTGTCTGGGAGAGCTGCAAGGGTGGTGAAAAACAAGCACACTGTGTATGTGGAGGTTGGCAAGCAATAGATTGTTGAGAGGTGTAACAATGCCTGATGATAATCTGAGCACACAGCAGGCATGCAATTCTAAGTTTATGTTCTGAAAAGGGATTTTCTTTCAGTATACTGGGGCCTTTCACTCAAGACCTATCTGGAGCTTTGGAGCATTTTGAAATGTACCCTTTTGTGATCTCCCCTTCATTGGCGTATTGATTATTAGATGGTGCCACATGCTGGAGGATGATCGTTTGATCTAAGCTGGTGAGCTGGAATACAGAAAAGCACATATTGACCACTCTAATAGGGGGTCAGTTGCTCTCTGGTAAGCAAGATCTGAGTGTGTATTAAATAGTAAATATAATGTGCAGCGCTAAAAGTGAAATAACTCAAATTATATTACTTCAGTGAGTAACAACCAAATCTAAATATACAAAATAAATGAATAAAAAATAAAAATTAAAAATAGGTAGCCCCAAAAAGAACCAAAAGAAATGTTCGGATAGTGCAGTGATCTCACAGCCATGTTGATTAGCAGAAATTCTATGAGAACCCAGTGACACCTTACACACTCAGATCCTGCTTACCAGAGAGCCTTGCCCCCTATCAGAGTGGTCAATATGCCCTGGTATGCATTCTATGCTTGTCAGCCTCCACATATACAGCATGCTTGTTTTTCACCACCCTTGCAGCTCTCCCAGACAGGACTTGTCTGTTCCCCAGGTAGGGGAGCTCTCCTACCTGGGGAACAGACAAGTCCTGTCTTGGAGAGCTGCAAGGGTGGTGAAAAACAAGCACACTGTGTATGTGGAGGTTGACAAGCATTAGATTATTGAGAGGTGTAACAATGCCTGTCGATAATCTGAGCACACAGCAGGCATGAAATTCTGAGTTTATGTTCTGAAAAGGGATTTTCTTGCAGTATACTGGGGCCTTTTACTCAAGACCTGAATCTGGAGCTTTGAAGCATTTTGGAATGTACATTTTTGTGATCTCCACTGCATTGGCGTATTAATTAGTGGATGGTGCAACATGCTGGAGGATAATCGTTTGATCTATGCTGGTAAGCTTGAATACACTCAAGCACATATTGACCACTCTAATAGGGGGTCAATGGCTCTCTAGTAAGCAGGATCTGAGCATGTATGGTGTCACCGGGTTCTCATAGGATTTCTGCAAATCAACATGGCTGTGGGATTACTGCACTATCCAAATATTTCTTTTGGTTCTTTTGGGACTATCTATTTTTAATTTTTATTTTTTATTAATTTATTTTGTATATTTATATTTGGTTGTTACTCATTTAAGTAATATCATTTTAGTTATTTCAATTTTAGCACTGCACATTATATTTAATAAAGCTGATAAGATTGTTTGAGATTTAATTTTAGTAATTGCAAATTTCAAAGACTTGGCTGTTTTTACAGAACACCGGCTAAGGAGTAAAAAAGGTGTCACTGCCTTTGAGGCGGCCATGTTGTTGGTTACCAGAAGGCGGTCTTACAATGTCCACTTGCTATATTGTGTATAGTGTATACGCTACTGGTGTTCTGTGAAGACCACCAAGTCATCTAAATCTGCTATTACTGCTGCTGAAAAGAAACGGGAAGTGGCGTAATTGGAGATTTTGACAAGCTGGCTCTTTTGACAGAACACCGGCTCAACAGGTACTGTATTTTTCTGTACTGTTGTGTAACTGTACTGTGCTGTTTTATTTTCTGAAAAAGATATAAAACAAAACAAAAAAAAAAAACAAATGCAACCCTTACATCTAGGACTTGTAAACTGCAATATGTAAATATTTTGTTCTTGAGTTTAGATAAAATTTAAGATGTCACCTATGGGCCAACATCTTGGTCCTTAAAATACATAGTTTTCCTGGATAATGATGACATGGCATTTTGTGAAGAAAGGAAGATAAAGGCATAGTTAGGCAGTGTACAAAATAAAATATAAGCGTTACACTTATGCGTTGTTTAGCATTCACACACACTTAAAGTTATAAAATATATCTAAAGCTATAGCTGCCTTAAAACTGAAACCTAGATTTGACCTTTATTGTTTAGTTACATTGGTGCAGCGTAGACTAATGTAAGTATGTATATTCAATACCCGAGGGACCGGTTTGCAAGGTAACAATCACTGTAGTGGTCCCTACTACTACAGTGTTTGCTGCAATCTTCTGGGTTCTGTGCTAAGCAGCTTACCTCCTGCTTACTGACAACAAGGGGTTGCTCTGGAAAGAATGTTGTGTGTCGCTTTGGCTTGGTAGAAAGGGGGTATATGAATGGTACATCCTCAGCTGCTGCTAAAGTGATGACAGGGGATGGAGCCCACCCTGGCTCCTACAAGGGTTCAAGACAGAAAGGGGTAGCCCCTGGAAGTCGCACATCTAAGATGTGCTAGAGAGGTGAATAGAGGGGCAACCTCAGTCTGGACTCCAACCAGGCCACACCCCCAAAGCATTTCACTCCACCCCCGGAGCTTAGTCATAGGGATTGTGTGCTTGGCACCAATGCAATTTAAAAAATGCCTTGTATTTTCTTAACCACTTCAGATCCGTACTATAGCCGATTGACGGCTACATCGCGGATCTACTGTGACGGGGAGCCGTCAATTGATGTCTGCCCCTTTGCGCGCTCCCCGACGGAAGGTTTAGAACAGAACTGTAATAATACTTTGGCATATAATCCATGTATGCCTTATTTATTTTAAATCAAAACAAGATGTTACATTGAAGTCTGTATATATGCTTTTGGGATTTAAATAACTATACCTATAATTATTTTAATGCTTCCTTGCATCTTTTTATATATGTGTCTGAAATAAGTCCTGTCTGTGCTGCCCATTGTACCCTGGTGTTCTAACAACTAAAATTAATTTTGTTGAGTAGTTCCAGCTTCCATTCATAAAGACTTAAGCAAGCTTCAAACCACAAAGGTCATAGTTGGAAAAGCACTTGTACTGGAGTGTGAAGCCACAGGACATCCATTACCCTTAATCACTTGGCTAAAAGAAGGAGAGCCTATACAGATAAGTGACAACATACGGCTTCTGTATAATGGCAAAAAACTGGAGATAAAGTCAACCCTGGAGTCTGATCAAGGACAGTATATCTGTGTTGCCACAAATCTAGCAGGAGAAGCCGAAATGATATACAATGTTCACATCTTAGGTAAGCTAAACTCCAGAAGTCTTGTTCATTACCCGCTTATTTAATATAAAATAATTACTAAAGATGAGCTCCAGGGGCATAAAAAATAACAGCATGTAATGCAGTTGTGTATTCATTAAAATCATTAAGTATTTTTTCAAATGCAACTAGTACTTGAATTTGGCCTCTTATAATTCCCTGCACAGTAGAACTCAGACTGGGAGAGGGAAGGACAGGGGAAGGAACCAATCAGGTGTGCTGCATGCAAAGTCTGCTGAACGCACAGGTCTGCCACTGCTCCTTTATTGTCCAATTACAGGCTAGAGGGTAGGGAGGAGAAGTTTTTTTTTTATTCATAACAGAAACCATTTCAAATATTTACCTGAGAAAATGTATTATTTTAAGAAAAAAATCAGGTCATTTAATTTTGAAATTGATGGCTGCAACACGTCTCATAAAAGTTTGGACAGGGCAACAAAAAGCTGGAAAAGTAAGTGGTACATAGTTGGAAGAACATTTTGCATCTTATTAGGGTAATTGGCAACAGGTTAGTCACATGACTGGGTATAACAAGGGCATCTTGAAGAGTCAAAGGGTTTGATTTACTAAAGGCAACTAGACTGTGCACTTTGCAAAGTGCAGCTGCACACTTCAAGTGCAGTTGCTCTAGAGCAGGGATGCCCAACCTTTTGAAGTGTGAGGGCCACTTTACTAATGAGCAGAGTGGGCAGATGACAGGTCTGTGTCCAATCTGCATATGCACGGACTCTACTCTATGGACCCTCCAGTTCTATCCGCCCAGACAGAAGGGGGCAGATCCTTTTCTGTTTTTTTAAGATCAGATCAGATCAGATTGCCACTTGACACTTTGACACTGTAAATTTTGCATTTGCATTTGCACATGTCCCAGTCTAAATAGCCTGTACAGTTATCTTATCCAACCCTGTAAATCTTGTGATTACTTTTGTATTTATCGTGTATTTTACTTAGTATTTTTTATTTTTTTGTATTTTTTGTTATTCTTCTTCTGCGCCAATCACCAAGACAAATTCCTAATCCGTGAACCTTGTTTACAGATCATGACAATAAACCTTTTCTGATTCTGATTCTGAGATTGGAGAAAGGCGGGTGTAAACGGAGACAAGTCCGTCTACATCTGCCACACTATAGAGGTGAATGGAGGGTCTGATTAGGTTCACCTGAAAAACAGACAGGCCGACCCGATCGGATTGATCGTGTCAAAGGGGGCCTAAGGCGGTGGTGGGTACTGCTGGCTGGTACTGCTGGTGGGTACTGCTGCAAGTCCCGCTGGCTGGTACTGCTGCGGATCCTGCTGGTGGGTACTGCTGTAGGTCCTGCTGGTAGGTACTGCTTGCTGGTACTGCTGCGGGTCCTGCTGGTGGGTATCCCTAGTGAATGGTATGGCTGGTGGGTATCCCTGGTGGATGGTATGACTGGTGGGTATCCCTGGTGGGTATTGCTGGCACTGCTGGTGGGTGTTCCTGGTGGATGGCACTGCTGGTGGGTATCCCTAGTGGGTACTGCTGGCACTGCTGGTGGGTACTGCTGGCACTGTTGGTGGATGCTACTGACACTGTTGGTGGGTACTGCTGGCACTGGCAGTGGGTACTGTTGGTACTGATGGTGGGTACTGCTGGCACTGGCACTGTTGGTGGGTACTGCTAGCACTGGCACTGTTGGTGTGTACTGCTGACACTGTTGGTGGGTACTGCTGGCACTGGGTACTGCTGATACAGGTGGTGGGTACTGCTGGCACTGGGTACTGCTGGCACTGTTGGTGGGTACTGCTGGCACTGGTGGTAATACTGCTGGCACTGGTGGGGGATACTGCTGGAACTGGTGGTGGATACTGCTGGCACTGGGTACTGCTGGTACTGGTGGTGGGCACTGCTAGCAAAGGATACTGCTGGCACTGTTGGTGGGTACTGCTGGCACTGTTGGTGGGTACTGCTTGCACTGGCAATGGATACTGCTGGCACTGTTGGTGGGTACTGCTGGCACTGGTGGTGGGTACTGCTGGCACTGGGTACTGCTGGCACTGTTGGTGGGTACTGCTGGCACTGGCAGTGGGTACTGCTGGCACTGGTTACTGCTGGCACTGTTGGTGGGTACTGCTGGCACTGGCGGTGGGTACAGCTGGCACTGGCAGTGGGTACTGCTGGCACTGGCGGTGGTTACTGCTGGCACTGGTGGTGGGTACTGCATACACTGGGTAATACTGGCACTGGGTACTGCTGGCACTGTTGGTGGGTACTGCTGGCACTGTTGGTGGGTACTGCTGGCACTGGTGGTGGGTACTGTTGATACTGGGTACTGCTGGCACTGTTAGTGTGTATTGCTGGCACTGGGTACTGCTGGCACTTGTGGTGATTACTGATGGCACTGTTGGTGGGTACTGCTGGCACCGGCAGTGGGTACGGCTGGAACTGGCCACTGCTGGCACTGGCAGTGGGTACTGCTGGCATTGGCTACTGCAGGCACTGGTGGTGGGTACTGCTGGCACTGGTGATGGGTACTGCTAGCACCTGGTACTGCTGGCACAGATCGTGGGTTCCCAACCCGCCATACGAGCATCAGTGTGACAGGAGCATGGGAGGAAGCATGCAGCTGCAGTAGAGAGCAGAGCCGATGCTTTCTGTATCTCTATAGTCACAAGCGGAGTACATTTGGCATCACTCCGCCTGTGAAGGAGACGGTGCTATACAGGAAGCATAGGCTCTGCTTCCTCTATCACTGGCTCCTTTCTTCGCACTGATGCTCATGGATGGCGGGTCGGGAACCCGCGATCTGGGCTTGCTGGCCCTACAAACCAGAGCAGTAAATGGCGGGCCACTTCAAAAGGAGCCAGTGGTTGGGCACCCCTGCTCTAGAGCTTAGTAAATGAGCAGAAGCTCTGCTGAATCAACGTTCAATCATAGTTACATAGTTGGTGAGGTCAGAAAAAGACACAAGTCCAACCTGTATGTGTGCTTATATATTAATAGTACATTGTATAACCCTGTATGCTGTGGTCGTTAATTTAAGGTAAAGTTGATCCAGGGTGAATCCGATTGCCTCTCGGGGAATCAGGAAGGAATTTTTTCCCCCGTTATAGCAAATTGGATCCATGCTTTGCTGGGGTTTTTTGCCTTCCTCTGGATCAACTGTGGGTTAAGGATTGTATATGGGATTATTTGGTTGTATGTGTGTGTGTGTATGTGTGTATATATATATATGTATATACATTTTTTTTTTTTTTGGTTGAACTGGATGGACTTGTGTCTTTTTTCAACCTGACTAACTATGTAACTATGTAACTATGTAAGGTGCCCATCTAATAATGTTTTCAAATTATCAATGCTCCCCGCTGAAACCACTGCTTGTGGAAGAGAATTCCACATCCTTACCACTTTTACAGTAAAGAACCCTCTATGCAATTTAAGGTTAAACTGCTTCTCTTCTAGTTTTAGTGAATGGCCCCATGTCTTTTTCAATTCCCTTTCACAGAAAAGTTTTTTCACTATTGAGGTCACCAGTTAGGTATTTGTACATTGAAATCATATCCCCTGTCAAGTGCCTCTTCTCCAGAAAGAATAAGTTCAATGCTTGTAGTCTTTCCGCATAGTAGAGGTCCTCCAGTCCCTTTATTAGCTTTGTTGCCCTTCTCTGGACCCTCACCAGTTTTAGCACATCTCTCCTGAGAACTGGTGACCAGAATTGGGTGGCATACTACAAGTCTTGTATAGTGGGAAAATTATTGGGGTTGATTTACTAAAGATTGAAAGTGCAAAATTTGGTGCAGCTCTACACAGAAACCAATCAGCTTCAGGGTTTTATTGTCTAAGCTTGATTGAACATCCTGAGGTTAGAAGCTAATAGGTTACCATGCAGAGCTGCACCAGTTTTTGCACTCTCCAGCTTTGGTAAATCAACCCCATTGTTTTATCCCTGGAGTTTTCCCCCTTTTTAATGCATGTGCAAGCAAAAACGCTGTTTTTTTTTTTTTATTCTTCTTGCACGTGATTGGGTACACTTTGCAAAGTGAAGATTTACCTCATTTACTAATCTCTGGAGCAACTGCACTTTGCAAAGCACACAGTCTTTTTGCCTTTAGTAAATCAATCCCAGAGTGTGTCAGAAGTAGAGATGAGCAGAGGTTAACCAGTCTATGAAAATCTGTGTCTAACAATTGTGAATGAATTTCAGAATAATTTTGCTCAATGTAAAAGACTTAAAATATATCATGAGTAGAGTTGAGCGAACACCTGGAAGTTCGGGTTCTGCTGGTCCGTCCGAACCTCGGGACAAAGTCCGGGTCCGGGTCCGGACGGAACCCGAACGATCGCACGGTCCTGAAAGGATGTCGGTAAAAACACGGATTTTCAAGCCCAGGGGTAACTAAAGTTACCCCAAGCAACAGGCACGCTAGCAAGCCCAAGGCAGGCCTGGGCCTGGGCCTGAAACAGGGCTCCAAGCCTGCCTGGTCGTCTTGGGCTTGAAGGTCCACAAGCGAGTTGAGATGAGTACTATATAAAATTCAGAAAATGTAACTCGTTTTAATAAGACTTTAAGTAAGTGTTAACAATCTGTGTCTAAAAGTATCTGACCAATTGGAGACGAGTAGAGATGAAGACTGTGTGAGACCCTAACTAAATGATTTCCGTTTTTCTGACACACGAAACGTTTCACGTCAACGAGGTCTCTAATCATTTACTCCATTTAGAAGTGAAACGTTTCACATGGGTTAGTGCACGTTCTTCTTATTTTTTTTTTTTTGTCGCAAAAAC
>BLSH010160753.1:654718-686923 GCA_018402905.1 Glandirana rugosa | reverse complement strand
CTATCTGTCCTCAGAGCAACAGCACAGACAGCAGTAGTAAAGTAATCTATCTCAGGATGCAGGATCAGGTCTTAAAATGGCTAAAATCTGTCCCTCACGCCGTCAGCTACCTTTCCCTATACTAACCCAAGGAGCATGTGACTGCAGCACTGTGACTCCAGCTTATAAAGAGGCTGGGTCACATGATGCACCGGCCAATCACAGCCATGCCATTAGTAGGCATGGCTGTGATGGCTTCTAAGGGCAAACCAGTGAAACACTTGTTGATTGGCTGCCCTGCAGCTTCTCAACACGTGGAGTAAAATAGCAGAACCCCGGACCGAACCCGAACGATTTTTGAAATGTCCGGGTCCGGGTCCGTGCCACGGACACCCTAAAGTTCGGTACGGACCCGAACGTTACAGTCCGGGTTCGCTCAACACTAATCATGAGCTACAGTACATAATATCATCAAAAGATTTTAGAATTTGTTAGGAATCTCTGTGTGCAAGGGACAAGGCTGAAACACAATATTTTATATTCATAGTCTTCTCTGGGACAAAGCTCATTTAAAATGGTCTGTTGCAAAGTGGAAGACTGTTTTGTGGTCAGAGGAATCAAAATTTGATATTCTTTTTGGCAACTATGGGTGCCACGATCTCTGGATTAAAGAGGGGGCATACCATCTGGCCTGCTATCAATGCTCAGTTCAAAAGCCTGTGTCTCTGATGGTATAGGGGTGTATTAGGCATCATCAATGCTGAAAGATATATTCAGGATTTAGAGCAGCATATGCTCAGATGAGAATGGGACAACATTCTTCTCCCAAAACTCCAGCAACTGGTCTCCTCAGTTCCCAGATGTTTATAGAGTATTGCTAGCCACTTGACCTCTGACAAGTTTTACTCCCTTCATGACCAGACCATTCAGCACTGTGCTACCTTAACTAGCAAGTGCGCAGTCATGCAACATTGTACGCAAATTAAATTTATGTAATTTTTTCACACAAATAGGGCTCTCTTTTGGTGGTATTTGATCACCACTACATTTTTTGCTATATAAACCAAAAAATACCAAAAATGTTGATTTTTTTTCTTCTCTCTGTTATAAAAACAAATCCAAATGTATTCATAAATGTATGGCAACATGATTCTACTACATGTCTTTGGTAAAAAAAAAAATCCCAATAAGTGTATATGAATTGGTTTGTGTGAAAGTTATAGCGTCTACAAACTATGGTATGTATATTTGAAAATTGATCAATCCTGTCTCATGGCCTATCTCATTTCTTGAGGCCCTTAAAATGCCAGCACAGAACAAATGACCCATTTTTGGAAAGTAGACAGTCGGAGGGATTTAGTAGGAGGTATGGCAAGTTTTTTGAAGTTGTAATTACAATTTTTTTTTAAATGAATAAATTAAATAAAATGTGTTTTTTTTTCCCCACAATTTTTATTTACATACTGTCACCAGTACAGCATCATCATATGGTGGGGTGTGGATCAGGGATACTGACTGGTGACAGTATGTTAAAAAAAAATGAAATAATAGTTTATTCAACTTTTTTAACATTCCTACTTTTACTATTTTTATCATACTTAAAAAACAGAGTAGTTCAGTGTCACCATAGTGACACTAAACTATTCTGGAGGGGTGATCAGGGAGGTTTTTTTTTACACTTTGATTGCTGTTACAGTGAAGAGGGGATGCTACTCCATGGTAAACATGGCCCTGTCCCAATGAAACAAAGAAAACCACTCCAGGTGAGTGAGCCTCTAGTTAATCCCCCCACACTAGTCAGGTGCTAGCCAAGCTGGAAGTGCAGTGCTCAGAATCATTTGCTTTATGGCCCGTCCCAACTTTTTTGGAATTGGGTTGTACTTGGCCAGGTTTTTCTTGCCTTGTCCCAACTTTTTTGTTGCTGCCATCAGTTTCAAAATGACCTTATGTTCTTTCTAAAATGGTACATTTTCTCATTTTAAACATTTGATATGCTTTCTATTCTCTATTGTGAAGTTCATCTTTAAGGTGATGAAATGATTCGTTTTAAAACGATCACATCTTATTAAAAAAGAAAAAACCCTGTCCCAATTAGTACTGTTTTTGGCAAAGTTTCTTGGCTGCATTTCGTGGCAAGTTACTCATGGAATGAAAACTTCTGTCTTTGCACATTTTTTCACTGACAATAGTCACATTAGATTACATGTTAGAGTTCAGATTATAGCTAGAGCTTGAAGTTGGGATTTCAGAACACATATAAACTTTCTTATATGAGTTTATAGAGCAAAGCATTCATGAAAATCTGCCACTGAAGATGAAACAATACTTATGCACATAGTGTACATGGCTTCTCATCCTACCATGTATAGTGTTAAGAAAACCCCATCAACTCTTATTGAACATACTGAGATTTAGCTGTTGACTTTTGTCAGAGATCATATTTCTAATCATTGGGCCTAATTTGCTAAAAGGAAATGCACAAGAGCAGGGGGAAATTGCTATGAAGATAAAAGGAGTGCTCATGTTATGGGTTTGAATGATCAAGGATATCTGCGCACCCAAGAAACAAGATTTCTTAACTGATCTGCCAACACATGTGCTAAGTTTTGATGCATATTTTTCAGCCACTACTTTCAAGGTGTATTAAACATTAGGATAATGCTGTTTTTGTACTTAATATGCTGATAATCTGAAATAAGTGGCATATTAAGATTATGTCCAAAATACCAAGACAAAAAAAATCATAGTGTGTCAAGCACCAGGATTGCTCTCTAAGGTATGAAAGGCTAGTGTGCTAAAAAAAAAGGAGCAGCGTTCAAAGATCTGTATGCAGTGCTCTTGAAGTAAACAGGGCAGCATTTTTACACTTATCTTTACAACATGCTGTTGCAAATAGCAGTGCATGAAATTGCCAAAGCCTTCATTTCTGTGCATTGTATTTTATGCACGCAGACTGAGATCCCACCACACTGATAATATGTCATTTGGCATTTGTAGACCTTCCTTTATGATTTGCACCTATAGGTAAGCTTAGAATAAGGCTTACCTATAGGTACTATAAATATCTCCTAAACCGCCCCTGATGACGTTCGGATAGTGACGAAATGCGTTGGTTGAAGCTAGACGTCACGCTACCAGGAACTAGGTTGGCAGTGGCCATCTTTGCGGTTGGAAACCCTAATGCAGACGCGCTATGCCAGGTATTGGAGTCCTAGATGTGAGTTACTACATTTTTAAACAATAAAACTGCATAAACCGTCTGCACTATCAAGTTGCCCTTTTGTTTTGCATTTGAATGGAGGATGTGTGTGGCGATATCTGGTCTATGTCAGTCCATTGGTGGTTTTCTCAAAGCTTGGAGCAGTGACATTGGGAAAGTGTCAGAGTGGTTGCTGAGCGCTCACTGACCCTCCATAATAGAGGGTTGGTGCATTCTGGTAAGAGGCAGTGGTTGTTGGTGTTTCTAGTGACAGGCTGCACTACAATCAAATCCCTGTGTGCTCCTATCTCTTATTTTATAGACCGTTTCACTGGATTTTTCCTGTCCATGATGGACTGCATTTATACGAACATCTGTAAGATTATGCACTGATAATCATTTTTATGAAGTGCTGCTAAATTTTAACCTGTGTCAATTTTTGTTTTACCTGAACAAATCTGCTGGCTGCTTTACTCATATTCCTGTAGCTTAAGCGCAGATATTTGTGTACAATTTTTAAGGAGATATTTAATGTATACTGTGCTGATGATGACATTGGCGCATGCACTCTGAAGTAACGGCCTGTGCCGTGTCTTCTGGAGTGTGTGCCATGACCGGCGGCTTCTGCGCTCTGGCCAGTCACACAGCCGGAGTCCATGGCCCCGGAAGGCAGACGGGGGAAGATGGATGCGTCCTGCAGTGGGGACGACGCAGGCTTCATTTGCAGGTAAGTGTCACATAATGTGCTGGTATGTGATGCATACTAGCACATTATGCCTTTACTTTGCAGGGAAGAAAAAAAGTTTACTTCCTCTTTATCCGAGCCTAAAATAAAACCCACGCATGAAGCTGTCATATGATTACTGTCACACCAACTGATGGCAAATAGTTTGTGGCCATTTCATCTTTAATACATACTGTACTGGTTTCATCACATCTATATTTCTAAAATAGTTGTTTTATACAATTTGTACAGTACCGCCAACTATAGAGGATATTGATGATCCAGGAGAGTACACTGTCATTGCCAGCAATCCTGTGGAACTGGAATGCTATATTAAAGGAATCCCCCTTCCAGCTATAATGTAAGATGCAAGTATATTTATTTTGTTGTTACATTCTTTAGCATGTCATTGTTGAGATTCATTTATGGATTATGGACCAGTTCTAAAAATTTTAATCCAAATATTTCGTTTTTTTTGGTTGAAAATTGAAAGCTGTTCCTCAAAATGTTCTTTCTATACCCCAAGTGGAATTAAAGCAGTATTAAATCCAAAACCAAAAATTGAATATGTTTCATCTAACCAGTTCTTAAATGTGGGAGCTGCATTCGTTTTGTTTTTTAGACTTTTTTTTCTTTCTCACCAGTAAGTCTGTTATTTTTGAACTTCCTTTAACAGACTTAGACTGGGTACACACTATAAGAAAATAGGGGAAGAAGGATTGTCTGGTTTTCCTTGATATTTCACAGTATATTGAAACTAAGGATGGTACTTATTGAACAAAAATTATTATATGACTATGATCATGTGCAGTCTTTTGTATCTGATTATTATTGTAAGAAAACAATACGCAACAAAAATCATTAGTTCTGTTAATGTAGGAGAAAAAAATTGGAGTTTGTCCCTTTGGAAATTTTTGTTTGGAAAGTCTGAATTGGATGTTGAAAGTTGTGTAAACACTATACAAAAATGGAACAATCATTCGTGGTTCAGAATTTTGCTTCTAATTTTCTCATAGTGTGTACCCCCCTTAAACTATCCAGCAAAAGTGGGAGGTAGATGGTTGAGACAAACAATTAAGAACAGAACTAAATTCATCAATTTAACTCTTTCTGAAGAGAGTTACATTCAAGGAATGCCATGAATGACAACTGTCATAGCTGCTTGCACCCAGAAATGAACCGCCAAGCCTCCAAATGACTGCTGTCATATCTCATCACATGTGCAGCACCATGGTAACCTCTAATCAAACAGAGGCTAAGATGGCAGCTTCCTTGGCTGTAAAGGATAGGAAGGCTTTAATTCCACGTTAACACTTATGGGGGAACTTCCAACTGTCAGTTTTTATTTCCAAAAGGAAAATAAAAATTGTTAAGTTAACTGCTTAAAAAGTGTTAGTTGGAGTTCAGCTTTAATTACTCTAGTCATCTACATCTGATAGCGCACCTAACACTACCCTTTACACAGACTGACAATGCTGATGTCCAAAAGTGTCTCCATTGCTTCTCCATCCAGAGTGGAGATACCCTAAATCATCAAGTATATCACTGGCCAGATCACCAGGTGAAACCAAAGGCAAATTCCCAAAAAAGAAAAATAGCCACCACATTAAAGGATTGGTAAAATACGTTTTTTTTTTGTTAGTGATAAAATAAATCAACCCTTATTATTTTCATTAGCCTTTATGTGACAGTACATTGTATATCCACATGATTTTATAATCAGATGCTCTGCTACTAAGTTTAATATGATTTTGTATCCTCTTTAAAAGGTGGCTAAAAAATGGAATTCCTCTTGAGCCAAGCAATGATTTGCATATTCAAGCCAATGGACAAAAGCTCATAATTTCAAGCTCAGACTCATCCGATAGTGGAGTTTATGAGTGTGTTGTGAAAAATGAGGCTGGAACAAGTAGTAAAATATTTAACGTCAATGTGCATGGTAAATAACTCCTTCTTTCTAATGCATAATGTCATGATATAATAGCATGTCAAGCAATGATATGCTAATTCCATGATTTTAAAGATACACATAAAGGGACTCTGTTATAGAAGAAGAATGCAACCTACTGCAGGTATGAATCCAACAAAAATGTAAAGCGATATATAAATCTAAATGTATCCCTGTGTGGCTGTGTCTACTACCAACTCCACCATCCGTATTCTGTTTTAATTAAATACTCAAAAAGTCCTCCAAAATAAGTCCTTATGTGATAATAAAATGTATCCACCATGCAGCAGTATTCCAAGTGAGTTCCACCACCATTCACGCAGTGTGCTCCCCTGATCGTATTGACCTATCAAATGAATAGGTCACTATGTGCATTCCTCTTTAAAGGGTCTAATTCATCTCCTTTGAGTGCCTCTGGATTTTTGCCCCTGGATCTCCTCCTTGTTTTAACTCTTGTTAATAAGAACAGCCTTAAGCCACTTTATCCATATCCTCAGCTCAAAACAAATGAAAAAACTTTCATGGTGCTTTAAGTACAAGTGTCACTTTATGAAAATAATAGAAATACACTCACATAAATAGTGCACTACAAAGTAAGTACACCAACTTAAAATCACTTCAGAATTTACAATTCATTGCCCCCTTAAGGTAAAGACTTTTTCATCACCTTATAAGCCAAACATCAGGTGACGTCCAGGTAGCGTGATGACGTCACTAGGCTTCACCGCAATGCATTTTATCACTACCCCATATGACTTCTTCAAGGGTAAACAAAGCCTCGCCATCTTGATCTTCATTAAATAGGAACTGCTTATTTGTTTACTGTTGCTTTCTATGCTTTACTACCAGCACTATTTTCCCAACTACTGGAATCCAATCCCAATTCAGCCAATCGTACCTTGGTTACTTTTTTATAACCCTTTCTCAGCTTGCTAAGTCCCACTCTATATAAAATACTTTGTTTGCTTTCTGCATGGGATACCGATGTCCTCACATAAAGATTAGATAACATAACACATACTCTTATTATCAAAAATTTAAGAATTAAAATATTAATCTCTGATATCTATATTCTATAATTAAAATCTCTCTAAAATGTAACTACTACTCAAAACTATAAAACACCAATCAATTTATGACCTATATACTACATATTATGAGTCTTCATCTTGTGGACGAATAAGTTATTACATCAACCTATTTACACCAATCCTTATCTCTATTTCATTAAAATCCACCAATTTCCTTAACCTAATCTTCAGTCCTACCTACCTTATATTAAGTATAAAAAAAAAAAATACTTAAAAAACATATACTCTATCGTATTGAAAAAAACAAAACTTACATTAAATTTAAATAAATAGAATATTAAAACCATGAAGATTGATTCCATAATACTTCATAAATCACTGATAAAACAAATCAGATCAAAGTTTACATTTAGTCCTTTTGGTGGAATTGCACAGAGCAACCTCCTCTTCACAGTTTCTTCTCCTTCACCGGCAAATCATGCTCCTCCTCTTAAGAGAGTGCATAGGAAGCTGCTTCCATGATCCTCACTGTCTGCGTCTATCGACTTGGCCCTGCCCCCCGCTCCCTTGCCATTGGCTTTGAATGACAACAGCAGCAGCTGCCTCCCTCAGCAAAGCCTGTGAGAGCAGGAAATGAAGGGAGAGAGCCACTGCAGAAGGGCACGATGTTGGATTGAATGAGAAGGTAAAAAATGTTTAAGCTTTATAACCACTTTAATGTTTAAGAGCATCATATACAGCCAACACATTTTTGCACTTAACAGAATTAGGGTACCTGTGTTAAGGTTTGATGAAGACTAACGTCTCCTGGCAGCACTAAAGGCAGTCAGCCTCTAGGGAAGGTACAGCACAGTGATATTCAGCCTTTCTATTTGCTTTGGTACTCAGTCTGATACCATGGCTAGAAAATATAGCCATACTGCTCAGTAATTGAGAGACACAGCAGTGCTATCTTAGTGTAGTAAGTAGTTAAAAAAGTAGTGTTTAATGAAGAATAAAGCAACTCACAAACAGCCAGAGGAAGGAGCATGCATGCTCCAAATCCATGCCTGCTTGTTCTTCTGCCCCTCTTCCAGTGGCATCACAGTGGTCAGAGCCAGGATATCCACACAGTCTTGGAGCCCTGAGAACCACCAAGCGGCCAGCCAAGCGGCCAGGGGAATCCCTCACTGTCAGCGGCCCAGACCTGAATTGCAGTGAGAGGCCCCTATATGTGATATGCCTTTGTATACTCTATCTTTGTGATTTGTTTTATTCTTCATTAAACAGTATTCTTTTAACTACTTACTACACTTAGATAGCCCTGCTGTGTCTCTACATTACTAAGCGGTATGACTGTTTTTTTCAAGCCATGGTGCTAGACTGAGTACCAAAGCAAATACATAGGCTGAAGCTCACTGGGCTGCACCTTCCTTAGGGCCTGAATACCTTTCGTGCCATCAGGGGATGCTAGTCTTCATCAAGCCTTAACACAGGTACCCTAGTGAATCCTAGTGCATAAATGCGTCGGCTGTAAATGATGCTCTTAAACATTAAAGTGGTTATAAAGCTTAAACATTTTTTACCTTAATGCATCCCTTGCATTAAGGTAAAACATTTATAGGTAGTAGTTCCCCCCACCCCCTTTACACTACTACACTCAGATAGCGTTGCTGTGTCTCTCCATTTTACCTTTCCAGAGCTGTTTCTACTCTGACAGCTGGCTGCTTTCACTGAGTATGTAGTTAGCATGGACATTGACATTAACATATTGTTTAACAGTTCTTAATATTGATCACTTGGGGATTGGGCTGAGGCCCACCTTACATTTATTATTAATGATTTCCCATCCCCCTGCCGCTTTCCAAGTTGCACTAAATACCTGTTACCTGTCCAGTATACCATTCAGTATGTCTATTACTTTAATGGTTTTGCCAGCACTGGCAGCAGAAGTGAGTCCCCTCTCTGGAACCCTTTGTGTTATTGCTTTGTGTTAATGTCAGGAAAGGTGGGCTTTAACACCCAGACACCACACATCCATAGTGTTCATGGTGGCTAGAGGTTGTGTGCTGAAAACGTGCTTACTGTGTTATCCCAGCACACTGATGGAGCTGTCAAAGTCTACTTAAAGGGCTGCTGGGAGGTGGTGTGAATGGGTTAAAGATTATGCAAAAAAACTGTTGATCTTCCAGAAATACACTGCTAGTGGATTGAGTGGTATTATTTCGGCCCAGATTTTTTTTTTTCCATATTTGCTAGACTATATACACGCACCTACTTTCCCATCTCCACAACATATTGGCTAATCAATTTGTAGTTCCAAGAACTAGGAGAGATGATTATTATCCCAGGGATAACACAGCAAGTGTGCAAAACTGACGACAGCTCTAACTTCTTGACATCATCAACAGGTATTATTGCGTTAATCCAACAGATAGAACAAAATGTTTTCAATTATACTTTTAACAGATTAAAAAGGAGCAAACACATCAAATTCATTATTAGGGTTTACATACAATTTAAGGTGACAAAACCTTGCCAAATTATGTAACTTTTACAAACTGGCAAGATCCAGGTCAAAATCACGAGTTAATAGTCTGCTGATTACCACTAAGTAACTATAATTTTTATATTTGTTAACATGTGATAATTAAGTACCTATATGAACCACTCGCCAACCAGCCATCGTTATACAGCGGTAGGTCGGCTCTCCTGCCCAAATTGCCATAGCTGTACAGCGGTTCGTGCAGGCACAGTTGCGGGTGGTAGCGTGCCTGCGTGATCGCTTAGCACAGAGGCAGAACGGGGATCTGCCAATATAAACAAGGCAGATCCCCGTTCTAATATGGGACATGACAGAGATCTGCTGTTACCAGTCATCGGGAACAGTGATCTCTGTCATGTCTCTGGCAGCCCATCCCCCCCTACAGTTAGAACACACCTAGGGAATACAGTTAACCCCTTCATCGGCCCTAATGTTTAACCCTATCTCTGCCAGTGTCATTTTTACATAGATCAGTGCATTTTTATAGCACTGATTATTGAAATAATGTCACTGGTCCCCAAAAAGTGTCATTTGGGGTCAGATTTGTCCACCACAATGTTGCAGTCCCGTTAAAAATCGCAGATCTCCGCCATTACTATTAAAAATAATAAAAATTAATAAAAGCCCCTAAATCTATCCTATAGTTTGTAAACGCGATAACTTTTGCGCAACCCAATCAATATACTCCCATTGCAATTTTTGTTACCAAAAATATGTAGAAGAATATATATCGGCCTAAACTGATGAATAAATTCGTTTTTTTATATATTTTTTTATGTATTATAGCAAAAAGTATGATTTTTTTTTTCAAAATTGCCGCTCTTTGTTTGTTTACAGTGCAAAAAAATAAAAACCACAGAGGTGATCAAATACCCCAAAAGGAAAGCTCTATTTGTGGGAAAAATGGATGTCAATTTTGTTTGGGTACAACGTCGCACGACCGCAGACTTGTCAGTTAAAGTGACGCAGTGCCGTATCGCAAAAAATGGCCTGGTCATTAGGGGGGCAAATCCTTCCGGAGCTGAAGTGATTAATGTGATATAAGATAAATCTCTGAAATTTTGTACTTATTCACATATTCAAAACACAAATGGACAGGAGTGCAGGATCCAATGAAAAGAAGTATACATTTATTGCACAACAATAATAGCAGTGTTAGTGTAAACAATATACTGTATACAGTGAGCAGGGTCTGCAACTAGCTGGCACCAGGATCCTCCACTGCTGTTCTGGTGATCTGCTAGTGATGATCTGCACTTTTCCATTCTTTTTTCAATTGAACCCCACCCTCCTGTTCATTTGTGTTTTGTACCAGCATTGATCAGCCAAGATCTGCAAGTGGAGTTGCAGGAAACGATTACCCTTGCACTATGGACTTTTACTAATGATGGATTCCATCTTCTTCCTTTAGACTTTATGGGGACACTAAGCAAGCACTCACTGGTGTGCTTTTTTGTATGACTGACACATTCACATTGTTCAGGTACATGGACACAGATGTATAAGAAAGTGCTTCTTTCCTTGCAAGGGATTATGTATACCGCTAATGCTTCTCTGCAGCAAGATGTTTAGAAAACCAGAGAGACTATGTGAAACTGGAGGCACTGGGGTCCTATCACACATTACTATTATAGTTCAAAATAATGCTTTAGCATTGCACAACAAATCCACATTGTACTGTATGTAATATGTTGCAATAAAAATAAAGAGCTACTGAAATAAGGTTATTGGCTTGTTTAGCCAGGTCTGTTTTGATTAGCTTAGTGCCTTGCATGTGAAAAAGTAGCACCGATCTTTTTGACATCATCATTCATAGGTAACATGTCTGCATACTTTGCAATATTTTTGCAATATATTATATTGGAAGATTCAGTCTTTGCAGAGACCCTTATGCCAGCACTACAATTTACAAATAATCCACTCATTCGTTTTGTCTTTTTTATCAATGAATGGATATAAATAAAACATTAAAATGTGTATTATTTATTTTGCAGTCCTACCTTCCATTAAACCAGAGCCATCACCATTGTCTGTTGTAGTGCGCAAACCCATAACTTTGCAGTGTATTGCTACTGGAATTCCTAGCCCACAAATCACATGGTTGAAGGATGGACTACCATTTAATATCATTAAAGAGAATATCTCAGTGAGTATAATTAATGTATTTGAACATTTTTTTTTACTGTTACAAGACATATTATCTAGAATGGTGTCTGTAGAGTTTGATCTTTACACTTCACATGGGTAAGGCTCAGTTCAGCACTGATCCTTGTGTAGTATACACGGTACTATAATTATAGCCATAGCAGCCTAGAAAATTAAAGACTAAGTTTAGGTATTTTGTAAATCAGGGACGGTAAATTTGTTTTGTGTTGTTGCCTGGGAAAATGTGAAGTCCAAATTGTCTGCTCCCCCACCATACCATCGCAGCTATAATTGTCTGGTGCTATGAGGGTTAATACAAGCACTGGAGCTGTCATATGCACTCATTAAGAGTGCTAGCTGTGGCCACCCATTTTTCACCATTCATATAAGCTGTACTATAGCTTTTATGAATGAAAAGTGCACTACGAATGGAGGACAGGCAGATAAATGAAAGGTCTGCCCCCTTCATTCATAAATTACTTTTTAATAAGGGAAGCTATAGTACTGCTTCTATGAATGGAGGGGGAGAGGACATACAGGGGAGCAGAGGACTTGAGTTTTCAACTAGGACAGCCGGTACTAGCACAAGGGACACTTCTAATTAAATACAATATAAAAAAAATAAATAAACTTAACATTAAGGGCTGGTTCACTCTAGTTCCCATGCTTCTGCGCCTTCTGTTTTTGACATCCCATTAAACTCAATAAGCTGCCAAATACATGGGAACATGCAAAAATGAGGACAGATGCAACTTTTAAAAAATTGCCCCAAACACGCTGCATTTGCTAGATGCATTTGGGGTGCCATTAAAGATGAATGGCATAAATGCATGTCTAAGAAGGCAAGCGCGTCCCTATGTGGTGTGGAAATCATGCACAGAAATGCGACTTTCTCACACTGCATTCTGGTTTGAATAGGCCCTGTAGGCGTGGTAAATATGTATGGATGTGAAGTTAAGACAGATCAGTACTGTATAATTAGGAGTTGAAAAGGATGAAGTTGACAGTGTCTCTGGTCCATTTGGAGTCTCAAGCCTAGAAGAGTCGATGTCAGACACAAAGGAGGCTTACAGATTGTTGCTAGTCAGAGCTCTCCTCTATTTTCTCTATGATGCAAGTATCCTTTTTTAAGGCTGCTGGGTGTCTTTGTAGTATAGTCCAGTCAAAATATTGTGTGCATATTTACCTTCATTATTTAATTATATGACACTGCACATAATTGGGTATTCAAAGTGAAAAGAAATGTACTTTTCACAAAATTGGATTAATTAAGTGAATATTTGCACAATTATTTGAATGTGGAATCTCAACTACTTTAGTAAATCAGCTTGAACACCTTGCACAACTTCTGGTGCAGCAGGTCAGGCTGACAGACATGGTCTTTGCTTAGATTGGTTATACAGGGGTTGATTTACTTAAACCAGAGAGTGCAAAATCTGGTACAGCTCTGGATAGAAATCAATCAGATTCTAGTTTTTTTTGTCAAAGCTTAATTGAACACACTGAATTTAGAAGTTGATTGGCTACCATCCACAGCTGCACCAGATTTTGTAAGCTCCAGGGTTAGTAAATTTCCCCCACAGAAGCTATTATGTGTTAAGGCCCGTACAGCCTGTTGGCCGATTATCTGAGCGTTAGTACGCACGATTCGACAGCAGATTTCCAATTATTGTCCAACAGAAGTTGGCTGACAAGACTAGAAAACTTTTGTTGGCCAAAAAGGCGTTGGCTGATTGTTGGCTCGTGTGTACAGAAGTTGGACCAACAAAAGTTGGAAGTGCAAACACGCATGCTCGAAATCCAGGAAGTGTTCGGTCATGTAAACCTGTGTTCGTAATTCACAAATCACATTCACCTGATCTTCCCCGTTATATGCTCGTAGCACGTCATTACGTTTGGCTTTGTTGGCCGACTACTTGACTACCGTAAGTATGCTGGACAAAACCGCCAACAGCCAATTTGGACAAAAGTTGGACGTTCGGTTGTCCAACAATCTGCACGTGTGCACGAGGCTTAACTGCTTCTGTTTTCTCAGTGAGAAATCTGTGGTCAGCCAGTATTAGTTAAAATAGTAAGATGTGTAGGTGGCTTATCTTTTAATGTTATATCAGCGGTTGTTTAGAAAGGATCCTGATTGCCCTGTCATACATTACTTTTTCTTACACTAGGAACATACATGTTACAAATAGCTTTACTGGTAGTTTTATTATTATTTAACATTTTTATTCTATAGGCGTATATTTTTTTGAGTATTATTAAAGTGATTCTAAAGGTTCTGTGGTTTTATTTTTAAATAACCAAACTGTGATACATACCTGCTCTGTGCAGTGAGCAGCCCTGATCCTCCTCTTCTCAAGTCCCCTGTTGGTGCTCCTGGCTCCTCTCCCTTGACCAATGCCTTTAGTAGAAAGCTGCTTGATACTGTATGGGGGCACTGATGCATGCTTGCTCCTGAGCCCTGCTGGATGCGTCCATAAGACATATAGAGCCAGAGCTCAGCCTGGCCCCAACTCTCTCCTCATTGGCTTACTGGCTGTAATTGACAGCAGTGGGAGCCATGGTTCACACTACTGTGTCTCAGCCAACGAGGAGAGAGATACCAAGGACAGCCAAGGCTCCAGTGCACATCACTGGATCAAGAGGGGGCTCAGGTGAGTATTGGAGGGGTTGTTGGAGGAGCAGCACACAGAAGGTTTTTTACCTTCATGCATAGAATGCATACAGGTAAAAAGCCTTCAGCCTTTACAACCACTTTAAAGCATCCTAATGTAATGTCATCATTGGAATTCTTGTTATGCCCATAACAAGATGGGTGCATAGAGATGTATTGAAACATGATGTCTGCATTTTTATATTTTAAAGGTGGAATCGTTTGGTCGCATCTTACATTTCAAAAGCACAATGACAGATGATGCGGGGAAATATACCTGTGTGGCAAGCAATGCAGCTGGAGAGGCTGAGCAAAGCATATGGCTAAATGTCTATGGTAAATCATACATATTTCATACTCATCACACACAGTCATGTGCAAAATATATTCTTGTGGGAATATAGCCACAATAATGCAACATTAAGGAAGGTTAATAAATTAAAATAAGCAGAGCTAAATGTTAGCTTGTCTTTACCCTAATTATCCTAATAAAATAAAATGCAGGTGTTATTTCTATATGATACAACATATAAAATATATAAGGAGTGACAAGCCAAGAAAAGAGAACAAGAGCCATTTTCTCTGACCTTGTATCCATAAAACGATAGGCTACAGACTTTTCTCTGACCTTGTATCCATAAAACGATAGGCTACAGACTGCCTATGTATTTCTTTTTTAAATGCATAGAGGATACTTTTTTTCTGCATTGTATCCAATAACATTTAGACTAATGCAAACGGTCAGAACTATTACTATTGTTTATTAAGAACAGTTAAGTAGATGTATGCCTTTATGACGGGCAATGGCCATTCAACAATTAAACCACATATATGAATAGTAAGTACCTAAGAGAAAGGACATAAAATCACACAAATATATTCTGACCTGAAATTTAAGTTCATTAGAGTGTCATATGCTAAAGCTCCTCATCTAATTTGTTTAATTTTTTTAATGACAGAACCACCCAAAATAGAGAATTCTGACGAAGTGCACCATGAAACCATACTTGGCAATCAATCTGTAAGACTGGAATGCAAAGCATCAGGCAACCCCGATCCTGGTAATTATGACTTGTTGCCATGTATCTTTTTGTGATAGGTTAGCATGGTAAGATTTGTTGTTATCATGTAAACATATGGATAATGTGTATACGATAATTATCCACTGTGTGTGTCAGCTATGCCAATAACAAATAAACATCCTTCTGTCCAGTTTTTCATTTCTGTACTTCTCAACCAGTTAAAATGGATATCCAGGCAAACAATGAATTGGGTAGCCAAAACACATTATTAGGATTTTAGTTGGTAAGATCTGAGTGCCAAAAGATCTATTTTATAAAATAACTTTCCTTACAAATGTATTCATTTTTTCTGCAGATGCCCAGGCTAACTGATCTAGTAAGAACATTAGATAATCCCTACTAGACTTTGTTAATTTCCCTATGAACATTATCATTTTCCAAGATAAGACCAGTACCAGGGGTGTCTTCTCTAGTTTAGAAGCAGATGTTTGATGTATAGCGGTAGAGGGTATTGTATACCTATACCAGATACAGTCTTATCACTTTGGACAACTTTACTGTAGAACTCCAAAGAGAAAACTTACATCAAGACATCTCTGGCATAGAACAGATATTTACCACTACTGCTTGTTGCTTCGAAATAAAACAACCTGCCATGTAAGCAGCTGAGTGGGACTGTGACTCATCATCTGTTGGGTGGTCAGGAAATGATGGTAGAGTCCACACTGGATTCACTATTAACAATGACATTTCCATTAAACCTTGTGAGTTTCTAAATAGTTCAGTCTGTGTTATTTAACATGCCTTTAAGTTTTAATCATTATGCTCATGATGTTTTCAGTAGGTTATTATTTCCGAAAAAAACCCTTAAACATTTTATATGATTTACATGATTATTTTTTATGGAAGTATTGATGTCTAAATAAATATGTCAAGAAAAAACAATATTTTAACCTACATTTTTCATATTTTTTCTCTTTTAGTTGTAACTTGGTTAAAAGATAACCACCCCCTTACAAATGTTGACAATATTCTCCTGTCAAATCAAGGACAAGTTCTCCAGATAACAAATGCACAGATACACAATGCCGGTGTATATAAATGTGTTGCAAGCAGCATTGTAGGGACAGCTGAAATGACTTATGTCTTACAAGTTCATGGTAATTCTCTCACTAATTGACCAATGTCTGTCTTCTTGGCAGGTCCGGTTATGTTTATAGTCCTTTGTTGTTGCAACCAATCTATTAAATGAAATATAATACATTTTGAAGGTGTGCAAGCTTTTAAGAATCAGAAGGATATTTTAAGCTTGATTGAAAAGGCCATGGTCCCGAATGAGCATTTAATTAGGATTTATTAATTGATTGTACAAATATGATGTTGATTGCTATATTTAGACACGGCTGTGGTCATCACCTGTATTATCACTCTTTCGTCATTCCTGGTTTTTGACGCAAGTTGGAAATAATATTTAGATCATAAACATTGCAAACCTGACATACTTAGGCCCCTTCCATACAAGGTGGGCTCCACTAGCAGATGGCTGGTCTGTGTCCGCTCGGCTTATGAAGAGCAGACACAGACACAGCCCTCTATGGGCGGTCAGATGTAAATGGGTCAGATTTGAAGTTGACAGGTGTAAACTGACACGTCTTTGTACCCCCCCCCCCCGCTGCTCCATAATGGAGAATAGAGGGTCCGATCGGCTCCAAGTGAAAAACGGAATATTAATATTTCTTTATCTAAAAGCTGTGTTTTTTTTATCAAGACACAAATATTTATATTATCAATTATATATTTATAACTCTGATTTTCACAGGAATCTTTCATTATGTTTTATGTGAATAAATTGAAAGCCCATCTGTCACCTAGCATGGAAGGTCTATTTGATAATACAAAATATTACGAGTATTATAATGAAAATTCTATTATATCCGTTGCTTTCCAAAACCTTCTAACATGGTACTCTACTTTGCCTCCAATAACACAGAACAGTGCAGCAGAAATTGTAATGCAATTCAGCATATGCATAATCAGCTTGAGTATTGGGACCTGGCCAAGAATTATGAACTTTACATTTTATGTATACAGTATCTCACAAAAGTAAGTACACCCTCACATTTTTGTAAATATTTTATATCTTTTCATGTGACAACACTGAAAAAATTACACTTTGCTAAATTGAAAGTAGTGAGTGTACAGCTTGTATAACAGTGTAAATTTGTTGCCCCCTCAAAATAACTCAATACACAGCCAGTAATGTCTAAACCGCTGGCAACAAAAGTGAGTACACCTCTAAGTGACAATGTCCAAATTCTTCCCAAAGTGTCAATATTTTGTGTGGCAACCATTATTTTCCAACACTGCCTTAACCCTGTTGGGCATGGAGTTCACCAGAGCTTCACAGGTTGTCACTGGAGTCCTTTTCCACTCCTACATGATGACATCACAGAGCTGGTGGATGTTAGAGACCTTGCTCCCCTCCACCTTCCGTTCGAGGATGCCCCACAGATACTCAATAGGGTTTAGGTCTGGAGACATGCTTGGCCAGTCCATCACCTTTACCCTCATCTTCTTTAGCAAGGCAGTGGTTGGTTGTCTTGGATGTGTGTTTGGTGTTGTTATCATGTTGGAATTCTGCCCTGTGGCCCAGTCTCTGAAGGGAGGGGATCATGCTCTACTTCAGTATGTCATAGTACATGTTGGCATTCATGGTTCCCTCAATGAACTGTAGCTCCCCAGTGCTGGCAGCACTCATGCAGCCCAAGACCATGACACTCCCACTACCATGCTTGACTGTAGGCAAGACACACTTGTCTTTGTACTCCTCACCTGGTTGCCGCCACACATGCTTGACCCCATCTGAACCAAATAAGTTTATATTGGTCTCATCAGACCACAGAACATGGTTCCAGTAATCAATGTCCTTAGTCTGCTTGTCTTCAGCAAACTGCAGGCTTTCTTGTGCATCATCTTTCCTTCTGGGACAACAGCCATGCAGACCAATTTGATGCAGTGTGCAGCGTATGGTCTGAGCACTAACAGACTGACCCCCCACCCCTTCAACCTCTGCAACAATGCTGACAGCACTCATACGTCTATGTCAGGGATACCACAGGTAGGCATCGAGCGGATCAATTGGCTGCACTTAAAGGAATCAGGAGCAGATGACTGAGTGAATATATATATATATATATATATATATATATATATATATTAGGAAAATGACACATTTCCAGCATCAAACACCAGTAAAACATAAACAAGCAAGTGAAATATGATGAAACACAGCAAACCCAAAATAAACAACTAACTATCTAACTAAATACAAGTGTAGAAAACACATATAAGCAAAACAGGGGGACACGAGATAAGGGGAACAGGGAGCTAGGTTACTGGGACCAGAAGGTGAGTAAGGGAGCAGGAAGCAGGTTCCAGGGGTCAGGTATCCAGGTCAGTATTCAGGAACAAGGATCAAGGATCAGAATGGATCAGGCTCAGGCAGGGACATGGCTTGCAGAGAAAATACTGAAGCACTGTAACTGGGTTCAAGGCAGGCTTATATAATTCCAGCAGTCCCATCAGGTGCAGCCTAATGACCTGTATGATCTATCTGCTTGAAAACACCCGCTGGCGGCCACCAGAAATACAACCTTTGGTTCTCCACACTACAGTGCCACCAGCAGGTGACCCAAGCAAGTACACAGGTCCTGACAGTTCCTCCCTTAAGGAGTGGCCTCCGGACTCTCCATTCTGCTGTTAACCTGACAGTTCACGTGGGTGTGGGAAAAGTCCAACAAGGAAGTTTGGATCTGGTAACAAAAAATAGCTGGGCAACGGGCATGAAACCAGTGGAGGCAGACAACACAGGGGCATGAAAGTCAGTCTGGGCATCAAGCAGGGGTAAATCAATGGCAAGCTGGGCATCAGGCAGGAAAGCATCAACAGACACTAGATCAGTAGGCACTGGATCAGTAGGCACTGGATCCGTGGGCACAAGGTCATCAGGCTGGGCAGTAGGCACCGGGTCATCAGGCATTGGAGCAGTGGGCACTGGGTCAGCAGGCACTGGATCAGCAGGCACTGTGTCATCAGGCACTAGATCAGCAGGCATCACGTCATCAGGCACTAGATCAGCGGGCCCGGGTCATCAGGAACTGGATCAGCGAGAACTGGGTCATCAGGCACTGGATCAGCGGGCAACAAGTCTTCAGGCACTGGGTCAGTGGGCACCAGGTCATCAGGTTGGCAGTAGGCACTGGGTCATCAGGCATTATGGTAGCGGGCACCGGGTCATCAGGCACTGGATCAGCGGGCAACAGGTCTTCAGGCACTGGGTCAGTGGGCACCAGGTCATCAGGTTGGCAGTAGGCACTGGGTCATCAGGCATTATGGTAGCGGGCACTGGGTCATCAGGCACTGGATCAGCAGGCACCCGGTCATCAGGCACTGGATCAGCGGGCACTGGGTCATCCATCACCAGGTCAGCAGGCACTGGGTCAGCGGGTACAGGGTCATCAGGCACTGGATCTGCAGGCATAGGGTCATCAGGCACTGGATCAGTGGGCACAGGGTCATCAGGCACTGGATCAGCAGGCACTAGATCAGCAATCATAGGGTCATCAGGCACTGGATCAGTGGGCATAGGGTGATCAGGCTGGGCAATAGGCACCGGGTCATCAGGCATTGGAGCAGCGGGCACCAGGTCATCAGGCACTGGATCAGCAGGCACTGGGTCATCAGGAAATGGATCAGCAGGCACTGGGTCATCAGGCACTGGATCAGCAGCCACCGGGTCATCAGGCTAGGCAGTAAGCACTGGGTCATCAGGCACTGGAGTAGCGGGCACCGGGTCATCAAGCACTGGATCAGCAGGCACTGGGTCATCAGGCACTGGATCAGCAGGCACTGGGTCATCCATCACCAGGTCAGCAGGCACCGGGTCAGTGGGCACTGGGTCCCCAGGCACTGGATCAGTGGGCATATGGTCATCAGGCACTGGATCAGCAGGCACAGAGTCAGCAGGCACTGGATCAGTGGCCACAGGGTCATCAGGCACTGGATAAGAGGGCACAGGGTCATCAGGCTGAGCAGTAGGCACCGGGTCATCAGGCACTGGATCAGCAGGCACCTTGTCATCAAGCACTGGATCAGCAGGCATTGGGTCATGAGGCACTAGATCAGCAGGCACCGGGTCATCAGGCACTGGATCAGCAGGCATTGGGTCATCAGGCACTGAATCAGCAGGCACCAGGTCATCAGGCACTGGATCAGCAGGCATCGGGTCATTAGGCACTGAATCAGCAGGCACCAGGTCCTCAGGCACTAGATCAGCAGGTACCGGGTCATCAGGCACTGGATCAGCAGGCATTGGGTCATCAGGCACTGGATCAGCAGGCACCAGGTCATCAGGCACTGGATCAGCAGACATCGGGTCATCAGGCACTGAATCAGCAGGCACCAGGTCCTCAGGCACTAGATCAGTGGGCACCGGGTCATCAGGCTGGGCAGTAGGCACTGGGTCATCAGGCACTGGATAAACGGGCCCCAGGGCATCCATCACCAGGTCAGCAGGCACCGGGTCATCAGGCTGGGCAGCGGGCACCAGGTCATCTGTCACCAGATCGGCAGACACCGGGTCATCAGGCTGGGCAGCGGGCAGTGGGTCATCAGGCTGTGCAGCAGGCACCGGGTCATCCATCACCAGATCAGCAGGCACTAGATCATCAGGCTGGGCAGCAGGCACCGGGTCATCAGCCTGAGCAGCGGGTCTTAGATCAGTAGGCTGGGCATCAGGAACGGAATCATCAGATTAGGCAATTGGAACTGGCTAATCAAGCTGGGCATCAGGCATTGGATCAACAGGCTGGGCAGCGGGCACCAGAACAGCAGGCTGGGCAATGAGTATCAGAATAACAAGCTGGGCATCAGGAACAGGCTCATCAAACAGGACATCAGGAACGGGGCCACCTGGCAGGGCATCAGGGATGGGACCACTAGGCAGGGCATCAGGGACAGGATCACCAGGCAGGGTAATGTTGCAGAACTCATCCTGCCTGCGCAGAGGGTGCAGAGGATGAAACATCTTCATGATACCTTGAAAAAAGGTTTGTGCAATGCCTTTCCAGACTCTGGGAGATTACCATGTCCTGCTGCTGGCCCTGGACAATGTGTTTTTGAAGCATTGGTCGTTCACAGGCAGAGTGGTGGAGAAGGTGGCCGGCTGAGTGATGCCTTTAAAAAAAAATTTCAGTCCTCAGCACCCAGGCCTGATAGGTTCAAGCAACCATCGTCAGTGTCTGCATTATATGGTGCAGGAATATATAGGGCTTGGATACCTTTCCAACTGAGCATCCCCTTAGTTACTGGGTCTTGAGGATGGACCACTGGCCGGAACTTGCTCAATATGCAATTGAGCTACTGGCCTGTCCTGCATCCACCATGCTTTCTGAATGGTCATTCAGTGGCGCTGGAGGGTTCATAACCCGCCTGTCCACAGACTCGGTTGATAGGCTCACATTTATAAAAATGAATCAGTCCTGGATCAGCAGCTATCAAGCCCCTGATGCTGATGCAGCTGATTAAATTTGCTAGGGGTCTGGGATCCCTTGAAGACTGTCACTGCTCCTATTCCTCCTGTCCATAATCTAGAACAATATTTTGTATTTAGGGCACCAGCAACACCCAAGGCCCATTTTTTCTGCACCTGGTTTACAGGGGCATGCCATAAATTTTTTTAACTAATTTAAAAAAGCAGGGCCCATTCATCCATCCAACAAGAGCAACTGCAAGGGGTTACAGTGTTCTGGCACCACCAACACCCAAGGACCAATTTTTCGCCACCTGTATAATTGGGGACTTTCGTCACAATTTTTAAACTAATTTAAAAGAGCAGGGCTCGTTATTCCATCCAACAAGAGTAACTACAAGGGGTTACAGTGTTCTGGCACCGCCAGCACCCAAGGCCCAATTTTTCACCACCTGTTTGACTGGGGGCTTTCGTCACAATTTGTAAACTAATTTACAACATCAGGACCAGTTCCTCCTTCCCACAAGAGTAACTGCAAGGGGTTACAGTGTTCTGGCACCGCCAACACCCAAGGCCCAATTTTTTTGCCACCTGTTTGACTGGGGGCTTTTGTCACAATTTTTAAACTAATTTAAAAGAGCAGGACCCGTTCCTCCGTCCAACAAAAGTAACTGCAAGGGGTTACAGTGTTCTGGCACCGCCAACACCCAAGGCCCAATTTTTCGCCACCTGTTTGACTGGGGGCTCTCGTCACAATTTGTAAACTAATTTATAACATCAGGTCCAGTTCCTCTGTCCAGCAAGAGTAACTACAAGGGGTTACAGTGTTCTGGCACCTCCAGCACCCAAGGCCCAATTTTTCTCCACCTGTTAGACTGGGGGATTTCATCACAATTTTTAAACTAATTTAAAACAGCAGGGCCCATTCCTCCATCCATCAAAAGTAGCTGCAAGGGGTTACAGTGTTCTGGCCCCGCCAGCACCCAAAGCCCAATTTTTCACCACCTGTTTGACTGGGGGATTTCATCACAATTTTTAAACTCATTTAAAACAGCAGGCCCTGTTCCTCCATTCAACACAAGTAATTGCAAGGGGTTACAGTGTTCTGGCACCGCCAGCACCCAAGGCCCAATTTTTTTGCCACCTGTTTGACTGGGGGCTTTCGTCACAATTTTTAAACTAATTTAAAAGAGCAGGACCTGTTCCTCCATCCAACAAGAGTAACTGCAAGGGGTTACAGTGTTCTGGCACCGCCAACACCCAAGGCCCAATTTTTCGCCACCTGTTTGACTGGGGGCTCTCGTCACAATTTGTAAACTAACTTACAACATCAGGCCCAGTTCCTCCTTCCCACAAGAGAAACTGCAAGGGGTTACAGTGTTCTGGCACCACCAGCATCCAAGGCCCAATTTTTTGCCACCTGTTTGACTGGGGGCTTTTGTCATACTTTGTAAACTAATTTACAACATCAGGCCCAGTTCCTCCTTCCCATAAGAGTAACTGCAAGGGGTTACAGTGTTCTGGCACCGCCAGCACCCAAGGCCCAATTTTTTTGCCATCTGTTTGACTGGGGGCTTTCATCACAATTTTTAAACTAATTTAAAAGAGCAGGACCTGTTCCTTCGTCCAACAAGAGTAACTGCAAGGGGTTACAGTGTTCTGGCACCGCCAGCACCCAAGGCCCAATTTTTCTCCTCCTGTTTGACTGGTGGATTTCATCACAATTTGTAAACTAATTTACAACATCAGGCCCTGTTCCTCCATCCAACAAGAGTAACTGCAAGGGGTTGCAGTGTTCTGGCACCACCAGCACCCAAGGCCCAATTTTTCGCCACCTGTTTGACTGGAGGGCTTTCATCACAATTTGTAAACTAATTTACAACATCAGGCCCAGTTCCTCCATCCAACAAGAGTAACTGCAAGGGGTTACAGTGTTCTGGTACCACCAGCACCCAAGGCCCAATTTTTTGCCACCTGTTTGACTGGGGGATTTCATCACAATTTTTTAACTAATTTACAACGGCAGGGCCAGTGCCAAAATAAAAAAAAAATGACGTGGGGTTCCCCCAAAATCCAAACTAGGCCCTTCAGATCTGATATGGAATTTAAGGGGAACCCCGCTCCAAAATTTAAATGAAAAAAATGACGTGGGGTCCCCCCCAAAATCCAAACCAGGCCCTTCAGGTATGGTATGGATTTTATGGGGAACCCCGCGCCCAATTAAAAAAAATAATGGCGTGAGGTTCCCCCAAAAATCCAAACCAGACCCTTATCCAAGCATGCAGCCCTGGCATGGCAGAAGGGTTAGGGGACGAGCGAGCACCCCTCCACTCCGGACCATACCAGGCCACATGCCCTCAACATGGGGAGGATGCTTTGAGGTTGCCCCCAAAGCACCTTGTCCCCATTTTGATGGGTAGAAGGGCCTCATCCCCACAACCCTGGCCGGTGGTTGTGGGGGTCTGCAGGCAGGGGGCTTATCAAAATGTGGAAGCTCCAGATCCCGAACCCCCTTATGTGAATAGGTATGGGGTACATTGTACCCCTACCCATTCACCAAAAAGGAGTGTAGTGGTAAAAATACAAGAGGCATTTTTTGACAAGTTCTTTATTGTGTAAAATAGCTCTTTTCTTCTTTCTTCTTTCTTCCTCCATCTTCTCCTGGCCCAGTCCTTCTTCTGGTCTTCTGCTTCTTCTTTTAGTCTTCTTGCTTCCTCTCTTCATATTCAATCTTTATCTTCTTCTTCTTCCTTCTCCTTTCACCGCCTGCGCCCTCCCCACTGCTGCAGCCCGGCCCCTTCGCGTTTCCCAGAATGGGCGGTCTTCATAATGACACTTCTTTTATAAGAAGGGGCGGGGCCACCCAGTGATGTAACCGAGTGAACCCACCCCCTTCTGACATCATGCGTGGTCAGAGGGGGTGGGTCAACCATTTACGTCACCGGGTGGCCCCGCCCCTTCTTATAGAAGAACTGCCATTTTGAAGACCGCCCATTCTGGGAGACGCACAGGGGCCGGGCTGCAGAAGCGGGGAGAGAGCGGCAGCGTGAAAGAAGAAGAAAATGAAGTTTGAAGACGAAGAGAGGAAGCAAGAAGACTAAAACAGGAAGCAGAAGACCAGAAGAAGGACCAGGCCAGGAGAAGATGGAGGAAGAAAGAAGAAAGAAGAAAATAGCTATTTTACTCAATAAAGGGCTTGTCAAAAACTGCCTTTTGTTTTTGTAAAACTACACCCTTTTTTGGTGAATAGGTAGGGGTACGTGCCCCATACATATTCACATAGGGGGCTTCCGGATTCCGATAAGCTCCCCCGCCCGCAGACCCCCACAAGCATCGGCCAGGCTTGTGGGGAAGAGGCTCTTGTACCCATCAACATGGGGACAAGGTGCTTTGAGGTGGGGGGGCAGAGCCCCCCTCCCCCAAAGCACCCATATTCCCCATGTTGAGGGCATGTAGCCTGGTACAGTTTAGGAGGGGGGGGGGCGCTCGCCCACCCCCCCATCCTAACCGGTCAGGGCTGCATGTTGGATAAGGGTCTGGTTTGGATTTTTTTTTAAATTTGGCGCGGGGTTCCCCTTAGTATCCAAACCAGGCCCCAAGAGCCTGGTTTGGACTGGGGGGGGGGGGGCCACACACTTTTTTCAGCAATTTTTTGTATATTGCCGGGAACTGCCAATACATTACAGCCGCAATTTTAAATGACAATTTTTCCTATGGAAGTGTCATTTTGCTCTGGTCATGTTCTACACCTCACAGAGATGCACCCTTTTACACACAGACTAAGGACACCCCCCAGGCACAATATTTAAAGGAATTTTTCTTTTTTTTTCACTTTAAACATTATTAAAATCACTGCTCCTGAAAAAAGAATCAATTTTAAAACTTTTTTTTCATTGATACATGTCCCCTAGGGCAGGACCCGGGTCCCCATACACTTTTTTTAGGGCAATAACATTGCATACAAGCCTTTAAAATGAGCACTTTTGATTTTTCATGTTTGGGTCCCATTGACTGTAATGGTGTTCGAATGTTCGCCCAAACTTTTTGTCTATTCGCATGTTCTGGTGCGAACCAAACCGGGGAGTGTTCGGCTCATCCCTACTGTTGACAGCACCCATACGTCTATGTCAGGGATATCACAAGCAGGCATCCAGAAGATGAGATCAGATCAATTGACTGCACTTGAAGGAATCAGGACCAGATGATTGAGTGAAAATATATATATATGTATTATGAAAATGACACACTTCCAACACCAAACACCAGTAAAACATAAACAAGCAAGTGAAAGATGATGAAACGCAGCACCCCAAAATAAAAACCTAACTAACTAACTAAATACAAGTGTAGAAAACACATGTAAGCAAAACAGGGGGACACAAGATAAGGGGAACAGAGAGCCAGGTTACTGGGAGCAGAAGATGATTAAGGGAGCAGGAAGCAGGTTCCAGGGGTCAGGTATCCAGATCATGATTTAGGAATAAGAAAGAAGGATCAGAACGGGTCAGACTCAGGCAGGGACACAGCTTGCAGGGAAGATATTGAAGCACTGGAACTGGGTGCAAGGCAGGCTTATATAATCCCAGCAGTACCATCAAGTGCAGCCTAACGACCTGTATGATCCATCTGATGGGAGACACCCACTGGTGGCTACCGGTACTACACCCTTTGGTTCTCCACACAACAGTGCCACCAGCAGGTGACCCAAGCAAGTACACAGGTCCTCACAGTCTATTTCCCAAAGACAACCTCTGGATATGATACTGAGCACGTGCACTCAACTTCTTTGGTCAACCATGGTGAGGCCTGTTCTAAATGGAACTAGATGATAAAGAAAAAAACTCTGAGGAAGAAGGCTTGCCTTTGAAACATGTAAGCTGTTGCAGCCCCCATGTCTTTTTCATCACGGTTTTCAGACTGCTGCCACAATAGGATTGTTTACCACGCGTTTGAGGCTATGATATGCGTGTTTATTTCACATGCTTGTGAGTATTTTTAATCCTTATTTTAAATTAAATACTTTTCCTTGGGATAATGCACAATGCCAGTGCACCCTCTTTTTTCGTTATCATCTAGTTACATTTGGGACATCCCCTATCCTAGAGGGCAGCAAGGCCACAGCTATTATCCTTTGAATATTTGTTCACCTTGCATTACACTATTGAGCAGGAGTGATTGTTTGTCTGTTCTGAGTGGAACCTGTCCTGTTAAACTGTTGTATGGTCTTGGCCACCGTGCTGCAGCTCAGGGTCTTGGCAATCTTGTTATAGCCTAGGCCATATTTATGTAGAGCAACAATTATTTTTTTCAGATCCTCAGATAGTTCTTTGCCATGAGGTGCCATGTTGAACTTCCAGTGACCAGTATGAGAGAGTGAGAGCAATAACACCAAATTTAACACACCTTTTTCCCATTCACACCTGAGATCTTGTAACACTATTGAGTCTCATGACACCGGGGAAGGAATATGGCTAATTGGGCCCAATTTGGACATTTTCACATAGGGGTGTACTCACTTTTGTTGCCAGTGGTTTAGACATTAATGGCTGTGTGTTGAGTTATTTTGAGGGGGCAGCAAATTGACACTGTTATACAAGCTGTACACTCACTACTTTACATTGTAGCAAAGTGTCATTTCTTCAGTGTTGTCATCTGAAAGGGTATAATAAAATATTTACAAAAATGTGAGGGGTGTACTCACTTTTGTGAGATACCGTACATTATAAAATTTGCAACTGTGCAGGCTTGTGCAATGCATTGTTATTTGGCATTTAACAGTTTTTTACCCTAAACCATTTAACTTTCTTACAGTTCTACCTTCCATTTTTGGTAACAATGATCCTGTATCCGTGATAGTCAACAAACCCGTCAGATTAGAATGTGAAGCAACAGGGTTCCCAGCTCCCAGTTTAACATGGCTAAAAGATGGCATCCCAGTTTCCAGTATCAGTGGTGGAATTCAGGTATTATTTAGACTGAATAGAAGTAAACATGTACTTACAAGCATGGTCAGGACAACTGGTGGGCAGGAGGAGCAAGTGCCCTGGACCCAATAGTGTTATTATGGGTGAGGTAGTACCAGCCACAAATTCTTTCTTCTACAAATCTAACAGGCATCATCACTACTCTTGTCAGTCAAGTCCTCAAGGCACAGTGAAGAGAGCAGGGAGGAGGTGCGACTGTGTTCTTCCCCTCCCCTTTGTGTCAGTGCAGCACTCCATTATTACCAAGTCAGTCACCAGCAGGTGAGTGTACATGATATCAGAGTGCTACGAAGGGTGAGCTGGAGAGGAGAGAGAGAGCACAGCCCACAGCTGAGTGCAAAATGTGGCCAGAATAGGAGGAGATTGCTGGGATAATGCAGGGGCGGAATTCTCTCTCCCCTCCAGCTCCTCCTTCCTGCAAGTGCAGTGCTCCTGTATCATGTACTGTACACACAGCTGCTGGCTTCTAATATAGGAGCGCTGTCAGATCAGGACAGTGCTGGTTTACTTACCTGTCCTTTACCTGCATCTTTCTCCTGTCATTTTACACCTCCTGGCTGCCTCCACCCCACAGTGCTCCAGTCCCAGCAGCAGAAATTGCAGGTAGGGGCTAGGTAGGAAAACCCTACAAGGGATCTGTCCCCAGGGCTGCCCCAATCTGTCAGCAGCCTCTGGAGATTGGGAGTATTATTAATTACTTTGAATAGTTTCAGTCCCTTTGATTATATTTGAATGGGTTTGAAGGTAAACTAAACCATCCATATGAATATAGAAAGCTGAAGTGAGGACAATGGTGGCTGACCACTGTACTCTCTTCAGAGATCAGAACTATGAATGGATATACTAACAAACACAAATCCATTCATAAATGTAAAAAAAAACCACAGAACACAGCAGCTGATGTGTGGTGGGATGACAGGAGTGCCAATACGCTGTTCGCGGTGCATGGCATTGTCACATTTTTATTGTTTTAGAACTAACTTCATTGAAATGTTACACAGTGGCATTTCATTAAGTTCTGTTGGCCACAGCATGGTGAGAGGCAGTGGACTGACTTTTTTCAGTGTACACTACCCTCACACCACTGCATTGTAGTGGTGTGACGTGGCCAAGTAGGAAAGCATTTTACTTTGTCTTGCGGTGGGGTTGCAGTGGAATAGCTGCCTAACACAGTCCTACTGCACTAGGTGTGAACCTACCTTTACAATTTGTTGCATATTTTTGTTGTGTTTTATTGTTTAGGCTATTTAAGAAAAAAAAAGTACAACTTTTAAAGAGACTCAAGCATGTGCCCAGTGTTAAAATTGCAAAAAGGTACTATTTGCCACCCCCTTTTCCTCAATGTATTATCCACTAAATACTTCATAGCTAGGTGATTTGACATAAACAACCCATTGCTTCTCTCTAACCTCTAATTGGTTTTTGCTCTGACGCAAGGAGACCACCAGAAGCAGAGAACACGGCAGGAAGGTCCCACAACATCAATGCACACTTCCAGGTCCTCGTGAATTTTTATTGGCAGATCCAGAGATGCACAGTGATTTTGAGACAAGTGGGTGGCTGCTGGGAATAGGGTCCACTGAGCTCGCACATCATCAAGGGATGGGGGGTGTAGTTTGGCATCTTTGCCCTGGGTGCTGAATGACCTTGTACTGGCACTGCTTACTTTAATGTGCAAAACTAGTATGACAACCTTTCCTAAATCAACATTCTAACAAAATTCTTCAGTCTGGCATTTTTCATTGGTATTCTGGACTTGAATAACATCTATTTATTTTGCTTAAAATTAATACATTATTTATTTCTTTGGGTGAAAAGGCTTTTACACATTCTTGTAAATCAATGATGGGCAGCCTGCTGCAAGATTACCGAAGCATGCAGCCTGGCAGTTCAGGAAAGGGGGGGGGCAAGCGAGTGCCCCCCTCCTGAACCATACCAGGCCACATGTCCTCAACATGGGGAGTGCTTTGCTCCCCCACCCCAAAGCACGGGGACAAGGGCCTCTTCCCCAGAACCCTGGTTGTATGGGTCTGAGGGCCGGGGGCTTATCGGAATCTGGAAACACCCTTTAACAAGGGCCCCCCCCCCATATGAATGAGTATGGGATACATTGTACCCCTACCTATTCACCAAAAAAGTGTCAAAAAGAAATAAAAACACACACACAGTTTTTGACAATTCCTTTATTAAAAATAAAAAAAAAATGCCCCCTGATGTAGATCCATTGTCAATCATGCCACCGTTGAACCAGAAAAAAAGGAAAAATAAAAAACACTCTCCTCACAACTAAGGCTAACCATCATGTGCCTGCTCCGCTATCTGACAGTTCCTAAATAGGTTAGAGGCAGAACCACCTGGCAACATCACCTGATGGCAACGCCCCATGTGACGCCACAGATTGGTGCATGCTGAGTCAGTGATGTCACATGGGGACGGTGCCAACAGGTGACTTTGCCAAGTGGCCTGGCCCTTACCTATTTAAGAACTATCAGATGGCAGAGCAGGCACATGGCGGTTACCCTTTGTTGCGGGCGGAGCATTTTTTTCTTTTTTCGGGTCCAGAGGTGGCGGCAGCGGTGTTGGGGGACATTTTTTTTTTATTTTTAATAAAGGAATTGTCAAAAACTGTATATGTGTTTTTATTTATTTTTGACACTTTTTGGTGAATGGGTGGGGTACTACGTATCCCATACTCATTCACGATAAATCCTTGACAGTCTTCCAGATAGTGACAGGGTGCTTTGGGGTGGGGGGGAAGAGCCCCCCACCCTAAAGCACCCCCCCCATGTTGAGTGCATGTGGCCTGGAATGTTTCAGAAAGGGGGGCGCTTGCTCATTCCCTTTCCTGGTCTGCCATGCTCGAATAAGGGTCTGGTGTGGATTTTGGGGGGCCCCCTTAATGATGACATGGGGTCCCCCTTAAAATCCATACCAGACCCGAAGGGCCTGGTATGGATTGGGGGGGGGGGGGACCCTCACGCCATTTTGCCTGCAATGTTTTATTTTTATTCAGCTCTGAGCGGGGAAGCCCATTGACAGCTGATGACTTCCCAGCCCGCCTCTTAACAACCAGCTATTCACAAAGCTTTGCCCAATCATGGCTTAGAATGCACTGTGCAGCGCCAGGGCATTGTGGGCCACTCAGCAAGTGAATATCCTGCTTGGCGCCCCGCAAATTCGTGTGTTCGCCGGAAGGGCTGACAGTTGATGTTCGGGCTGAACTTTTGCTTGGCCCGAACCGTTCGCCCAACTCTTATAATGAACAACAGGGCAGCACTACCAACGTCTACTAAAAAAGTTTAATGGCAGGCAGGTATACTTAGCTGATGATAAGTGTATATGAGCATCACAAATCCACCTGCAAAATGTAATTGCTGTATGATGACACACATGATTTAACCCTTAGAAAACATAATGGAATCACTAGTTGAATCTGACAGTGGCACTACATCTTTAATTTGTTAAATTGTTTAATTCAGCTGTCCTAATCATAGAAAATGCCATGCCATTGGAACACAGTGTTTGGATATGATTTTCCTCCATCTGTGTGCTCTGTGATAGGAAGAAAGCACTGTAGATTTCCAGTGAATATGACACTAGTTAATGCATGTCTCTGGGTATAGGAAAAAAAATGTAATAGGTAGAAAAACCCCTGTTAAGATGTACGTTAACTAAAAACCGTTCACATCCAACATTTATTTTTTTATCATACAGCATAGGATATATTTAATGTGACTTATGATTAATGGTGGCAGTCTGCTTGATCGATCCTTGTGTCATAGATTCTTTCAGGTGGAAGAGTTCTAATGCTAGCCAATACACGGGTTGGAGATGCAGGAAAATATACATGTGTGGCAGTTAATGCTGCAGGAGAACATCAAAAAGATTTTGATTTATCTGTGTATGGTGAGTTTTTTAGATAAATATTTAAAAGATGTTATAATAATCCAAGTATTATACACCCCTGTTAAAATGCTAGGTTCTTGTGAAGTAAAAAAATGAGACAAAGATAAACAATTTCAGAACTTTTTCCACCTTTCATCTGACCTATTAACTGTACAACTCTATTGAAATACAAGCTGAAATCGTTTGGGAAGGGGGGAGTAAAAATAAAAAAACAAAATAATGTGGTTGCTTAAGTGTGCACACCCTCTTATAACTGGGCATGTAGCTGTGTACAGAATTAGCCACTTGCTGACCAGCCATCATCGTTTGATGGCGGCAGGTTGGCTCTCCTGCACAAATCGCCGTAGCTGCTGGCAGTCTCTGCACAGGAGATAGTGGACGCACACGACTTAATGTCCCCCGGTGACACGCGATCGCCTTCTACAGAGGCAGAATGGGGATCTGCCAATGTAATCAAGGCAGATCCCCTTTCTATCAGGGGACATGACAGAGATCTACTTTATAATGTAACCGTCTAGGGGTAAGACGGAGACATCTTCCGCTAGCGCACAGTGGCCCCCTGTA
>BLSH010160753.1:623369-638390 GCA_018402905.1 Glandirana rugosa | reverse complement strand
TTAGAAACCACAGATTAAGACCTACAAAATACTTGATGTCAGTCCAGGTATTTATAACCCTGTAGCTGTGTGAAGATTACAAAAACCGAGATATGTGGTGGTGTTACCTAAACTTTACTTTGTTTGTTCTACACGAAATTGACGTCTGAAAGTCGAAATTACACTCCCATAAATGTTGGTTTAGTCCACTTGTAACATCCTTAAAAAATTCCCTGGTTTTCATTACCCTGTTAACCGACGAGTCGACAAGGTACCGGTCCACACACAATAATGGAGTAATAGGGTAAATGTTCCTCGTCTATTTTCCAGGTCTCAATCTCTGGACCTTTTATCTGCTCCTTGTAAATGGGATAATGAGGTAATAACACACACCTGGCCATGGAACAGCTGAGCAGCCAATTGTCCCATTACTTTTGGTCCCTTAAAAAATTCCTACAATGTTCACCTGATTTGGTTGTAAATACCCTCACATTAAAGCTGAAAGTCTGCAGTTAAAGCACATCTTGTTTGTTTCATTTCAAATCCATTGTGGTGGTGTATAGAGCCAAAAACATTAGAAGTGTGTCGATGTCCCAATATTTATGGACCTGACTGTAGTTCATAAAACATCCAGAATTAGACACCAAAGATTCAAATGAAAATCTTCCTTCCACCACTATGCTGATAAGGTGGAAATCAAAAACACCCAGCGATTAATAGGAGAGAAGGTCACTGTCACACTCAACCCCCAAAATGTATGGAAGGTCGGAAAATGCTTTAATGTAATCAACTACAGACCATCTTCCTCACATATGAATCCAGATCACAGATGATCAAGATCAAAATCAATTATGCATAGAAAAAGAGGCTAACAATAGTGAAGTACTGCTTAAAAATGTTTTTATTAAAAAAATAAATGGTTACACTTACATAAGCACATAAAGTATTAGCATGTCATAAATCCCACAAAATGCAACAGACTCCACACTTCAACACCACAATCCAAGCACTCCCATAGTTTGAAAGTGTCCAGGCGTGATGATGATGATACTAGGAACTCACTCAACACATACAAGTTTCGTCTGAATGACTTCCTCAGGTGTGACACATTGGTTTTGTATTTATTTGGTTAACATCTGTTCTAATTTTTCCCGGAAGAACAATTAGACATTTTTTCCTTACCTTACGCAGCTAAAATGTATGCTCTTAATCTGACAATGAACAACTATTAATATAAAATGCAATGCTTGTGGTAAAACTCTTCATCACTGGTATTAAGCATCAATGATGGAAAGGCATTTCATTCAATACAGTGGCTTAATCATTTTTCTATATTATGGCATATTGGCTTTTCTGAACCATCTTTACCATATATATATATATGCACTCACCTGCCACTTTATTAGGTACAGCTTGCTAGTACCGGGTTAGACCCCCTTTTGCCTTCAGAACTGTTTTATTTCTTCATGACATAGATCCAATAAGGTATTGGAAACATTCCTCACATATTTTGGTCCATAGTGACATGATAGCATCACCCAGTTGCTGCAGATTTGTTGGCTGCACATCCATGATGCAAATCTCCTGTTTCACCACATCCCAAAGGTGCTTTATTGGATTGAGATCTGGTGACTGTGGAGGCCATTGGAGTACAGTGAACTCATTGTCATGTTCAATAAACCAGTTTGAGGTGATATGAGCTTTGTGACAAGGTGCATTATCCTGCTGGAAGTAGCCATCAGAAGATGGGTACACTGTAGTCATAAAGCGATTGACATGGTCAGCAACAATACTCAGGTAGGCTGTGGCATTTAAATGATGCTCAATTGGTATTAAGGGGCCCAAAGTGTGCCAAGAATATATCTATCACACCATTACACCACCACCACTAGCCTGAACCATTGATACAAGGCAGAAGTTTGAGTTACTGTTGCCTTTCCATCATCTAAAACCCGTCTGCCCATTCTCCTCTGACCTCTGACATCAACAAGGCATTTTCATCCACACAACTGCCTCACTGGATATTTTCCCTTTTTTGGATCATTCTCTGTAAACCCTAGCGATGGTTGTATATATCAGCAGATCAGCAGTTTTTGAAATACTTAGACCAGCCCGTCCTGCACCAACAACCATGCTACATTCAACTTCACTTAAATCCCCTTTCTTCCCCATTCTAATGCTCGGTTTGAACTTCAGCAAGTAATTTTCACCAAACCTAGATGGCTAAATGCATTGAGTTGCTGCCATGCCATTGGCTGATTAGAAATGTGTGGTACCAAGCAATTGAACAGGGGTACCTAATAAAGTGGCCGGTGACTTTATATACAGTATCTCACAAAAGTGAGTACACCCCTCACATTTTTGTAAATATTTTATGATATCGTTTCATGTGACAACACTGGAGAAATGACAATTTGCTACAATGTAAAGTAGTGAGTGTACAGCTTATATAACAGTGTAAATTTGCTTTCCCCTCGAAATAACTCAACACACAACCATTAATGGTCACTGGCAACAAAAGTGAGTACACCCCTAAGTGAAAATGTCAAAATTGGGCCCAATTAGCTATTTTTCCTCCCCGGTCCCATGTGACTTGTTAGTGCTACAAGGTCTCAGGTGTGAATGGGGAGCAGGTGTGTTAAATTTGGTGTTATCACTCTCACTCTCTCATACTGATCATTGGACATTCAACATGGCACCTCATGGCAAAGAGCTGTCTGAGGATCTGAAAAAAAGAATTGTTGCTCTACATAAAGATGACCTAGGCTATAAGAAGACTGCCAAGACCCTGAAACTTAGCTGCAGCACAGTGACCAAGACCATACAGCGGTTTAACAGGACAGGTTCCATTCAGAACAGGCCTCGTCATGGTCGACCAAACAAGTTGAGTGCATGTGCTCAGTGTCATATCCAGAGGTTGTCTTTGGGAAATAGATGTATGAGTGCTGCCAGCATTGCTGCAGAGGTTGAAGGGGTGGGGAGGTCAGCTTGTCAGTGCTCAGACCATATGCTGCCCACTGCATCAAATTGGTCTGCATGGCTATCGTCCCAGAAGGAAGCCTCTTCTAAAGATGATGTACAAGAAAGACCACAAACAGTTTGCTGAAGACAAGCAGACTAAGGACATGGATTACTGGAACCATGCCCTGTGGTCTGATGAGACCAAGATAAACTAATTTGGTTCAGATGGTGTCAAGGGTGACAAGTGTCTCTTGCCTACAGTCAAGCATGGTGGTGGGAATGTCATGGTCGGGGCTGCATGAGCGCTGCCAGCACTGGGGAGTACAGTTCATTGAGGGAACTATGATTGCCAACATGTACTGTGACATACTGAAGCAGAGCATGATCCCCTCCCTGGACTGGGTCATAGGGCAGCATTCCACCATGATAACGACCCCAAACACACTTCCAAGATGACCACTGCATTGCTAAAGAAGTTGCGGGTAAAACTGACTGACCAAGCATGTAAAATATTTACAAATATGTGAGGGCTGTATTCACTTTTGTGAAAAACTGTATATATATATATATATATCTATATATATATATCTATATATATATATATATCCCTAATATAAACATTGCCACAATGGGGCAGATCAATATTCCTATTATTCCTATTGCTGTGTCCATGCCTGGTATATAAACCATTTTGTTTCTGATACCTGTTCACTCCCTATGGGCCAGAGCAGTTTTTACAGTTCTGCTATGGACCTCTTTGTTTGGTGATAACTGTCAGAACAAACAAGGCTTTCTTTTTGTGATACTGTATTGCTATAATGTTAAACTAAACAAAATGCACTTTTTCTTTTGTTTTGCAATGTTAGGTTATAAATGTGTTGTTGCAGTTTTTTATAAAAAGTGCATATTTTATTCTTTAATTAGTTCTGTTTAAAATTACACTACAATTATGATTCTGGTACAAAAAATTGCAAAGTAATTTACAAATTAAATAAAGTATCATACAGTTATACATTTATGCTAAAGGTGTAAAAATATTAACAAACAAAACAAACAAAACCAAAAAGGTGTAAATATTAATGCTTAATGATATAGAAATGAAAAAAAAAATAGCAGTGAGGTAATAATTGAATGGAAAAGAGAATAAGGAGTTATTTAGGGCTGATTAGAGGAAAACAAGGGTTAAGAAGGGGTTAAACAGAGGATCAATTTATTAAATAAAAAAAACTTTTTTACTTGTCAGGTTGCTTTAACCACTTCAGCCCCGGAAGATTTTCCCCCTTAATGACCAAGCTATTTTTTGCGATACGGCACTGCATCGCTTTAACTGACAATTGCGTGGTCGTGTGACGTTGTACCCAAACAAAATTGATGTCCTTTTTTTCCCCACAAATAGAGCTTTCTTGGTGGTATTTGATCACCTCTGCATCATGTCTGATCACCGCTATAAACAAAAAAAGAGCGACAGTTGAAAAAAAATGATATTTTTTACTTTTTGCTATAATTCATGTCCAAAAAATAAAAATTAAAAAAACTAATTTTTTCATCAGTTTTGGCTGATATATATTCTTTTGCAGTGTTTACAAACCATGAGAATTAATTTATGGCGTTTTTAATATTTTTTTTTTACTAGTAATGACAGTGATCTGCGATTTTTATCGTGGCTGCGATGTTGCGGTGGATATATCGGACATTTTTGACACTCTTTTGGGACCAATGACATTTATACAGCGATCAAATCTAAAAAAAAGCCACTGATTACTGTATAAATGTCACTGGCAGTGAAGGGGTTAACCTGCAGAGGGCAGTCAAGGGGTTAACTGTGTTCCCTCACTGTGTTCTAACTGTGTGGGGGCTGGGCTAGCAGGGGAATAACAGATCTAACTGATCTTGATGACAGGAACCAGTAGATCTCTGTCATATCGCCTGTCAGAACAGGGAACCACCGTGCTTACACCGGCGGTTCCCCGTTCTTCTTGTGTAGTAGGCGATCGCGGGTCACCAGTGGACAGCCCGCCCGACCCGCGGCCACACTGAGGGAATGCGTGGCGGGCACGTTTTAAATGGCGATTCACGTTACACTGCCAGTCTGCAGCAGTAAATGTACGCGAGCTGGTCTTTAACCGTTTAACTAACATCATCTGCAAGATCTAAGTTCATCCCTTTGCTCTGCAGATGAATACGAATAATGATACAAAAGTAACAATATGTTACATTATATATTTCTGTAGCGTAGGAAAAAGTGTTATTTATAAACACTGTCAGGTAGCTTTTTTTTTGCAGTGAAAGCTGCCTACCTTTTCCGTGTAAACAAAAATGGGATAGTTGTTCACCGGGAGAGGGGGTCCTCGTAAACAAGCAGAGAGACTGCAAGTTCTACACACATCCTGTGTAGTATGATGACCCTTTTTGGGTGTGAATAGCATTCCCAAAGTCTGCAACAAGTTAAAGTATATGTATAGACAGAACCTTTTTCCAATTTTAGATGCTATAGGGAAGGGTTACAGATTTATGTTTGCTGCCTGTGTCTTGGTATTATTTTATTTTTTTTATTTACTTCCGGTACTTATATAGCGCAGTCAATTTACGCAGTACTTTTACATATACATTGTACATTCACATCTATTCAATCTAAGGTCCCTAACTCACATTCATACATACACATACTAGGGCCAATTTAGACAAGATCCAATTAACCTACCAGCATGTCTTTGGAGTGCGGAAGGAAACCGGAGTACCCGGAGGAAACTCACGCAGGCACAGGGAGAACATGCAAATTCCAGGCAGATAGTGTCAAGGTTGGGATTCGAACCAGCGACCCATTTGCCGCTAGGCAGTATAGAAGTTTCCCTTCACTTCCTGCCATGGAGAGGCAACAAGAAATAAGTGAAAATCTGAACAATGTGAGAGTGATTCCCACCTTAGATAGCTTTCACCGGAACACTTATCATTGTTTGATGATTAAGCCCCATCTCTTGCTCCCTGGCAACTATAAAATTCTGGATTTCCCCTCACTATCTATTTCTATGACCATGGTCGAATCTTGCCAGTGGGGACACAGACAGCAAAACCTGACATTGTGTCTAACCCTTACATACTCAATCAAAAAAAGTTACACCTTTACACACACTTTAAGCTATCATTGACTGTCAGTGCTGAAAATATGACTATTTGAATAGCTTAGGTAACTAACCCTCAAAACTGTGTTTGTCACACTTGTCATCTTTGGCCCTTTGACCTTCCTCTATTACACTGATCTATGTCCATACATAAAATTGTATTTCCATTTCATGTCTGCAAGGCAATGATATTATGTAAGAATTTCAATTCTTTTCAGAATATATGTAAATATATCTCAGCTAGTTTGCATGTTCATAAAGGTCATAGAGTTCTAATTTGTTAACTTCTGAATGAGATGTTCACTGGAGTCCTTGCATATACATTATTCATGTTTTTCTAAGGTAGTATTTATCTAACGTTGTTTTACAGATTGAAAATGCTCAAGTGAAGGATATTGGACGGTATTCTTGTGAGGCTGTAAATATTGCTGGAAGAACACAAAGGAATTTTAATGTGAATATTTTAGGTTAGTTTATGATATTTACTTCATGAGTATAAATATGGACTTTTTTTTGCAAATATAGAGCAAACCACTATAATTGTATTCAGAATTTCACATGAAAAGTCTCTTATGCCAATACAGGCAGTCCCCGGTTTATAAACAAGATAGGGACTGTAGGTTTGTTCTTAAGTTGAATTTGTTTGTAAGTCGGAACAGGTATATTTTTTAACCACTTCCTTACTGGGCACTTAAACCCCCCCTCCTGCCCGGACCAATTTTCAGTTTTCAGCGACGTCGCTCTTTGAATGACAATTGCGCGGTCGTGCGACGTTGTACCCAAACAAAATTGGCGTCCTTTTTTTCCCACAAATAGAGCTTTCTTTTGGTGGTATTTGATCGCCTCTGCGATTTTTTACTTTTTGCTATAATAAATATCCAAAAATAAAAAATAAAAAAACAAATTTATTCATCAGTTTTGGCCGATATTTATTCTTGTACATATTTTTGGTTAAAAAAATTGCAATTGGCGTTTATTGATTGGGTTGCGCAAAAGTTATAGTGCCTACAAACTATGGACATTGATTTATGGCGTTTTTATAATTTTTTTTTTTTACTGGTAATGGCGGCGATCTGCGATTTTTATCGGTACTGCGATATCGGGGTGGACATGTCGGACGTTTTTGACACTTTTTTGGGACCAATGACATTTATACAGCGATCAGAAATGTAAATATCCACTGATTACTGGATAAATGTCATTGGCAGTGAAGGGGTTAACCTGCAGGGGGCAGTGAAGGGGTTAACAATGTTCCCTGGGTGTGTTCTAACTGTGGGGGGGGGCGGGGTTGACAGGGGCATGACAGATCTAACTGATCCCAGTGACAGGGATCAGTAGATCTGTCATGCCCCCCCTCACAGAACGGGGAACCACCGTGTTTACTTCGGCGGTTCCCCGTTCCTCCTCTCTGTAAGGAGATCGCGGGTCTCCGGCGGACATCGGGTCCGCCCGACCCGCGGGCATGCTCCCGCAGCGTGCGGCGGCACATGCACGTGCCGCTCGCGCCCGTGGGAGCACGCCCAGCACGAGCCGAATGGGAGGACATCAATAGACGTCCTCCCGGCATTTTAGAGCCGCGCTGTAGCCGTCATCCGGCTATAGCGCGGATAGGAGGTGGTTAAGTGTAGCTCCAGCCAAAAAAACAATTTCTAAGCTTTTTGGATAGCACAGGGAAGGGTTAACACCCCTGTACCATTTGTTTTGTTGTCCGAGCCCCTGTTCAGAAGATGTCACCTCACTTTCTGTCCCAATGACAATTGGATTTTGAAAATTTTGGGCTGTTGTGGAAACAATCCTTGGTGCTAAAGCATCAGTGGAGACACCTTTTTCCCATAATAACTCTCAGAGGAGGGAATTTCCCTTCCTAGGGGGAGATTTCTCTCACTTCTTGTTGTCTCCCTCCGTTTGTAAGTAGGAGTCGTTTGTAAGTCGGATGTTTGTAACTCGGGGGCCGCCTGTACACATGTTCCTTTTATTTTGTGTACACTACCATCTGAGAATGTGCAGGACAGTGTACACTTACAGCTCATTTCCAGCGTATGCAAGATACCCAGTGGAGTTGAGTGCTGGAACAGTGCAACTCCAACATGAATGTGCAGGAGTTACATCATAAATAGATGACCAGAGTTAGAAAGAGGGGATTTTTTTAAACAAAAGTAGAGTTACTTTTTTAAAGCTCTCTTACTTTTCAGATATGGGTAGCATGTGAACCCCTCCTCCCTCGTGATAATGCTAGTGCACCCAATACTGCTAAATACATTATTGTCTGTCTCCTCATTGAAGAGATGTCTCCTTACCTCCTGTTCTGGTGACCCATGTCACTAGGACTAGAGGTTTTAGATATCTCCCAGCTGGGGACAGAGGTCTCAAAAAAGCACATTTTTTTTAGTGAAGGGGTTACAACATCTCTGAAGTCTTTTTGGCCTCTGAGAAGCCTCCACATTTCCAGCGACAGCTACAACCTCTCTTTGTGTTATTGTCCTGGTGTCAATGGCACAGATTGTGAGGGACGATCTCTCCAATGAAGACACAAACAACAATAACATTTTTAAAGAAGTTATTATGACTCTTAACTACTGTATTGAAAACTAAAAAAAAAAAGTTTGGGTTAGAATTTGAATTTACTACAAGTATTTTTTGCCATTGCTGCTATATCATTAAGACAGTATACTATTTTATTAGCACAAGTCTAGCATAAGATGAGGTTGAGCAGATTATAGGTACTTCAATGAGTCAACAACTTATTTCATATATACCAAACTTTCTAATAAATTCCGGTATTAGATTGCCAGCCCGGGCTTTATTAAGAGTCATTAACAAGAGTGGGTGGCTACAAGTCAGGAAAGTATCACAGTTTACCAGTTTTGTCACCTTTTTCTTGCCAACATGCCTCATTCTAAACCCCTAGCATGAATATTTAAAGAGGTTTTGGTCAATATTATTTTGTGTTTTTTAATCACGCCATAAACTGATTTTTTTTACATAATTTTTTTTAAACTTTGTTTTTTTTTTTTATAAATATTTAATAATGTACAGGACAAGTGGAGCTGTCTAATAAGAAGATTTACTTTTGCCTGAAGTAGGAGCTTTGATGATCCCAAATGCATGTGGAAATGCATGTGGGTCCATATTCATGGCAAAGTAGTAAGCCAGCTATCTGCAAATGCAGACATCTCCATATGCTGTAGGTCATGAATATACAATATTAGGTGTAATATTTAATAGTTTCATGCACAGCAGACAGAGATTTGTCAAAGATCAGATATTTGTTGGCAGATTGACTGGGGCAACGTATACACCGCACAGAGGAAATATGCAACTTTGTTTGTGTTCTTATTTTTTGTGCTAAAGTGTGACCAGGCAGTGGGGAAAGCAAATAGAATTCTGGGATATATCAGTAGGGGGATCACCAGCAGGAGGAAGGAGGTTCTGATTTCTCTATATAGATCTTTAGTGAGACCTCACTTAGAATACTGTGTCCAGTTCTGGAGGCCTCACTTACAAAAAGATATTGATAAGATAGAACGAGTTCAGAGACAGGTAACAAAAAGGGTGAAAGATCTGGGGGATAAAACATATCAAGAGCGACATACAGGGGGTGAATGAGGTTCAGGAGGGCAGTCTTTTAAATATGAAACCAAAATCAAGAACGCGGGGACATGACCTCAAACTAACTGGAGGAAGTTCAAAACTAATCTTAGAAAGTATTATTTTACTGAAAGGGTGGTTGATGATTGGAATAAACTACCAACAGAGGTTGTGAGACAGTCAACAGTAAATTACTTCAAACATGCTTGGGATAAACATAAATCCATAGTCAGACAACAAGGTTAATGTGAAAACAAAAAACAAAAACAAAAAATAAAATAAAAATAAAAAAGGGCAGACTACTCAGTCTTTTTCTGCCATCACTTTTCTATGTTTCTATGACACTGACAAAAATGAGGATGGACCATACAACAATGATGGTTCGCCAATGGCTGTTCTGATATATAGCTTACCTTTGTATTTTTTTGACTGTATTTTTTCATTAATGTTAAAAAGTTAGTGAATTGTGTTGAGAAGAAATCAATGTTATTTTATGACAACTGGAAAAGGTAATGAACATAATATACATGTCATATTCATTGTGTTTCAGTGCCTCCAATAATAAAAGATTCAGCTGAAGAATCAGATGTTACAGTAATTGAAGGAACACTGATAAGTCTTGTGTGTGATTCCAGCGGTATCCCACCCCCAGCACTGACTTGGAAAAAAAATGGTATGGAAGCATACAGAAGTACACCATATATCAGGGGTGTCAAACTGGTGGCCCTCCAGCTGTTGCAAAAATACAAGTCCCATCATGCCTCTGCCTGTGGGAGTCATGCTTGTAATTGTCAGCCTTGCAATGCCTCATGGGATTTGTAGTTCCGCAAGAGCTTGAGGGCCGCCAGTTTGACACCTGTGCCATATATTGTTCTACCTTTTCAATTGATTGCTGCATAAACTACTAATTGTCAGTCATTAGTGTGTTTTGTATTAGTAGGTTGGTTATATAAAACTGTGGCAAATATTTCCTCCCAGAGTAATATTTAGTCACTGTGTCTTGGTACCAAATCAAAACAAATCTGCACCTCTTCATTGTCATTCAGACCTTTTCCCTCCAGCCGCAAACAAAAACGTATCAAGCTATCATTCAGCCGTTTATTAAATAAGTCATATTTTGTAAACAGCCATTTATTAAAAAGTTAATTTTCATTCAATTTTACAACTTGATGAACTGTCCCTAATAACTGAAAAAAAAATGAATGACCTCATATTACAACAGATATGTTTTCACATACTATACAGAATGGAATGTGAGCACACGGCCTATAAATAAAGACAGGGGGAGTTATGCTTAAAGGAAACCTGCTATAATATGTAGGCTAAAATAAGAAAGTAGGAACTGCACCACCACGTGTCCTGTCCATTGAATCATTTAGCATATGAAAACCAAAAGGATTCCCATCAACACAAATGAATCGGAAATAACATTTTTCAAGATATAATTGTACAATGATTCCATGTAAGTAGAGAAAAAATTATAGTTTTCCTACTTATTTATCCTTACACATTTTGGGATTTGCAGGTCATTATACTTTACCTCTATTATAATACAATACATATAATTACAATGATATATTTTAATGTTTTAAAGTATGTCTATTTTCTTTGGTGATTATATAGAATCCTTCTTTTTTGGATTCTTCCAGGCTAGATATTTATTTAGCACCTACCTAGACGAACAGTGGACGATTGCTGCAAACACCCCCCCCACCCCGACATGGAGGATGGGGGAAGCACTGGACCCCCCTCCCTGGGCGGCAGCAGAGACTAACCTTAGGAGGCAGGGGGAATGAAGAGCTGGCCCATTCTTCTCTCTGTTCTCCTCCGGGCTGAACAAGAAATGTCCTGAGACCTGATTGCCCAGTGTGTCCTGAGACACAATTGGGAGTCCTAAGACTCCCTGGCCAATTGGGTCTCAGGAGCTGCTTTCTGATTGGCTGAAAGGAGAATCAGGAAGACAATAGTGAATAATAATTCGCTATTGTCACACTGTGTCCCGAGCTCAACCTTTTTAGAGCCTCTGGCTCTAATCATGTGCTTCTAGAGAAAAAAACCCCATTGAAATTCATGCATCCGACACCCTGCATGTAGATTAGGGGGCTGGATGCATGGATGGGGGGGTGGAGCCACTGCGCCCTACATTACAGGCCGCCACTGTTTAACACTTATATTAATATATTTACACGTGTATTTTAGGTGTTTAATCTCACACATAACTTGTACTCTTTGTATACAATGTTGTATATAATTTGGTGTTATGATGAGGAGGCTGGTGTTGGTGTCTTCATTGCACACAGACAGCAATGCGGTATATTTGTCAGCAGGATAAATTAATGATGAATCCCATGCTGGCTTTTAAAAGTTGTCTGATATCTATGGCATTCCTCCTGACCTCATAGGTCTTGGGATTGCACAAGAAAGTTTTGCCCTAGTTAAGTTGCTCTCTAGCTTATGTGATCTTTGTGCTATACAGTAGCTTTTTTCACATGTTCCATGGGGCGATAAACATAATCTCACCACCATAATTGTGCAAGTTCAAAATATTTGCATTGAAATCTGGAATAGAAAGAGGAATGCCATGATGCACTTCATGTTCTAGCCCTCTCTGACCAGTGCAAAGCAGAGAAGGCTGGAAACAGCATATTTCCTAAATAATTACAAGTGTCTATGAATAAATGTGACAATAAAGATGATCATCGGAGAAGACTTTACCCCCTTCAATTCCAGGCTAGCAATACAAATTGCCAGAGAGTATTTCAGTTCTTTTAAAACAAAGATCTTAAAATACCTATAACCCCAGGATAGAGATGAAATATATTCAAGCTTACCAGTCCTTAGATTTGGTGGTAAAACATTTCCTGTTCTACAGTTACAATGTTTACTTGCTGCATTGGGGTTGATTTACTAAAACAGGAGGGTGCAAAGTCTGGTGCAGCTCTAAATAGAAACCAATCAGCTTCCAGGATTTTTGTCAAAGCTTAATCGAACAAGCTGAAGTTAGAAGCTGATTGACTACCATGCACAGCTGCACCAGATGCACTCTCCAGTTTTAGTAAATCAACCGTATTGCATCTATGAAAGAGCAGCATTGTTACCGCAGGGAAGGAAATGTGCTAGGACTACAGAACGCCTTCCCTTCTCTTCAAAATGTGGGGGGAAGGAAGACATGAGCATGGCTGATAACACTGCATGGTAATTCATGAAACCCAGCAGGGTCAGCGGGTATGTTTCTGTACCTACATCATTTTTAAAGAGACAAAACATTAGGAAATGTGCATTTATTTAGAGATGTACTATTTTTTTTTTCTGACATACACTTGAATTTACTTGGTAAGCAATGCAGCAAGAAGGTTAGGCTTTATTTGAATGTGCTTTTATTGTAGTGTATACTTAAAACTACAGTATATGAGATTTAAGATGTTTATCTGTATTGACCTCTTATGTGTTATTGTTGAAGGGTGCTAAAATTGTAAACTAGGTACATTAGGTATGTATACATTGACCATACAATGCGGAAATAATGCTTAATTGCTATATATTGTGTACACCTGTTTAGTAAGTGGTAGTAGTGGGATGGTAGGGCTTCATATCCATGGCGGCTGGTGTTGTATATTTTGGGAGGAGGGCAGCTAACAAGACATCCTGCCCCCCCGGTCACTGAGTCAAACCCCCCCAACCCCCCTTGTCACTCGCTTGTCCCCCAACCCCGCACTTACTCCATCTAGGTCGCAGGCAGCTTTGACTCCTTCTTGCGTCTCCTCCCCCTCGGCTGTGGCTTCCTCCTCAGCAGCTTCACCCTGTGTCTCCAGCTCCACTGGAGCTCCCTCCTCGCCGGCTTCCCTCCACCTTCCCTTGATGGCCAATGCAAACGCATCTCCTCTCGAACAATCAGGTCTTAAGCCCCACTTCCTGATTGGCTGGGAGGAGAATCAGGAAGACAATAGGGAATAATAATTCACTATTATCACACAACTGGATGGGCTCAGGGCACAGTGCGCTGCGCCATGAGCCCACCTTTTTTGAAGCCAATTAACGCCTCAGGCTCTAATCATGTGCTTAAAAAAAAAACCCCATTGAAATCCATGCGTCCGGCCCATTGTATGTAGATTAGGCGCATAGATTGGGTGGGCGGCGCCCCTTATGGATGGGCCGCCACTGTATCATATCCTATCATGCCAACAAGGATTAAAATGATTTCATTTTAAAGCAAAAATTATCTTTCATAAAGTAGTATGAAAGTAATTAACATTTAAACCACCATAAGTGTGAACAGTAAAAATTGTACTTCTCATAAATTGTTTGAAATACTAAATAAGAGCATGGATCAGAGGTTTTTATAGCACCAAGGCTTATGAAGATATGACTGTCTACAGCAAGAAGAATATTTAATTACTGTATTTCACAGATACGCCAGTTACACCGGACAGCAAAGGTCGGATTCGTTTTCTGTCAGGAGGGAGACATCTTCATATTGCAGTTGCTATGGAATCTGATGCATCATCTTATACATGCACTGCTTCCAACACTGCAGGGAATGCAGCAAAAAAGTATAATGTGAAGGTTTATGGTAAGTAAAGTATAACAAAACACAAGCTCTTGGCAGTAAAAATAGATCTCTACCTAAAATGAAGACCACTATATGCGTAAATAGGCTGCAAAATGTTACCTTCTGTTAACAAATGATGATAATGAATGCTCAATTTCCAAACTGATTACTCTAACTAGTCTAAAATGCAGTTATACTGTATGATGATTATCAACAAAACTTCTTTTAAAAGAAGTCTCTTAATTGTCACTTTTATTTATTTAGGATTTAGTATTTCTTCCTATGTACGTCATTCATCACTAGTGTTGAGCGAACCCGGACTGTAACGTTCGGGTCCGTACCGAACTTTCGGGTGTCCGTGGCACGGACCCGGACCCGGACATTTCAAAAATCGTTCGGGTTCGGTCCGGGGTTCTGCTATTTTACTCCACGTGTTGAGAAGCTGCAGGGCAGCCAATCAACAAGCGTTTCACTGGTTTGCCCTTAGAAGCCATCACAGCCATGCCTACTAATGGCATGGCTGTGATTGGCCGGTGCATCATGTGACCCAGCCTCTTTATAAGCTGGAGTCACAGTGCTGCAGTCACATGCTCCTTGGGTTAGTATAGGGAAAGGTAGCTGACGGCGTGAGGGACAGATTTTAGCCATTTTAAGACCTGATCCTGCATCCTGAGATAGATTACTTTACTACTGCTGTCTGTGCTGTTGCTCTGAGGACAGATAGCAGAAATTAGAGATTTCACATACCGCTGCGGGCTTGCAATGTCAGGCCCAAGCGAGTTGTGATCACTACTTACTGCATGTATCCTTCTTTATGATTTAGGA
>BLSH010160753.1:610271-622202 GCA_018402905.1 Glandirana rugosa | reverse complement strand
ACCTAAGTGGTACAATATTGAAGGTATAAAAGTATTTATATGTAGATACTTTAATATATACTCGTCTGTCTGTCTGTCTTACTAAGGTTTTCTCTACAGTAACGTCAAAAACACGCGAATCAGATTCGTTACAACGTAGTTGTAATACCAGAGTAAGGTCAATACATGAAGGGTCCCAAGTCGGGAACACTGGCGTGTCAAGTAATGTAAAGTATACTGTCACTACTTATCTCAACTCGCTTGTGGACCTTCAAGCCCAAGACGACCAGGCAGGCTTGAAGCCCTGTTTCAGGCCCAGGCCCAGGCCTGCCTTGGGCTTGCTAGCGTGCCTGTTGCTTGGGGTAACTTCCGTGCGATCGTTCGGGTTCCGTCCGGACCCGGACCCGGACTTTGTCCCGAAGTTCGGACGGACCAGCAGAACCCGAACTTCCAGGTGTTCGCTCAACTCTATTCATCACTGTCATATGAAATGTAATGAACTGTGCGGTCACAAGGGCTGAACCCTGGGAAGTACATAACTGGAATGAGACCATAATGTTGATGCAACATTGCTTAGACTAAGCGCACAAAAACTGCAATGACATCTCTTTTGGAATCATTCTGTCTGTCTGTCTGCTCATATATAATTTCATAGATGTATATTTATGAAAATATGGAAGTTATAACATGGTGAATCCATAACGTTTGTGGATGAAGTGTAGAGCTTATTAAGGAATGTATTCCGCACGATAAATGAAAATTAGGCTGCTATAATGTGAAGTGAGGAGGTGAGAATTAAAATAAAAAACAAGAGTGAATGGTGCCTTAAAGTGGATGTAAACCCTCACATATACCCAGTGAAGTGAACAGCCTCAGATGATACACAGAGATGAAACAAATCTCCCTACATAAGTTTTATATGTATATCTGCTGTCTTCAGCTTTATATACTGTTTAGAAAGTGCACATCCTGTTTGAATTTTCTCTTTCTGATTCACCTGTGGGTGTGAATTGTTGCCATACACTGGGGGACAGTTGATTGGAGGAAAGGCACACACCCCCTCCACATAGGCAGATACTTTCAGTGCTTTGTTGTGAATAGACCCGCTCTCTTCTAATCTATTTATAGCACCCACCCTGACACAAAATTAAGCTTGGTTTTATCACAGTTGACGGAGAACTTGTCAGAAGTTAGCATGCTGATAACAGAGAAACAGAGCAGGATAAAGCCATGGGACTTAGTGCTTTCAAGAGAGATAAGAAAACACTGCAGATATATGTGCCCAGCTCGAATTTCACAAATGGGGTTTACATCCACTTTAAATCTAGGCATGCTGAAACTAGATAAGGGCAGAAAATTATTATTCTAGATTGCAAATCTCAGACCAGTGTTAGCATGCCATAATGCCAGGGTTATTCATGGGTGCTCACACACATCTGCTAGCCAAATAAATCCTAAACTTTTTCTTTTCCTTCTTTTTATACCTTTAATACAGTACAACCCAGTATATCGGGAGGTGGACCTGTACCCTTGGATGTGGTAGTAAATGAAGAAAATAATGTGACTATGGAATGTGACCCTAGTGGAAGCCCACAACCCATGCTGACTTGGCTTAGAGAAGGGATTCCTTTAAATAATGGGGATGGATTTAAAATTCTCAGCAATGGAAGACAGCTACATTTAGAAAAGGCACAGGCTTCAGATTCCGGACTGTATGTATGTGTAGCAGTGAATGTGGCTGGGCAAGCTGATAAAAAATATGATTTAAAGGTTTTCGGTAAGTAGTAACTTGATTTGAAGTCCATATTTCTTATGTCGGAAGTTAAACAAGGAATTTGATTTATAGAATACCATTTCAGTCATCATTATATAGAGCCATTCACCTGCTAGTAAAAAAAAAAGTGTGCGTTGGAACACTTAATTATGAGTGGCAATTTTTTCTTAGTCCCCCTGCAATGTCCCACAAATACTTGCTGAGCCGGCCAGTGGAATCCAACTAATGCAGCTTCCTGTGAAGGTGTGACAATGCTGCACTGCTCCTGAGTTCAGAGCAGAGTTACCACTCTTATGTATGCTGTGCCTAATGCTCTCAGGGGAATGGCTACCAGCATTATCACTGCTGAATCACAATCCGGTAGCCTGTCAGTCAGCACCTCACCACACCTAGTCATGCCCACTGCCTATTGGGTTTACAGCATTGACTCTGCTGCTGAAAACTTCTCAATGTGAGCTGCAGTGTCTGGGAGGGAGGACATGTAAGACACAAATGAAGGAGGATTTAGCTCGCCCAGGGATGGTAAAGGAAGTTTTTTGTTTATTTATGAAGCTTATGCATCACATAGTAACTGGATTTGGTACTTGTATAAACTGTCATATAGAAGCCTTTCATTTAGACCCCTTTCACACTGAGGCGCTTTACAGGTGCTATTTAGCTAAAAATAGTGCCTGTAAAGCGCCTCAAAAATCCCTCCCCACCCACCCCAATGTGAAAGCCGGAGTGCTTTCACACTGGGGCGGTGCGTTTGCAGGACGTTACAAAAAGTCTTGTAAGCAGCATCTTTGGGGAGGTGCGGTGAGCGGTGATACACCGCTTCTCCACCGCCCCTGCTCATTGAAAACAATGGGCAGTGCTTCCGAAGCGGCTGCACACCACCTCGGTAGCGCGGCGCGCCGGCACTTTTAACCCCGTTTCAACTTCTTGTGGGTATAACAGTGCTAAATTCCCGCTGAAACTAGCGGGGATTTACCGCTACCGTGCGCCAGCCCCGTTGTGAAAGGGGCCTTAGTGCTTATACATTATTGCTCCAGAACAGTGTCACTAACGGAGTATCTTTGATTTATCTATGCTTTACAGAACTTGAATGTATTTAATGTTTAGTGTGCTGATTCATATAATATCTTATGTTCAGTTGAAGGAAACCTATATCGGGAGGAAAAAGGGGGCTGCCATTACTGACATCCTTCTGAAAGCACTAGTTAACTTGCCACTGACTTGAACACTTTGTGAGTGAGCATGGTGTACAGCATGTCAGACTGATATTCAACTCCTATTCTGAATTAGACATGTGCAGAACAAAAACATTTGTTTTGTTTCATTATGATTTGTTTTTTTTACATACATTTGTTTAGTTAAGTTTGTTTAATCCATTTTCTGATATCAGTTCATTTATTTGTATTCAAATTGATTTGTAATTTTCAGAATTTGAATTCATATTGATTCAAATAGTTTTTGAATCAATTTCAAATAGTTTTCCAATTCGAATAGTTTTCCAATTCGAATAGTTTTCTAATTCAAAAAGTTTTCAATTTTGAATAGTTTTCAAATTCGAAAAGTTTTTCAAATTCGAAAAGTTTTTCAAATTCAAATTTGAAGAGCTTTCAAATTCAAATAGTTTTCCAATTTCCAAAGAAAATAACATAGAATAGAAAATAAAGGAATAGCATAGCAAAAAAATTTTATAGAATAGAAAATAATATAGCAGAAAATAAAATAATAGAATATAATAGAGTAAAACATGACAAAACAGAATAGAAAATAAAAGAAGAATACAATAAAATAGACTAGAATAAAAACAAATAGAATAAAAAAAGAATATAACAAAAAAGAAGGAAGATAACCATCTTCAGAAATCCAAATAGAAAAGAATGAAATAGAAAATAATATAATTAAAAAAACAATACAATAGAATAGAATAGAAATAATATAACCATTTCCCAAAATTCAAATAGAATCAATTAGAATTTGAAAACAATAGATTAGAATAGAATAGAAAAAAACAACAGAATAGAAAAGAATAGAAGGAATATTATTTTCTATTCTATTCAAATTCAAATTGATTCTATTTGAATTTTGGGAAATGGTTATATTCTTTCTATTCTATCCTATTGTTTTTATTAATTATATTCTTTTCTATTCTATTATAGACTATTATTCTTTTTTTTCATCCTAACCTTTTCTTTTCTTATGTATTCGAATTGGAATTTATTTTATTTGAAATTCAAATTTCAGAAGATGGTTATATTCTATTTTATTATTCTATTCTATTGTTGCCCTGTTTTACTCTATTATATACTATTCTTTTATTTTCTGTTATATTCTTTTTTTTTCTATAATGTTTTCTATTCTATTCCTTTATTTTCTATTCTATTTTATTCTCTTTGGAAACTGGAAAACGGTTTGAATTCGAAAGCTTTTTGAATTTGAAAACGATTTGAAATTGATTTGAAAACTATTCAAATTCAAAACTATTCAAATCTATTTGAATTTGAATTTCATATAAATGTTTTTCGTTATTTTCGGATTCGTTTAAATTCGGTACTATTGTAATTCAGAAATTTGAACACATCTGAATTTCCGAACAACTAAAATTCATCTGAATTTCAATTCGAAACGAAATGAACTGCACATGTCTATTCTGAATTTGACCAGTACAACAGACAGGGAACTTGCATATTCAAGGTTAGCAATGTCAGCCCACAGATACCCTCAGTGCAGGTTTCTTTTGAAGTCTTTAGAATAGAGACCATATACATTAAGTGTGGCCCCTTTTCCTAAAGGATACTTGTAGCCATATGCAGTATGATATAATGGTTTAAGTTCAGTCTAGGTTTTTTGTGTCTTGATCATACAGCAAGCATGCAAAAGAAAATATTTGTTCATAAAGGAATTTATCTTACATATAGCATTGTCTCATAGGCAAAGAGATTTTAATTGTACAAATTCTCATAATCATACAAAATATCATAAAGAACACTATGCAAATTAAAGCAGTTACAACAAAGGTTTAGTTATTTAAAAATCTAATATTTTTAATATATTTTTTCAAACAATATAATGTCACACTTTTTAAAGGCCTTCAATATATTTAGTGTATTGTAATTTGCATAATATTATTTAAATAATTAAACATTTTCAGCATATATTTTTTAAGCATATATTGCAAGTTGTGTATGAATATTTCATGGTTAGTATGAATTTATCGGTGGCATTCTAAGCCTCGTTACACATGTTTGCCAGGCTAATTTGAACTGTTTTGCTAAAGAATTCATGTTGCCAACAGAGCCAGATAGCCTAACGTGATTGTAAATGGTCACCTTGTAAAACAACCCATTTCATTTCAAAATGATAATGGAAGGCAAAACATTTGTGTATCAATAGAAAAATATTACCTCCCCCCCCTTTTTTTTATAAGTGATCACATTCCCTCTGTTCTCTGCTGCAAAAGAGCTGGGGAAGGAGAAGCAACAGCACTGTCATGAATTTGCAGTACATTTCATGTCCTGTCTGTCTGCTTACCTCTCTGCTTGTGTTCAGCTTAGAGGCCGTGCACCTCTTACTTGTGTGCTTAAGTAATCTTCCCTCAGCAGGGCTCCCCATCAACATTGTGTGTTAGGCTTCCTGTGTGTGTGGTTTCTGCCCTGTGCTCTGAGTCTGATTCCGTCTACCAATCTTGGCTTGTTCTTTAACTTTTCCTGTCTGCTTGTTAGCCCGACCTTGACTTGTTCTGTGACTATTCCTGTCTTCTTCATACCCCGATCTTGGCGTGCTCTCCTGTCTTTCCCTGTCTGCTTGTGGCCCTGACCCTTGGCTATCCTACTGACTATCCCTTGTTGTCCGCACTGCTGCTACCTCTCTATCCACCATTAGCCAGCTGTGAGCGTGAGCTGGGAGACCCTGGTTGCCACGACCTGGAGTCAGTAGCAGCCAAGTCCATCCTCACCATCAGAGGCTCTGGTGAAAACCTACTGGCTCTTAGACTCCGCACCCTGGGGAAACCTATGCTCTAGATCCCAGTGTATGCCAGTGCTCCAGTGGACCTGCTTTCCTACACCACCCAGAGCTCCATTCGCAGCAGTCAGCTAAGGGTCCACAACCTTAGCGGCGTGCCCCTAACCACAGCAGGGTGCACCTGTCACCTGCCGTCAGGGGACCTGACAAGCAGACTGAGCTTCCCAGTGAAATACTGTGTAGGGGGGCGTGTCAGGACAAGTCTGATCATTGGAGGAGAGCAGGCTGAGTTCCCAGCACAGCTAAAGAGCTGACTACGCTGTGTTCTTCTGCTTAATGTAGTCAGTTTTGATAGGAAAGCAGAGGAACTGACAGGAACACCAGGAATTTCACATAAAGGAAGCAATACAAAGAGAACAGGATACATTTTCATACAAGTACATGGTACAGCATATTCGTAATATGAAATGTTGGGATAACAAACACTTTAAGCTTCGTTTGCATACATGGCTGAATCAGAGGTGAGGTTCATTTCGCTCCCGCTTTCCTTCATCAATACAATCAGATACAGAGCTTTAATTAGAGAATTAATTTCTACTATGCTATCTCTTTAGAAAACTGTTAACACTCTGGAAAACCTGTGTTGGATTACTTGTAAAAAATAGAAATTATGTAATAAATGAAATATTGAAAGACGACACCAGTGACAACCTTTACATGGAGAGCATAAGCCTAAGGGTGTTAATCCAGATGCACAATTTTAAATGTATTACTCAGAGTATTTACTCTTTCTGTATTTTTGCAGCCCCTTGCTTGAACATATGCCATATGGCTCAGACATCCCATGAACTGTTCTGGGAAATCTCTCCTGTCACACAAATACACAGGCACCAAGTTGCAAGGGGGCTTATTTTTTTTTTTTTTTGAGATTTATTGCAAAAAAGTACAATTTTGTTTCTCTAACTATTACATGATGTGTAATAAGGTTATTGTATCATATGCTACTGTATACACACCGATGTATTGTCAGTCTTGCAACATACACTACATCCACAATGAACAGCTGCCTATAGAATTGGCATGCATATTTGGATGAAAATGATATTTCCTTCTCAGCTCTCAAGCCAAACTCCCCCCAAATGCTGAGTGCAGGTGACCCACAGAGTTGTTGCAATCCAAACACACTGGGAGGAAAGAAAGAGCTGCCAATAACATCACAGCATTGCACAGTTAGCCACAACAGCAGTCCCCACCAGAAGGACCTTCCTATCTAATGCATTTCACCAAATAGGACTTTCTGTGACTAAGTGTTATTGGGTGAAATGCGTTAGTGGGTGATCTTTCATGTGGGGACTGCTGTTGTGGTTATCTGTACTATAAACCTAAATTGTAGTGACATCATTAGTGTGTGGCAGCTCTTTCCTTGCTCCTGGAATGTTTGTTTATAATGGCCTCAGAATATTAGTATTTGAGTTACAGTAAAATATTTAATGGATAACTCCTGTTAGAGGCAAGAAAGAAACTATTGGAGGCATATGGGGAGCAAATCTTACCTATACAGTACATTCATTTATTTATCCAAGCATAGCTATGGTGCATCAGACCACTCATTTAGGATCCCTTGCACCAATCAGATTCAAACCTGCCATGGAAGATGTGATTAGTGATACCAGAAAACCAGAAAAACATAGCACATGCTGCAGTTTTTGCCAAATAAACGTGTAACTCATTGATTTGTAAAATTGTTGCAACTGCACTTTAAATTTGTGAAAATACATGTATGCTCTATTTATAGGCATATTGTAAATTTCTCCTTTTTATTGTTTTAAGTCCCTCCGAAAATTTTGGGAACATTTGAAGAGCATGAAAATGTAAGTGTAGTGGAGAGAAATCCAGTGACTTTAACATGTGAAGTATCGGGTATCCCACCACCCAAAATAACATGGTTCAAAGATGGTCAGCCTATTCGCCCAAACAATACACCCCAAGTGATGTCAGGTATTTCAATTTATTTCCATATAAAGCCTCTGACAAATTCAATTTTATGTTGTAAACTTTATATATCAAATCATATACAACATTTAACTTTATTTAACTTTCTGGTGTCCATAAAATTACATGATATATTCTGTTACAGGTGGTATGACCTTACGGTTTGTGCACACAGCCCTCTCTGATGCTGGAAGATACCAGTGTGTTGTGTCCAATGCTGCTGGAGTGAAAAATAAAGAGTTCCACCTCAATGTATTAGGTATGTGATTGGTTACTGCTGTAGAACTTTCTAGTAAAAATATCTTTTAAGAATATGTACACTTTTGTCACTAATAGTTTCATCTATTCTAAAGATATAACAGAGTTACTGTTTGATTCATCCTTGCCAAAAATCAATTTTGGGTCTAATCTGGTACCTGTCAATGTTTTAATCTAGCTTGAAAGGTCTTCTTTTATTTTGGATGTGTATGTTGGTTAGGGTCTTAAAGTGGTTGTAAAGGCTAAAGGTTTTTTTACCTTCATGCACTGAAGGTAAAAATATTTTTGTGTACAGCATCCTCCCCAGGACCCCAACACTTACCTGAGCGTGTTCTCGATCCAGCGATGTGCACAAGAGCACTGGGTTTCTCCATCCTCATTGGCTGAGGCACAGCAGCATGAGCCATTGGCTTCTGCTGCTGTCAATCACAGCCTGTGAGGAGGGAGTGGGAGCAGGGCCTAGCTGTGCTCTGTTTGTCTTATGGACACACAGAGGTGGCTCAGGAGTGAGCCTACATGTGTGCTCCCATAGCAAGCGTCAAGAAGGAGGGGGGCCAGGAGCACCAGCAGGGGACCAGAGAAGAACAGGATCGGGCTGCAGGTAAGTATAACATGCTTATTTTTTTTTTAAACATAAGCCTGAATCCCAGCTGAGGCATTAGAGTCATAATCAGTTTTATTTGCTTAGTATGTACAGACATACAAGGGAATTGTCCTCAATTCAGCTCTTTGGATGTACATAGTATATCCAGAGAATGAAGGGTTAAGCACAAGCTCATGGCTACAGTGGCCGATGCCGGGGACCCAAAGACCAGGGAAGAACCGGCCTGGGTGAGAACAGCGCTGGATCCCTAGACAGGTAAGGTGCTTTTATTACTGTAAATGTCAGCAGCTACCATATTTGTAGCTTTTTTGTTGGGGGGGGGGGGGGGGGGCAAAAGGTGTAGAAATTGCTCTAGAGCCAAAGTACTTAGAAGTGGTTAAATAAGTGGTAAGAAGTGGTTAAAGAAAAATGTAAAAATGCACTCTGAATACTTTGCATATGAATAAACATTTACAACACACACAGACACACGTTGAAACCACAGCACAATATGCAAGTCTTCGTTACACACTCAGTTACTATTTACATGTATAGCACCCCGCAGGAGCCACTAGTTTGGCAATCCATCTGAAGCTAGATATCTTAAAAAGTCTCCAAAAGTGTATATTGTATATATTGTATTCTGTTCTACTAGGTTATTAATTAAACAAAATTAATTTATTTTATATACTAATATTATGTGTTGTATGGTTACCTAAAAAGTCCACCAGATCTTTACTTTTTCTGGTGTATAATTGAAAATACTTTGCATCTTCTGACTGTTTACCTCTATAAAGCTAACAATGAAAATAAACTTTTGATTTTAGTGCCCCCAAGACTTACAGGAAATGTTTTGGAAGACATAAAAGTGAAAGAAAAAAGTGACGTTGTCCTTTCCTGTGAGGCAACAGGTATGCAAAGACTCTTTTATTTATGTAACCTGTACAACTGTGCACATAAAGATAATAATATAAAACAGTGGCGGCTGGTGAAATTTTAGGGTGGGGGGCGCCTGACCCTGCCCTTCCTTGTTGACCCCTCCCACTTCTCATAAGCCCCACTCCTTATACATTCAACACAAGTTGGGTCAGGAGTATACAGCCCAGCATCAACAGATAGGGTATACAGCATCGCCAGATAGGGTATACAGCACCACAGATAAGGGTATATACAGCACCACAGATAGGGGTATATACAGCAGCACAGATAGGGGTATATACAGCACCACAGATATAGCTATCTATACAGCCCCACAGATAGCTCAGTGATCTGTAAATATATAGAATACTATGTACAGTGTTTAATATAATATTTTGGCTTTGTGATCTGCAGATGTATGGGATATAATGCACTGTATATAATATAATGTACTGGATCTGTGATCTGCAGATTTATAGAATCCAATGGACGGTGAATGTATTGTGATTCTATACATCTGCAGATCACAGATTCAATACATTATATTATTTTGCAGTATATTATATCCCATACGTGTACAGTCACTGTGCATGGGATTTTATATACCTGCAGATGACAGCACCACAGCTACTGCATGGAGAATACACTGCTTGTCACAGAGCACAGTACAAGGTCCACATAACAGAGCAGGCTGAGAGTAATACTAGACAGGGAACCAGGGATTCTGTACACCCGAGGCTAACAGCCGCTGCAGAACAGTCCCAGTCTCTGTGCCAGCCACTGTACACATCCACTATAGAACACAGACATAGCCTGACAGTGCTTCACAACACCTCCACAGCCTATGCATGCTCCATCACATTAGTTCATATCTAGGAGTGTTGAGCGAACCCGGACTGTAACATTCAGGTCCGTACCGAACTTTGGGGTGTCCGGGACCCGGACCCGAACACGGACATTTCAAAAAACGTTCGGGTTCGGGTTCTGTGTTCTGGGTTCTGGTAGTTGATCACGCATGTTGAATAGCTGCAGGGCAGCCAATCAACAAGCGTTTCACTGGTTTGCCCTTAGAAGCCATCACAGCCATGCCTACTAATGGCATGGCTGTGATTGGCCAGTGCATCATGTGACCCAGCCTCTATATAAGCTGGAGTCACTTGATGCTGCAGTCACATGCTCTCTGAGACTCTGACTAGTATAGGATGAGGAAGCTGCCAGCGTTTTTGAGAGGGACAGATTGCAGACATTATACCATCTGATCCTGCATCCTGAGATTACTACTACTGTTGCTCTGAGGGACAGATTGCAGAAATTTGAGATTTCACATACTGCTGCTTTGAGTGACAGATTGCAGATCAAATCCTGCATAACACAACGATTGCTACGATTGTAAACAACGATCAGATTGTGGGAGTAATTTGAGATTTCACATACTGCTGCTTTGAGTGACAGATTGCAGATCAAACCCTGCCTAACACAACGCTCGTTACGATCGTACACAATGATCAGATTGTGGGATTGTACACAACGATCAGATTGTGGGAGTAATTTGAGATTTCACATACTGCTGCTTTGAGTGACAGATTGAAGATCAAACCCTGCCTAACACAACGATCGTTACTATCGTACACAATGATCAGATTGTGGGATCGTACACAACGATCAGTTTGTGGGAGTAATTTGAGATTTCACATACTGCTGCTTTGAGTGACAGATTGCAGATCAAACCCTGCATTACACAACGATCTGACTGCACTAGGTAGAGGCTTCTGCTTAGAGGGACAGATTATTGTTCAAAAAGCATTGCCTACTCCTATAGGGCCAGGTTCCAGCTGTTACTGTAAGTGACACATTATTGTTCAAAAATCATCTCCTAGTTCTAAATATAAGCTGGAGTCACTTGATGCTGCAGTCACATGCTCTCTGAGACTCTGACTAGTATAGGGAGAGGAAGCTGCCAGCGTTTTTGAGAGGGACAGATTGCAGACATTTTAACATCTGATCCTGCATCCTGAGATTACTACTACTGTTGCTCTGAGGGACAGATTGCAGAAATTTGAGATTTCACATACTGCTGCTTTGAGTGACAGATTGCAGATCAAATCCTGCATAACACAATTGCTACGATTGAGAAACAACGATCAGATTGTGGGAGTAATTTGAGATTTCACATACTGCTGCTTTGAGTGACAGATTGCAGATCAAACCCTGCCTAACACAACGCTTGTTACAATCGTACACAATGATCAGATTGTGGGATCGTACACAACGATCAGATTGTGGGAGTAATTTGAGATTTCACATACTGCTGCTTTGAGTGACAGATTGCAGATCAAACCCTGCCTAACACAACGCTCGTTACGATCGTACACAATGATCAGATTGTGGGATTGTACACAACGATCAGATTGTGGGAGTAATTTGAGATTTCATCGTCGTCATACACTTTAGAGTTTAATGAGGGTGTTAGACT
>BLSH010160753.1:552384-566048 GCA_018402905.1 Glandirana rugosa | reverse complement strand
TGAGAAATTTCATCGGTAAACAAGATAACCTCTGTTACTCGTATGTCATCGATTATGATTTCGAGCTCAAATGTCTAAAAATGGACCCTGTTAATTATCTACGAACGACCCTGACTCCTGTAGCGGTAGGAAGTAGGTCAAATAACATCCACCACCTTTAGGTCAATGTAGCGTACTGTTCCTTTACATTAGTAAGAGCTACCGTCATTGTAAAAGTTTTCGTAGGGGAAACTGATGCCCCCCTTGACGTTGTTTTTTACCCTTCTTAATGTCTCGTGTATATTAATTTGAAACAAAATCTTGACAATGTCTTCAAATAAAAAAAAGGTTTAAAAACACACTTTCATCGATGAGGTTAGTAACACAAACTGAATTAAATGAATAAATTGGTGAACTGTTGACCCGTGAATTTGGGGGAAGGATTGGTGTGTAGTATGACTGAGTAATTGTCATTCAAAATGTGAGAGCACTGAAAGCTGAAAATTGGTCTGGTTAGGAAGGGGGTTTAAGTGCCCAGTTGTCAAGTGGTTAAATAAGTAAATTAAGTCAAACACAATGATTGGAGTAGCTACTTTCACACAAAAATTTGGAAAAAAAATAAACTTCTGTAACAGTTCTAAAACAAAGTTTAATTATATGTGCTCTGTAATTCTTCCCATTTTTTGTTGCAGTTCCCCCCGTAGTCAAAGGGGATGCTTTTGAAAATGTTACTGCCATCGAGAATGATTACATTTCCTTGTCATGCGATGTAACTGGATTTCCACCACCTACAATAAACTGGATGAAGGATGGCGATGTCCTCAGTCCCAGCAAGCATCTATTAATTGTCCCAGGTAAAAATCTGTAAACTCGAGCTTTAGTATTAGCTACTGTATGCTCATTGTCTCCAATAGAACAAATGGCTACTTTAAAGAGTTTGCCGCCTCATCTTTGAACTAGTGGGTTTTCAGTCATTTCATTCAAATTATCACCATTTGTTTGGAAAAAGAAAACATTTAAGGATTTACTCAGTTATGTCAACTCATCAGTTAAAAAGCAAAAAGTCAATTCTAGACCATAGAAATTCAAATAAAACTAAGCTTGTGGGCACTATAAAGAATACATAAAAGTAAAGCAGCTCACACAATATTACATATATCATATACCTAAACATTAAATGTGAAAACAACTGTGTCAACAAAAAAAATCAGTCAGTGAATTAATCACAGCAAAGTCAATCTGTGTCACAATGTGAGAGACAAAAGGTAACCTTCCAAAGTGCTCAGCTGCATAAATTCCACTCCACTATTTGGCCACAGTAGTGCATTGATGTTACAACCGTTATGAGATTAATGTAGTTGTCATATTCTGCCACATCTCTTTATGTATCACCTCAGAACATCACATGTAAGAGAAAACAGAAAAGAAGAGCCACATGCTTCCAACAGTGTAAATCCAAAGGTTTATTAAAAAAAACACTCACATATCTGTATGATAGAAGTAAAAGCCATATGTATCCACAATACTCAGGATCCGATTGGTAAACTTCCACGTATGTGATGACATCACAATGTCTGGCTCCGTGATGATGTTGAGATTATTTCACAGACTTTTTTTGGGGGGCTTTTCACATAATTTTGGCACAGATATTCCCTATAAAGTATGCATTTGCATATTAATGTCTTTAGATCAGTGCAGCAGTTGTTTTCACATTTAATTCTAGACCATAAAAGTGCTAACAATTTCATTTTAGTAAGGTCCCTCCCAAAACAGTCGACTAGGAGTAAAAACCTTTTGCGCCTTACATTCTGAATCAGACTTGGAAGGATGGGGATGCTTGAGCTTTATATATAATAAATATTCTACTGTTCAGAAGCATTAAAGGTTCCCCTTTGTTTAGAAAATCCTGGTGGACTTGTAGGAAACGGACCATAGTATTTACACTAAAATATAACTATACATCATTACAACTGGCAGTTTAACAACCCTGTAATGATGGTGCTAGTTAGGTTTCCTGATGTCTTTACTGTTGGCCAATGTAACAGAACAAATTTCAATTTTACACATCTTGAACAACTTTTATGGAACCTAATGAGTAACTCCATTGCATACATTAACTTGATTATAAATTATTCTTCTGTTGTACAGTTAATATGTGGAATTCTGTAAAATAATGTAAAGGTTTTTATTATGTCAGTCAAGAGACAGGTATTTCCTTAAACAGAAAAATGTGCAGTCTAGAACTTTTCACGTCAAATGAGGTAAAACAAAACTTCAGGGAATCAAGGCTTTAATCTAACAAAAACAAAGAGGGCAGTACTTTAAAGTGATTGTAAAGTCTCATGTTTTTCTATTAAAGTAATAAACATGTTATACTTACCTGCTCTGTGCAGTTGGTTTTGCACAGAGCAGCCTGGATCCTCATCTTCTTGGGTCTCTGACTGTAGCTCCTGGCCCCTCCCTTCTGTTGAGTGCCCCCACCGCAAGCGGCTTGCAATGGGGGCAAGCGAGCTGAGCTGCAGGTCCATGTATCCATTCAGACACGGAGCCGTGGTTCGGCCAACCCCTCTCTCTCCTGATTGGCTAACTGAGTTTGATTGACAACAGCAGGAGCCAATGGCATCACTGCTGTGTCTCAGCCAATCAGGAGGGAGAGTCCTGGATGGCCGAGGTACTCGTGGACATCGCTAAATAGAGAGGGGGCTAGGTAAGTATTAAGGGGGCTGGGGGAGGGGCTTCTGCACACAGAAGGCTTTTTATCTTAATGCATAGAATGCATTAAGATAAAAACTGTCCCCCTTTGCAATCACTTTTAGACTTTCCATTGTGCTAATATTGGAGTTCATAAACTGCATAAACGGGAACGTCTGGTCATTTAAATTGGTGACCTAAATATGTTTTTTACAAGTGAATTTGATCTATAGTTTTTTGCAAAGTCTTCGCCAGCCACTCCATAGAACAAGGTTCCTACCAAATCAGGACAGTGTTCAGTCTTTTGTGTTGTGGGGAATCCCTATTGCTCACTTGTTGATGGATTTAGGTTACATACAATCAATATCTTAGTAGTTATCTTGTGTTCAACTAGCAAAGTTATTTTAAGTCAATGGTAGAAGTTCATCCACTTTCAATAGAAGGAATTCATGAGTTATTATTGCTTGCTTTAAGCATTTGATGTAAGATGTGGCTCAGAAAGAAATATAAATTAAATTGAAAATGCATTGATCCATCTATCTGCCTTTTATTGCTGTAGCTGAACAGCAGGAAATTCAGTTTTTACTTAGCAGCAAACTCTTAGATTTCTTCTGTTTCTTCTTTCATTTTCTCAATTTTATTTGTTTATGTAACCTTTTTTGCGTTCTTTATTTTGATGAATAGTGTTATATATCAGCATGTCTCTTTATTTGTCCATACATCTTCTAAATCAGAGAATAGTAAATATATACTATACTAAGTTACACTTAACCAAATACAAACTATGTGTCATTAACACATATATAATAAGGCTTACCTGCAGGTAAAATGAATATCTTCTAAACCTGTACGGTTTAGGAGATTATTCCACTTGCAGTGCTGCCGCCGTCACGGTGCATGTGCAGTGATGGCCCGGTGAAGGTCCAGCGCACAGCGCCAGACCCTACTGTAAAGTCCGCCGGAAAGACGGGCTCCTGCGCATGCATGGGAGTGACGTCTCGTGGCTCAGGCCCCACTCACAGCGCTGGAGCTGCGAACCCGGAAGAAGCCAAACAGCGAAGATGTCCGCTCCCTGTGCAGGGACCGGGCAGCCCCGTGGGAGCTTAGTTCTAAGGTGACTATTTCATAATGAGCTAGTATGCTGTGCATACTAGCTCATTATGCCTTTGCCTTACAGGTTCTTGTTTTTGTTTTTTTGTTTTTTTATTTTTAGGTAGACAAACACTTTAAGATATAAAACAGAGCATGAGAAAATAGATCTAAGCTAAGATGGCTAAGTAAGGTAGCTAAGTGTCTTATTTTAAATATTTAGGTTTGACTTAAAATATGGAAGGTTACTTATATTTGGAAAAAAACAGTGCTTTAGGTTCCAGGCAGATATTGTTATAGTGTATTAGCTCTTTATGAAAGAATAATCTAGTATGTAACTTAAAACATCATTGTAGCAAACATTGTCTTATATGGAGCTGTGAATGCAATTTTAAAGTAAGACCTGGCCATACTAGTCCCCAACTGTTTGTATAGCATAAGTAGGCTAGCAAAACTTTTCAGAGCATGGTAAATGTGAAATGCCATTTCTGTGGTTTAAACTATTAGAAAACATCACAATGCAACACAAATTTGAGATGTCTTCCTTCTGTAAGTTCACCTGTGCCCATTATCTTCCTGTCTGCAAAACAGGCACACATACTGCATCCTTCATATAAATGTTTCAGTTATTTCATATAAAGATATATTTTAGACCACTTGACCTAATCTGGAAATTAATAATGGTATTCAGATTAAAACTATGTTTATTTTAGGTGGTCGAGTTTTGCAGATTCCTCAGATGAAACTGACAGACGCTGGTGATTATGTATGTGTGGCCATCAATCAAGCTGGTGAAAGCAAGAAGACATTCTACCTTAGTATTTTTGGTGTGTTTTTGTGATTATATTTTGCACAGTAGATACAAAAACAAGAATAAGTCATCAAAATTATTGACTATGATTGTTTGTGTATTATTTCAGTTCCTCCCACCATCATAGGTGGTGGCAGAGATTCTAGTACTGAGACGAACATTAACATTGCTACATCTGCGTCGCTTGAATGCTTTACAAATGCTGTCCCAGCTGCTGTCATTAATTGGTATAAAAATGGTGAAATGCTCTTGGAATCCACAAATTACATGATTCTGGATGAAGGACAAATAATGAAGATTAAGAATGTCCAGGTAGGGTGATTGGGTAGGGGTTATGGGATAAGGTTTTAACTCAGGATTCTAAGAGAAACATACTTTTCCTATTTTCAAAAAAATGCAGGGCATTTGTTATATAGTTTTTACTTTATGCTATGGAAAATTATATATATAAATAAAAATTACATTTACAATTTTCTACATTAATCATTCAGTTCTTCTACTCTATCTCTCACTAGTCCCTTCAATATTACACCATTTACTCCAAATTTTCTGATATTTCTATGTTTCCCCTACTTTCATGCATAACTTTTTCATATGTTATGATATGGTTGACTGCATTCATCCATTCAACACCCCTAACAAACATACTTCAGGGGTACAAGGCACCGGTCCTTTAATAATTTCAGATAATTTTTCTATTACTTGACTCCTTAACTCCAATATCCCATTACCTTTTTATACAAATAACTGTTAAAATATATGTTTCAGGTATCTGATACTGGTGAATATGAATGTGTAGCAACCAATGTTGCTGGGCAAGACAAGAAGAAATTTTTAGTGAATGTTTATGGTGAGTGAATGTACACAAATGTATAAAGGGCCACTATAGTCCCTCTCTCTCTCTCTCTCTCTCTCTCTATATATATATATATATATATATATATATACAGTATCTCACAAAAGTGAGTACCCACCCATTTTTGTAAACATTTTATTATATCTTTTCATGTAACAACACTGAAGAAATGACACTTTGCTAAAATGTAGTGAGTGTACCACTTGTATAATAGTGTAAATTTTCTGTCCCCTCAAAATAACTCAACACACAGCCATTAATGTCTAAACCGCTGGCAACAAAAGTGAGTGCACCCCTAAGTGAAAATGTCCAAATTGGGCCCAATTAGCCATTTTCCCTCCCCAGTGTCATGTGACTCATTAGTGTTACAAGGTCTCAGGTGTGAATGGGGAGCAAGTGTGTAAAATTTGGTGTTATTGCTGTCCATCTTTCACACTGGTCACTGGAAGTTCAACATGGCACCTCATGGCAAAGAACTCTCTGAGGATTTGAAAAAAAGAATTGTTGCTCTACATAAAGATGGCCTAGGCTATAAGAAAATTGCCAAGACCCTGAAACTGAGCTGCAGCACGGTGACCAAGACCATACAGTGGTTAAACAGGACAGATTCCACTCAGAACAGGCCTTGCCGTGGTCGACAAGGAAGTTGAGTGCACGTGCTCAGGGCCATATCCAGAGGTTGTCTTTGGGAAATACACACTGCATCAAATTGGTCTGCATGGCTGTCGCCCCAGAAGGAAGCCTCTTCTAAAGATGATGCACAAGAAAACCCTTTGCTGAAGACAAGCGGACTAAGGACATGGATTACTGGAAACATGTCCTGTGTGGTCTGATGAGACCAATATAAACGTATTTGGTTCAGATGGTGTGTGGCAACAACCAGGTGAGGAGTACAAAGACAAGTGTGTCTTGCCAACAGTCAAGCATTGTGGTGGGAGTGTCATGGTCTGGGGCTGCATGAATGCTACCGGCACTGGGGAACTACAGTTCGATGAGGGAACCATGAATGCCAACATGTACTGTGACATACTGAAGCAGAGCATGATCCCCTCCCTTCAGAAACTGGGCCGCAGGGCAGTATTCCAACATGATAACGACCCCAAACACACCTCCAAGATGACCACTGCCTTGCTAAATAAGCTGTGGGTAAAGGAGATGGACTGACCAAGCATGTCTCTAGACCTAAACCCTATTGAGAATCTGTGGGGCATTCTCAAATGGAAGATGGAAGAGCGCAAGGTCTGCACTCTGTCATCATGGAGGAGTGGAAGAGGACTCCAGTGGCAACCTGTGAAGCTCTGATGAACTCCATGCCCAAGAGGGTTAAAGCAGTGCTGGAAAATAATGGTGGCCTTACAAAATATTGACACTGGGCTCAATTTGGACATTTTCACTTAGGGGTGTACTCACTTTTGTTGCCAGCAGTTTAGACATTTTTTTTTTAAACATATTTTATTAAGGTTTTAGTTAGATACAACAGGTTTACACAGAAAGTCCAATACACTAGTACAAGGAGCAATAAACAGATCATAGGTGCTGAGTTAGATTTACAATAAATTGAGAGGGAGGGGAATAAGGGGAGGGGGGGAGGGAGGGGAGAGGGAGGATGGGAACGGGGGGAAGGGGGGGGAGGTGGGAACCACTATGGATAATGAAGGGGGGTTCAATAAATATCAAATACCAAAACATCATCAATTCAAAAACACTTATATGCTGATGAATATAAACGCCGGGCAGCGCTGGTTGATTGAAGATGTTCAGAAGATAATAATCTAGTCTAACATTTGGCTAACAAGAGCGGGGGGGTTAGTAAGAGAGGGCTTTAGATTTTCCACTGTATTTTGTCACTCAAAACTATTTTCAGAGGGGGTGTAGTCTAGGGACCAGTCCTGGTTGGGATGGGATGAGGGCACGTTGTAGATTTTTGTGATAAAGGCTCCCCAAATTTTGTCAAAATTGCGTGGGCTGCTTCCACTCAAGGAGAGGTCCAGTAGTTCTTTATGGTAGAGTCCCAGTAGCTGAGCCCTTACCATGTATACATTAGGGGGGGATTTTGACGTCCATTGTCTGAGAATGGTCCTTCTCGCCACCATGAAACAGTAGGCGAGCCAGTGTCTATGCTTGTTAAGGATGGTTTTATTCCAATTATGAGGCGCTGGGGAAGAATTGTCCATGAATACAAAGATTAACGGAAGTAGATCTTTGCAGGGGGCATATCCATAGACTAGATTAGCCAGGTTTTCCACTTGTGACCAGAAGGTGGAGATAGCGGGGCAGTCCCATAGTCTATGTTTTAAAGATGGTTTATGGGCAGAGCACCAGGTGCACTGGAGAGGCGATGAGGTTGACTTGGACATTGAGTAGGGCATTTATGCCCGGTGTAGGATTTTGAGTTGCTGTTCTCTCCCGAATTCGTTCTTTATGAAAGCCCTCGTAGTATTGTAGCCTTGTAGTGCAATTTCTGTGACTGTCTGCCCTGGAAAAAGTCTTGACCAGGGTGAAGGTGGGTCTTGGGAGCATGATTTCCAGAGACTAACGGATAACGGTTTGTGGATGTCTCCGATTTTTAGTGAGTTGTTCATTAGCAGGTTGTCGATGAAGGAGGGTTTAAATCGCGTCAGCTTGTCAAGGCAAAGGCTAGTAGCAAAGCTTGTAGCTTGTTGAAAGGGGAGAAAGTGGCTTTTCGGAAGGTTAAATGATGCTTGAACTTCAGAAAAGGGAAGGGCTTTTTCCTGTCGATGGGTCAAAGAGTTGAGCCTAAGTTCGTAGGCCTTGGAGAGACCATGAGGTTATTGTGGCTTGCTGGGTAGACAAGGGGCTTTTGGGGTAACCCCTGAGGGGAAGAAAACGGGAAATGGTTGCAGGGAGGCACAGTTTGGTCCTGATTTCCCTCCATGCAATGTTAGTGTCTCTAATGAGTAGGTTTTGCTTTAGAGTAGGGGGTAGCTCACGTAGTCTGCAGGGGAGGAGAGCATCTAGACAGTAGGGGGTAACCATCTGAGATTCTAGATTGTGATTCGAATATCTGGAGGCAGCCAGTCCAAACCCACCCTGAGGAGGCACGCTAGATTGTAGTTACGTATGTTGGGGAGGTTGGAGCCTCCTAGGTGGTTAGGGAGGAATAATTTGGCTAAAACCATAGGAAGGAGGAGAGGGCCTTATTGATTGTCTGAATATCTTTATGGCGTAATAGAAGGGGGATGGTTTGAAGGTGGTAGAGGAGTTTAGGGAAGCTAACCATCTTATAAAGATGGCTTCTTCCCAATAGAGAGAGAGGGAGGTTGGACCAATTGTGTAGTTCCCCTACAATTCGTGTAACAACAGGTGGGATATTTAGGTTATAAATAGAGGAGGGGGGACTTCCCAACTTCAATGGAAAGGTACGTTATGTGGGAGTTGGTGACATGGAATGCTGAGTCGATTTCCCATTGGGGTGCCCTAGCGTGGAAAAGGGGGAGTACCTCACTTTTATTAAAATTTATTTGAAGCCTGCGCAAGACCGAAAATTAGTGAAGATTTCTTGCATTAGTGGGATGTCATGTTGGGGATTGGCGGAAAATATTAAAATGTCATCCGCGAATAGGGCCGCACGTATTTCGTAAGTACCAATTTTGATCCCGTGTAATTTTGGGTGGGCAAGTAGGTGCCTAGAGAGGGGTTCTATGGCCAGATTAAATAGGAGGGGGGACAGGGGACAGCCCTGCCGTGTACCTTTGTGCAGGGGAATTCTGTTGGAGCTAATTCCAGCTGCAATGACATTAGCGTATGGAGCTGCATACATTGCATTGATGAGGTGGACAAAAGGGGCCTACAAAGCTGAATTTATGAAGTACCAAGCTCAGCCAGCGAAAGCTGACGTTATCAAACGCCTTTTCGGCATCTAACGAGATTATGGCGCAATCGCTGGGTGACTTGGACTTCGCGAGTTCCAACACCGCAAGAACTTTGCGGATATTAGAAGTCGCAGAGCGACCCATTGTGAAGCCCGCCTGTGCTGGGTGGATCAAAGACAGCATGATTGTTGCAAGTCTTCTAGCTATGATCTTAGACAGGATTTTGGTGTCAAGATTTAGCAATAAAATGGGTCGGCAAGACCCTGGGTCGGTCGGGTCCTTCCCTTGCTTGGGGATTATTTTAATGAGGGCTTGGACGATGGAGGGAGGATACGGTCCTCCTCCGAGAATCCGCTGGTAGAGGGAAAGCAAGGACGGGGCAAGGGTGCTTATGTTGTGTTTGTAGAATTCAGCCGTATAGCCACCTGGGCCCGGGGCCTTATTAGGTGATAGTGAGGCTATAACTTGTTTAATTTCATCCACAGAGATCGGGGAGTTTAGAGAGTCCAGTTGGGCAGGAGTGATTTGGGGGAGGCTAAGTCTATCGAGGAAGCCTTGTGCCGCCAAGTCATCAATTGGGTCTTTCCATAGAGTTTGGTGTAGAAAGCTTCAAGTATACTATTTATGTCTTTGGGGGCGGTGGAGAGGGAGCCGTTGGGATGTTTAAGTGCACAAATAATAGTAAAACTAATAGTAGTAGGGGCAAATTTGCCTCTGCATAGGCGGGACAGCAGTTTCCCGGCCTTATTCCCATATTTGTGGTATTGCAGATCTAGATGCGCTTGACGGTGCCATTCATGGGCAAAGGCACAGTGGTCAAATTGAGTTTTAGCGTTTTGCCAACTTTGTCTGTTCTCAGGGGAGTTTAGGCTATTAAGGAGGGCTTGGGCTTCACGTAGGGACTTACTAGCCATTTTGTAGTGAACGTTGAGTGTCCTCTTGAAGGCAGCGCTGAATGCAATGATCTGGCCACGCAAAACAGCTTTGCCTGCCTCCCAAAAGAGGTTGGGGTCAGTGGTATGTTCCGCATTTGTAGCGGAATAGTCTTCCCAGGACTTTTTGATCAGAGCAATCAATTCTTGGTTATTAGCCAGGTTGGCAGGGAATCGCCAGGATCTAAAATAGCTAGGGGCATCTAGGCTTATTAGGGTTAGCAAAATTGGGGAATGGTCAGATATAGCAGTGTCTAGAATCTGAGGGTCGGAGACATTCTGAAGAATGGAGGGCTAGCAGAGGAAATAATCAATCCGAGACAAACTGTGATGGGGTGGGAGTAGAAAGTATATTGTTTGCCGAGTGGGTTGGTTTGTCTCCATATATCTACAAAATGTAGGGCCTCTGCAAATAGTTGTAGGGAGGTGGCTTGGGAGTCGCGGGGTGGGGTACGAGACTTCTGGTGTCCTGACACTCTGTCTTCCTGAGCGTCCATGACTACATTAAAATCTCCTCCTATGATAGTAGGGAGGTGTAAGTAAGGGGCTAAACGAGCTGAAAATGTTTGGAAAAAGTTATTGGTGGGGGAGTTGGGAGCATATACATTTGCTAGGACAAGTTCCTTGGATTTCACTTTAAGTTTAAGGATGAGAATTCTGCCTTCCTTATCACTGTCCTCGGACAGTATCTCGCATTGAATCTTTTTATGAATGAGCAGGATCACACCCGCTTTGTTTATGAGTGAGGGTGAGCCAAAAATTTGGCCCACCCACAGTTTATTTAGTCAGGGGAAGTCTGCTGCCGTAAGGTGTGTCTCTTGGAGAAAGGCTATGTCAGCCTTCAGGCATTGGAGATGACGCAAGACCACCATCCGCTTGTTGGGAGATCTAAGCCCTTTAATATTCCATGAGATGACCTTCAGGGTGGGTGAGAGCAAAGTGGGTTAGAGTGCCGAGTACTAGGGTGATTTAAAGTGGGCAAAAGCAACCAAATTGAGTGACAGTAAAGAGGAGATGTGAGGCGAGGGGTATTAGCGTGCCAGCTCGAGTTTGGTGTGGAGTGGGTTTTGTGGAGTCCATAGTGGTTTGGAAAACGATAAGGGAAAACATCACCTAAAAAACTAATAAACAACAGTGTAGGCTTCACCTTTTTCCTCATGAGGATACCTTCCACAGGAACAGCGTTACCGGAGATGCTCAGGTGGTACGGAGTTCAGGGTGGAACATTGGGGGGTGATCGAGTCCGGGCGCGGCTCCCAATATATAGGGAGGGGGGACATGTGTAAGGTGGTTCAGTGGCCTCCAGAAGATCTCCGGTAAGACTGTGCGGAGGGATGAGGTCAAGTGAGAACAGAGTCCTCGACATTACATTACAACCGTGAACATAGACCAACAGAAATGGGTACTCTAAACTACGTTAGACTCAACCTTGAGGGTAAATGGGTGCGTATACTTGCACTGAGGACTTGAAGATGTGAGGAGCATCCGTCAAAGAATAGAGCTCACGAGAGCAAAGTTTATTCGGGGTGGGTGATTTAAGACAGATCTTCTCGAACCGATTTGTTTGTGTACCGAGCTCTTTTCGGAGAGTCTTTTCTCAGACTATGGAAATCCCGGAGCCCACGGGAGACTGTATTGGAGGCTGGAGGGTGAGTATCCATCGAAATATGTAGATAAGCCTGGACGTAGTTGGCTGCCTCCTCAGGGTGATTGAACATCTTGGCGGTGCTGGATGAATCGGTGAACTGCAGAGTGGGCGGGTAGGAGAGTGTGAACTTGATTCCTTTTTGGTACAGCGCTGCGCAGACCGGTTGGAAGGCCTTGCGTCGATGGGATGTTTCTTGCGAGTAATCCGCAAAAATTAGGAGCTTGTGTCCTTCGAACTGTAGAGATTTCGCATTCCTAAAAGACCTGATTATGGCCAGTCTGTCCGTGTAGTTGAGATAACGCGCAATGACTTGGCGGGGGGATCGACGATCATTTGAAGGGGCACCCATGCGGTGCGCCCTTTCTACTGTGCAGACTTTTCTGATACCCAGTTCTTGGGGTATGCTGGTCTCACAGAGATCATGTAAGGAGCCGGCATTGTACAACTCTGGGAGGCCTATAATCCTAAGGTTGTTCCTGCGTGACCGATTTTCCAGGTCATCGATCTTGTCGAGAAGAAATTGCTGCGTGTGATGGAATTGTTGTTCGCTGGCTTGGGCGGTCTGCAGTTCATCTTCCACATTTGACACGCGGTTCTCCAGTTCTCCTATGCACTGCATGTGATCGTTCAACTCCTTCTTGATTTGTGCTATGCCGGCGGCCATAGCCTTCTCCACTGTCGCCGTTATGGTAGGAGTCAGTAAGGCCGCCACGCCCTGGGCTAGTCTGGTATACTGATCTTCTGTGTTCTCTATAATCCCCGCATTCAGGGAAATCAGAGGTGGAGGCGCCACCATGGCCTGTGTCTGCAACCCGCTTGCAACGATCGTTTCCACGATCGAGATGTCCGAACGAAGATTCGGAGCACCGGCGGACCCGCCGTGAAGAACAAACTTGTCCATTGTCAGGTGGCTCCCAGACGGTCTCAGAAGGACTTAGCAGTGGAGTAGGATCGAGGGAGATGCCCGGATCGGTGCTGAAATGCCTTTATAAGCAGGAAAAGTCCAGACCCGCCGTTCTTCCTCATCAGGTGCCGGAACCGGAAGTCGCAGTTTAGACATTAATGGCTGTGTGTTGAGTTTTTTTGAGGGGACAGCAAATGCACAGTGTTATACAAGCTGTACACTCACTACTTTATATTGTAGCAAAGTATCATTTCTTCAGGGTTGTCACAAGGCAGCTTTCAGTGTGTATCCACACCAAATCCAAAAAAGAAAATATGGCAGCCACTAAGACCTGTTTAAATCTAGCAGAAAGGGAAATATGCACATGCAAAGGGAAATGTACAAAACAGTACAAGTGTGGTACAACGGTGGTACCCAGTACAATGTCATGCTGGCTAAAAAATAAAAAAAGAAACAACAACAAAAACGAGCCTGTTTCAACTATGTAGATTATAAATATATGTTCTTTTTTTTTTTTTTTTTTTTCCAAAAGAAATTTTATTGAAGGGTAAACAGGATACAGTGCGATAATACTTCCAAGGGTATCACATATGTCAACATTTTCATTAATTTTTGTTTTAGATATCAGATAATACAGGTACAACAGTTTAAATGCACAGCATAACAAGGTCAGGTGTAATCCATGCTTTCTTTGCGGATAACTGTCATTGCTCCCACTTCGTTTATGTGTACATCAACATCACACATCTCTTCAGACTGGTAAGTGGGGACCAGTGGGACACACGTACTATGGGGGCAGAAGATAGAGAGGGAGCTAATGGTATATGCATATAAGTGGGTGGAGCAATTGTGAGTCTCTTAGATCATGCGTTCCGCTAAGGCTACTTTATTGCGTACATTGATTGTTAACGAGGTGGGTGA